>ONZH01022802.1:0-329445 GCA_900303285.1 Rhinella marina | reverse complement strand
TGTAACGGTGCAGTGGACCATCTGTGAAGCAAACCTATATATTCCCAGCATGCCAGCCAGTGGCGTAGCTATAGGGGAAGCAGGGGAAGCGACTGCTTCGGGGCCCAAGCTCAGCAGGGGCCCGGGAGCAGTAGCAGGGATGTGGCAAATCAGCAGGTTAATATTTCTATTTTATCTCTCTTTCCAGAGGTGGGGTTGGATCGTAACGCTGCACATTGAAACAAGAGGATGGGGAGAGAGGGATTCTCCTACCTCTCCTCTGCACTGCTGCACTGTGTAATCTGATTGGTGGAGGAGCAGTGAGAGGAAGCTGCTGCTCCACCAATCTTTTCAAGTAATACTTCAGTCACAAACAGGGCCCGCTCCCAGACTTCCAGAAGCACCATGTGGACCCTGCATGTGACCCTCTGCACTCCTGCCTGCCCGTCAGGCTGCCTCTTCTTACCTGCCCCTCCACCTCCCTTGTAGTGCCAGCTGACCTCCTGCTCTGGCTGTAACAGACATCCAGGAAGCAGGAGCAACCCAGAGCAGCGCGCTGTCTCAGCCATCTGAGCATTGCTGCAGCCTGCCAGCCAGCCAATACAGCAGACCTTCAGACTCACTGCCAGCCTGACCAACAGTGGTAAGTTTGTGCCCCCTGCCCTGTACTGCACCCCCTATGCTGCATTCTGCCCCCTGCCCTGTGTCCCCTATGCTGCACTATGTGTGCCCCCTGCCCTGTACTGTACCCCCTATGCTGTATTCTGCCCCCTGCCCTGTACTGTAGCCCCCTATGCTGCACTATGTGTGCCCCCTGCCCTGTACTGTGTCCCCTATGCTGTATTCTGCCCCCTGCCCTGTACTGTGTCCCCTATGCTGCACTATGTGTGCCCCCTGCCCTGTACTGTACCCCCTATGCTGCATTGTGCCCTCTATGCTGTATTATGCGTGCCCCTTGCCCCCTATGCTGTATTTTGCCCCCTGCCCTGTACTGTGCCCCCCATGCTACACAGTGTGTGCCTCCTGCCCTGTTACTGTACCCCCTATAATGCACTGTGCCCCCTATGCTGCACTGTGTGTGCCCCTGCCTTGTACTGTGCCCGCTATGCTGCACTGTGTGTGCCCCCTGCACTGCACTGTGTGTGCCCCCTGCCTTGTACTGTGTCCCCTATGCTGCACTATGTGTGCTCCCTGCCCTGTACTCCCTGTGCTGTATTGTGCCCTCTATGCTGCCCTGTACCCCATGCTGTATTTTTCCCCCTGCCCTGTACTGTGCCCCATGCCACACAGCGTGTGCCTCCTATCCTGTACTGTACTCCTTGCCCTGTACTGTGCCCCTTATGCTGCCATGTGCCCCATATGCTGTACTGTGTGTGTCCACCCCAGCCTGTACTGTGTGCCCCTGCGCTGTACTGTACCCCCTATGCTGTATCTTGCCCCCTGCTTTGTACTGTGCCCCCCATGCTGCACAGTGTGTGCCTCCTATCCTGTACTGTACTCCTTGCCCTGTACTGTGCCCCATATGCTGCCATGTGCCCCATATGCTGTACTGTGCGTGCCCTCCTGGGCTGTACTGTGTGCCCCTGCACTGTACTGTACCCCCTATGCTGTATTTTGCCCCCTGCCCTGTACTGTGCCCCCCATTCTGCACTGTGTGCCTCCTGACCTGTACTGTACCCCTGTGCTGTATTTTTTCCCCTGCCCTGTACTGTGTCCCCCATGCTACACAGTGTGTGCCTCCTGCCCTGTACTGTACGCCCTATAATGCACTGTGCCCGCTATGCTGTCCTGTGCCCCTGCCTTGTACTGTGCCCCCATACTGCACTGTGTGTGCCCCCTGCCTGTGAACTCTCCCTTACATATGCACATATAAAATGCCAGGATAGTCATGAAAGGGGGGCACCATACAAAATTTTGCTGTGGCGCCCAGTCAGTTCTAGCTACGCCCCTGATGCCAGCCATGGGTTGTACATAAACTAATAACAGGAAAAACAAAAAAAAATATTTTACAGGAGCGTCAACTACAGACACTCCAAACAATTTTTTAGTAGGGTCAACTTCGACACTCCAAAACAAATTTTTGGGAGGCTCACCTACAGATGTTTGACTGCAATCTAAGTCTGACCAAGGCATTGGTGGTGTCATAGCCATGCTTTGTGAGTCTAAATTTTTGGGTGCTTCACCTGCCACCTGAGTCTAACTTGGTCACTATGGGTTCACCGCCATGCTCTATCAGGTTACATTTTTGGGTGGTTCACCTGCTACCTCAATCTAACTTGGTCACTTGTTGGTGTCACTACGCTGTCACCATGCTGTGTCAGGCTTATGCCTGCGTCGTGGGGCGGGGGATAGCACAGCAGTGCCAGCATGAGCAGTGGTGTCACCTGCAGGCGGTGATGGACCTTCGTTGCACCTAGTTGGGTGCTTTCCTAACATGTGCAAGCACATGTGCCTTGCCCATCTTGGTCTGGGTCAGCACAATTGTCTTGAGGGTCACCACCAGGCTGTTGCCCAGAATTTGGCATAATGATACGATTAGGCAGCCTCAGAGGCATCCATGCATGCTGCCCCTGCTGTTTCCTGTCCATTTCCGTGGTGTTTCCATTATTTTCTGAGGTTTCCAGGTTTTCACCCAGCCTTCCCTAGGCAGAGCCTTGGTCCCCTGCAAAAAATGCTCGAGTCTCCCATTGACTTCAATGGGGTTCGTTATTCGAAACGAGCACCCAAGCATCAGGAAAAATTTGATTTGAATAACGAGCACCCGAGCATTTTAGTGCTCTCTCATCTCTAGAGACAATGAATATTGAAATACCACAAGAAGTCATAGTGAAGAGGGGACACAGTGGCCACTTGTTACCCTCCTCCCCAATGTGAATGAAAAATAGACAGTAAACCAAATGTGTTCATAGCATAAATGAACTAATACCTTAATAGAACAGTAATTTGAAGATGTGATCATGCTAAGATTTTCAAGGCAGCCTACTTAACTTCCAACCATCAATTGTACCACTTTTGTAAAAGAAACAGGGACTGGCGAGATTGGGGGGATTACTCATAAAAAACGGGGCAGGTTTTGCATGTTTAAAGCTCCTTATGTACAGATTTATAAACTTATGGGGTCATTTATGATGCTGAAATACGGCTACAGTACAGACCAAAAGTTTGGACACACCTTCCCATTCAAAGAGTTTTCTGTATTTTCATGACTATGAAAATTGTAGATTCACACTGAAGGCATCAAAACTATGAATTAACACATGTGGAATTATATACTTAACAAAAAAGTGTGAAACAACTGAAAATATGTCTTATATTCTAGGTTCTTCAAAGTAGCCACCTTTTACTTTGATTACTGCTTTGCACACCCTTGGCATTCTCTTGATGAGCTTCAAGAGGTAGTCACCTGAAATGGTATTCCAACAGTCTTGAAGGAGTTCCCAGAGGTGCTTAGCACTTGTTGGCCCTTTTGCCTTCACTCTGCGGTCCAGCTCACCCCAAACCATCTCAATTGGGTTCAGGTCTGGTGACTGTGGAGGCCAGGTCATCTGGCATAGCACCCCATCACTCTCCTTCTTGTCAAATAGCCCTTACACAGCCTGGAGGTGTGTTTGGGGTCATTGTCCTGTTGATAAATAAATGAAGGTCCAACTAAACGCAAACCGGATGGAATAGCATGCCGCTGCAAGATGCTGTGGTAGCCATGCTGGTTCAGTATGCCTTCAATTTTGAATAAATCCCCAACAGTGTCACCAGCAAAGCACCCCCACACCATCACACCTCCTCCTCCACGGTGGGAACCAGGCATGTAGAGTCCATCCGTTCACCTTTTCTGCGTCGCACAAAGACACAGTGGTTGGAACCAAAGATCTCAAATTTGGACTCATCAGACCAAAGCACAGATTTCCACTGGTCTAATGTCCATTTCTTGTGTTCTTTAGCCCAAACAAGTCTCTTCTGCTTGTTGCCTGTCCTTAGCAGTGGTTTCCTAGCAGCTATTTTACCATGAAGGCCTGCTGCACACAGTCTCCTCTTAACAGTTGTTGTAGAGATGTGTCTGCTGCTAGAACTCTGTGTGGCATTGGCCTGGTCTCTAATCTGAGCTGCTGTTACATAGTAACATAGTTTGTAAGGCCGAAAAAAGACATCTGTCCATCCAGTTCAGCCTGTTTTCCTACAAGTTGATCCAGAGGAAGGCAAAAAAACCCCTGTGAGGTAGAAGCCAATTTTCCTCACTTTACGGGAAAAAATTCCTTCCCGACTCCAATCAGGCAATCAGAATAACTCCCTGGATCAACGACCCCTCTCTAGTAACTATAACCTTTAATATTATTACCCTCCAGAAATACATCCAGGCCCTTCTTGAACTCTTTTAGTGAACTTACCATCACCACCTCCTCAGACAGAGAGTTCCACAGTCTCACTGCTCTTACCATAAAGAATCCTCTTCTATGTTTATGTACAAACCTTCTTTCCTCCAGACGCAGAGGATGTCCCCTCGTCACAGTCACAGTCCTCGGGATAAACAGATGATGGGAGAGATCTCTGTACTGACCCCTGATATATTTATACATAGTTATTAGATCTCCCCTCAGTTATCTTTTTTCTAAAGTGAATAACCCTAATTTTGATAATCTTTCTGGGTACCCATTCCAGTTATTACTTTAGTTGCCCTCCTCTGAACCCTCTCCAGCTCTGCTATGTCTGCCTTGTTCACAGGAGCCCAGAACTGTACACAGTACTCCATGTGTGGTCTGACTAGTGATTTGTAAAGTGGCAGGACTATGTTCTCATCACGGGCATCTATGCCCCTTTTGATGCAACCCATTATCTTATTGGCCTTGGCAGCAGCTGTCTGGCACTGGCTTCTACAGCTTAGTTTGCTGTTCACTAAAATTCCTAGGTCCTTTTCCATGTCAGAGTTACCCAATGCTTTACCATTTAGTATGTACTAGTGACTTGCATTATTCCTTCCCATATGCATAACCTTACATTTGTCAGTGTTAAACCTCATCTGCCTTTTCTGACCAAGCCTCCAGTCTATCCAGATCCTGCTGTAGCAGTGCACTGTCCTCCTCTGTGTTAATTACTTTACACAGTTTAGTGTCATCTGCAAAAATTGATATTTTACTATGCAAACCTTCTACAATATCATTAATAAATATATTGAAGAGAATAGGACCCAATACAGACCCCTGTGGTACCCCACTAGTAACAGTGACCCAATCTGAGTATCTACCGTTAATAACCACCCTTTGTTTTCTATCACTGAGCCAGTTACTTACCCACATACAGACATTTTCTCCCAGGCCAAGCATTCTCATTTTGTATACTAACCTTTTATGTGGTACCGTGTCAAACGCTTTGGAGAAGTCCAAATATACGACATCCATTGAGTCGCCGCGGTCAAGTCTAGAACTTACCTCCTCATAGAAACTGATTAAATTGGTTTGACATGACCGATCCCTCATGAAGCCATGCTGATACGGAGTTATTTGCTTATTTTTATTGAGGTACTCCAAGATAGCATCTCTCAGAAAACCTTCAAACAGTTTACCCACAACAGAAGTTAAACTTACCGGCCTGTAGTTTCTGGGCTCTGTTTTTGTACCCTTTTTGAATATTGGCACCACATTTGCTATGCGCCAATCCTGTGGATCACTCCCCGTCAATATAGAGTCCTTAAATATCATAAATAAGGGTCTGTCGATGACATTACTTAATTCTCTTAGGATACGGGGGTGTATGCCATCCGGTCCTGGTGATTTGTCTATTTTAATATTTTTAAGACGTTGCTGTACCTCTTCCTGGGTCAGAGAGGACACTTTTAAAGGGGAATTTACTTTTATACTCTGCATTTCATCTGACATTTTATTTTCCTCAGTGAATACAGTGGAGAAAAAGTTATTTAGTAGCTTCACTTTCTCCTCATCGCTCTCTGCAATTTCCCCCTCATTACTCTGTAAGGGGCCGACACCTTCAGGTTTATACTTTTTAGTATTTATATAATTGAAGAACATTTTAGGGTTAGTTTTACTCTCTTTGGCGATTAATCTCTCGGTCTCTAGTTTGGCTGCTTTTATTTGTCTTTTACATATTCTATTTTTTTCCTTATAGTTTTTCAATGCTTCCTCTCTCTCCTCCTGTTTTAGTGATTTAAATGCTTTCTTTTTGTCATTTATTGCTTTCTTTACAGTTCTATTTATCCACATTGGTTTTTTCTTGTTTCTTATCATTTTATTCCTATACGGTATGTACCTCTCACAATTAGGTATGTACCTCTCACAATTAACCTGTGATTTCTGAGGCTGGTGACTCGGATGAACTTATCCTCTGCAGCAGAGGTGACTCTTGGTCTTCCTTTCCTGGGGCGGTCCTCATGTGAGCCAGTTTCTTTGTAGCGCTTGATGGTTTTTGCGACTGCACTTGGGGACACTTTCAAAGTTTTCCCAATTTTTCGGACTGACTGACCTTCATTTCTTAAAGTAATGATGGCCACTCGTTTTTCTTTACTTAGCTGCTTTTTTCTTGCCATAATACAAATTCTTACAGTCTATTCAGTAGGACTATCAGTTGTGTATCCACCTGACTTCTGCCCAACACAACTCATGGTCCCAACCCCATTTATAAGGCAATAAATCCCACTTATTAAACCTGACAGGGCACACCTGTGAAGTGAAAACCATTTCAGGTGACTACCTCTTGAAGCTGATCAAGAGAATGCCAAGAGTGTGCAAAGCAGTAAAAGCAAAAGGTGGCTACTTTGAAGAACCTAGAATATAAGACATATTTACAGTTGTTTCATACTTTTTTGTTAAGTATATAATTCCACATGTGTTAATTCATAGTTTTGATGCCTTCAGTGTGAATCTACAATTTTCATAGTCAAGAAAATACAGAAAACTCTTTGAATGAGAAGGTGTGTCCAAACTTTTGGTCTGTACTGTATATTAGGCATATTTCAGGCACAGATTGCAGCATAGTGGTTAGTGGCGCCGCAATCTGCAACTTCTCCTCGCTAATGCCTGGTCTAAAATTGTGGACGTGGTGTGGGCAGGGACTGGCCAGCAGGCCCTCTCATTTACCATGTTTGGGCTTCACTAATTTTTTTTTAGGCATGTTATTCTCCGTTTCAGCTGCACTTCTACATGCATTTCTCTCAGAAGCAGGAAGTGGATCCCTTCTATGCAAGTCTACCAGCACTGTACTGCTGTGACGTCCTTTCCCTTACTTTCCAATATGTTTGTTTAAAGCCCCAAAGCTCACAGAACAAAATATAACATAATATAATATGATGATAAATCACAGTTACGGGAAGGCAGGAGGCCTCAGCTACCTCTGAAACGCCCCAACTATCTCTCAGATGGCTGGTTACCAGGGATGGACCTTGCCTGACAACAGGCTGTGGGCTGCAAGTTAGGTGGAAGTGAGACCCCCTAGTGGCCATGACTTTACAGCTTTTTTTTTCAGTTGGGAGCAGACATATTTTTTTTTAAATGAAGTGATTTACAAATTTACTAGTTACACCATTCTCTATTGACTGAAATGAAATTGTGCCAGATTTATCACAGTAGCTGATAAATCTGTCACATGTTTAAACTTTCTAGTCTAAGTTTATGCTACCTATAAATTGGCTTAGTTTTACTCCAAAAATGCAGTAAAAATTTTCTGCTAATCCACACCCCCTTTTCAGATAAGGCGTAAAAAGATTAGAAAAATGTGACTAAAACACTTGATAAATGCCACGCAAAGCATGTAAGCCAGTATTTTGATGCAAATTGTGCCAAAAAACTGGTGCAGTTTCAATAGTCAATGTGGCCCTCTGTGTTTGTCCCTGCAAGAGGATGAGCATTTGCTGCTGCCCCATAGGGGTTGTTTAGCATTCCACTGGCTCGAAAATAAATGTTAACAGATTGAACTAGAAAAACTTAGGGGCACATTTATTAAGACTCGTGTTTTAGAGGTGGCGGCCTCTCCATAACTTTGGCGCATCCAGCACCAGTTCTAAATGTAAGACAGCTTACTAGCTGTCTTACATTTAGACCTTTTTCTACAGCTGAAACCGGCGTAGAAAATGGTAAATGAGACGGGCCTACCAGCCCTTCACCGCCTTCGCCACGCCAACACAATTTTCGGCCTGACGTGAGCAGGGAAAAGTTGCAGATGACGATGATGGAGTCTAATTTTTTACAGTTTAACACAAACAGATAATTTAAAGGACACCTGTCAGCAGATCAACCCTATTAACCCAGGCATACTGTCCGGTAGATTTGATCCTGCTGATTAAAATGTCTTCTGAAAATTGGTAGTGGCATTCCTGAGAAAAAAGAGTTTTATTCTCTACACAAATGGAGTGTTCAGTCAGTACACCGCTGCTTCTCAGCTTTCCAGCACCGACCACACTCCTCAGTGTGCTGAAGCCTTCATTTGCTTAAGGGCTCATTCATACGACCGTGGTTTGGTTCACTTCACTTCAAAGGGGCCGTGAAAGATACTGTTCGCATCCGTTGCTCTGTTCTGTGACCCCGCAAAAATTATAGATCATTTCTATAATGGGCCGCCTGTTCCGTTCTGCAAATTGCGAAAGGCACAAAGAATAAATATCTTTTTCCTCAGGAACACTGCAACCAATTTTCATAAGACTGATATTATTTTAACCAGCAAAATCAGTGTTAAGGTTTCTCCTGCTGACGGGTTTTTAAGGACTTAGATATGTTTTTTCATACTTTCATTAAAATTACTTTCAAATTTAAGATTTCTCTGGACTGACTGGTATTAATATTTCAATATAATGAAACATGTACCAAATCTTTCCCAAAATGCCTCATAGGAGGCGTTATATGTTGAGCAGGTGGTTTCTGGACTGTCATGTACTTAATTCTTTATCTTAAACTGGTGTAACTCAGTGACCTTGGGAAATAATTAAATCTCCAGCTTCCTGTGACACTAAAAATAAGAACATGCAGATGCTTCAGGGAAGGAATCCATTGTTGTCTGCATTGTTCTGAAACAAATAAAGATTCTCACTTTTGTATAAAGGACATGTTAAATATGGCCCTCAATAAAATCCATAGAGCAGGTAATCCATTAGTTAACATGGCTTCCTGAGCTCAATTATGTTACTGTACAGGCTGCGGAAGTTTAGGGAGTGCCCGGATACATAGCTAATGGCAGGCTCCAGGGTCTCTTGCTGCAGACACTTTCCCAAGGTTTCCTGACATTTTTTTAAAATACCAGCTTCACTCCCTTTTTATCAGGAGGAAATGGGCTTTGAACAACCTTTGTCTGTGCGGCTTTTAAAGCACAAGCTTTCGGTTCCCTCGCAGCTGAATGTTGCTGGATAAACTAAACATTTGATGTTGGTTGTGAAGATGAAGGACTTTTCTTGTGTCTCTAACCATAACATCAGGCTATGTGTGATGATCACAGGCTGCAAATGGGAGCACATTCCTTTTCAGGGGGCATTATGGTATTCTGCCTCTATGCAACCCGTTTCAGATATACCATTGTCTGCTTTGGGCAGTCGCTTTGTGTTAGAAGGGTCCTCAATAGTCATCTTAAATCAATGGGGTGACTCAGCATCAAGTATTCAATTTCCCTGCAGCATGGTCACTGGGGAAATAAAGAATTACACAGTTTCCATTTCAGTGGATTGTACAGACAACCCAGGTTCTCCAGAGGGAAAGATGCTGTTTGTAGCCACTCTCTGTGCCGTCTAATACAGTGTTCCTCAACTCCAGTCTTCAGGGCCCACCTACCGGTCATAATTTGAGAATATTTCACAGAATGAAAACCTGTGGTAAGTCCTGATGCATTGACACTCATTATTTCACCTGCTCAATACTAAGGAAATCCTGAAAACATGACCGGCAGGTGGGCCCTGAGGACTGGAGTTGAGGAACTCTGGTCTAATAGGTGATGGTCCTCGTAATTGACCTCAGAATTCCCCATAGGTTTTTGAAAATGTATTTTATAAGCAAGAAAATCTCTTTAGGTTGCTGTTCCTGTTATTTCATCGAACAGCTCAGCTGTAGCTCTAACTCCTAGCTTGGGGCTTCTAAAGCACACTGTAAGTTGTTCTTACACCAAAGCTGGTGATCCACAGGTTGTAAACTACTGCCATAGAATGTGGTTTTTTTTTCATTATATATATATTCTTGGAGGTGTTGGAATACAGCAACAGCTGCAGCTTAATGCATGAGGAACTATGTTATGCCGGTCTTAATATATGTCCCCCTTTATGTTTCATCAGAAAGAAATGGGAAGGGACATACAGAAAGAAGGAGGAGTTAACCACTGGATACAACAAAGCAAGAAAGGAGATATGTGTATACATGTAACCTGGGCACAAATAGTTCAGACTCCCAGAAAGTACAAGGGCTAACTGCATCTTAAAAACAGCTTCCTTCTATTACGTTTAATTTAAGTAACTGAAATAATCAAATTCATGGATCTCAAATAATGTGGATTGTTAGAGACATAAGGGGACAGTTCTATGACTGTGATGGCTAACCTCCGGCACTCCAGCTGTGGTAAAACTGCAACTCACAAGATGTACACTTGCTTGGCTGTTCTCAGAACTCCATAGAAATGAATAGAGCTTGATGGGAGTTGTAATTTCACCACAGCTGGAGTGCTGGAGGTTAGCATTCACTGTTCTATGATGATCTATTGATAAGCAAAGAGCGAATATACCATTCACTTGCACAGGGGCCCTCTGCTGTCTGTGTCCTCAACTACAACAAAGAGAAATCTTTTCTGCTGGACAACAGATATAATCTATGTATACAACATAGAAGAGCTTATACGAGGAGCATGGATGGACATATAGAATAGCTCAAGAAATGGAAAAAATATCATGGGGCAGATTTATCATACTCGGGCTATGATAACCATGCAGTGTACACCTCATCATAAATGAGCATCATCTGGCAGTCCCTAGAAGAAAACTGGTAGAAGATGATAAATGTGATAGAGCCAGGCTCGGACTGGCCCACAGGGGAACAGGTGAATCCCCCGGTGGGCCCCTGAGCTAGGTAGGCCTCTAGTCCCCCACCTCCTGCACAAGTAACACATGGCACAGTAGACTGACCTATAAATAGGCTGCCTAAGATGCTATGCAGTACATTGCCTATGTCCATATAAAAGACTGGATAGTGTGGGCAGGTAGCATATGCATGTGGCATACCTCCCAACTTTTGAAAATTGCAAAGAGGGACAATGTGTGCGGTGCACATCACGGCAGTTTTTTTCATACTAGGCGACGCCTCTAGCTCCACCCAAAACATAATTACTGGAGCCCCTGCGGCAATTTTTTTCTTGCGTTTCAATGTCTATATAAATATTAGCACATAAATCATCAGATTATAGATATTTTAAGGTACAAATTGCACCAAATAATGAAGTTGTGGTCTAATTTATAGGTAGAAACCATACAGACACTTTAGTAAGGAGCAATTTAGTAAATTTATGAATGCACATTTATGCATTAAATCCCCAGGTCAAAAAGAGGGACATTTAAGGATCAAAGAGGGACAGAGGGACATGGGTCAAAAAGAGGGACTGTCCCTCCAAAAGAGGGACACTTGGGAGGTATGCATGTGGGCCCCCAGAGTGAGCTTTACAGTGGGCCCCCAGAGGGAATTTTACTGGTGGACCCTAGACACCCCAGTCCGACCCTGGATAGAGCTGCAGGCCCCACGCCTTCACCATGTCCCCTTTTCGAGAATGTAGCAGTGCCAGAGGAGAAAAGACACCGTACCATTGGAAAAAGTTTGCAACTTTTTCATGCTACAACAGTCATGTGGGCCCATGTGTGTCCTTATTCCAAATATTTTGAAGAAATGGCTATTTTAAAAATATATATTTTTAAAGGTGCTTCACAAGTTGGTTTTTACAGGTGTTTTTTTGCAGTTTACACCTTTTTCAGGTCTTTTTTTTTGCAATAAAAAACCCATGCTTCAGATGTTACCTGAAGGTCTATCTGGAATATAAAATGCAGTTTTTGGCCCTCTCATTTTTCTCGATTAGGTGGCGTTTTTTTTTCTTTCTTGCTTTTTTTCAAAAACCCAGTATGCTGAAGCTGTTGTTGTTTTTAGGCATTTTGACAACACCAGAGGCAAATTCATGTGTGTGGAGAACCTAAAGCTATATTTTTTAATGGGGAAGTAAAATATCCGAAGAGATGTCATTCTAGTTTGCAGACCTGCAGTGAAAGCAGAAATTATTACAAAGGATGCATTTTCCTTGAAAGCATTGCAGTTGGCGCCCCCTACTGTTACATATTGGTATTAATCAGTTATTTTAATCTGAATGTGATTATACCTCAAAATAAATGTTCCTCAGACATTTCTGAGACTATAATGCCTTACCAAAATGGGGCTTATAACAAGGTGCACATGCTTTAAAAATAACCTCATTCAGATACATGGAAGAGGTTTTCATGGGAAGAAAATTGTGCAATTAACGGCTCATGCACACTGCCGGTGCCGGCCTGTGGTCATATTGTGGCCCGCATACGCCGGGTCTGCAATACACGGGCACCGGCCGTGTGCAGCCCGCATCACGGATAGCGGACCCATTCACTTCAATGGGTCTGCAATCACAGAGATGCGGAACGGAGGCACGGATCGGAACACCACAGAAGCACTATGGTGTGCTTCCGTGGTGTTTCTGGCCATGCCTCCGCACCACAAAAAAGTAGTGCATGCACTACTTTTTTGCGGTGTGGACCATCGGATGTGGATTGCGGACCCCATTCAAGTGAATGGGTCTTTGATCCAAATGCGGCGGCCCGACTGTCAGTGCCAGTGCGTTGTGGACCGCAAATTGCGGTCCACAGCACGGGCACTGACAGCACACGTTCGTGTGCATGAGCCCTCAGGCTGATTTACATGACCATGAACGGTCCAAGAAACATGCTCTGTGTGTCAGTTGAATCTCCCAGACTGCGGTTCCCCTGGCCTGAACTGACTGCATCATAGCGTTTTATGATACAGTCCGTCCCTATCTGATTACGGGTCTGTTGTACTGTACGCAGAATGTTACGTGAGTCTTGTGAATCAGCCCTTAATCTGCTTTGTGAGAACATAATCAAAGACGTAGCATATTGTGTTCTTGGATTCCCTAAAGAGCAGATCCTGACAGAACTGATGCACACTATTACTTTTATTTTTTGCATTCAATGGATTGCATCTCACAGAAATGACTGTGTTCATTTTGACAGAATCAGAAAAAAAGACAAACTTTAGACTATATATAGCCTAATACTCACAGATGAGGGAAATGTACTAATAATATACAGTACACTATTCAGCCATAATATTAAAACGTGCAAGTCCCTCTTTGGAGCCAAAACAGCTCTGACCCATCAAGGCATGGACTCAACAAGACCTCCAAAGGTGTTGTATAATATCTGACATGAAGATATTAGTAGCAGATCCGATAGGTTCTCTGCTCTGCTGTTTGGCGCTTTGTTGTGATGCAGGCGGCGCAATTACATTATTTCACCACTTGCGACATAGAGCAGATCCAGGCCTTACAGAGGCCTGGACTGCACCACTGGACAGCTTTGTGGGACTTCCAGAGAAAGGTAAGTATTATACAGAACTATACATTGGGGCACAGAACATGAAGGTGCATAGAAGTGAGGAACAGAGTATGAGGGAGCAGAGCAAGTAGCACTATATAAGGAGCACAAAGCATGGGGGCTTAGAGCAAGAGGAGACAGAGCATGGGGGCACAGAGAGTGGAGGCCCAGAGCAGGGGGCACAGTGCATAAGGGTGTAGAGAATGAGGGTACAAAGTACAGATCATGGGGCACTGAGCAAGGGGGTGAAAGAGCACTGGGGCACAGAGCATGAGGGCTCGGAGCAGGGGCAAAGAGCATGGGGGTACAGAGCATGTAACAATCTATAAGGGGGACAAGAGCATAGGGACACATAGCATGTAATATTATATAAGGGGGCACAGAGCATGTAGCACTATATATAAGGGAGCACAGAGCATGTAGCACTATATAAGGGGGTAGAGAGCATGAGGGCACAGAGCATGTAGCACTATACATAGGGTGACAAGACGTCCTCTTTTTCCCAGACATGTCCTACTTTTGAGACCTAAAAAAATGTCCGGGAGGAATTTCAAAATCGGCCAGGATTTTGTTCGACTGCCTCAAACTGTTTGAGTCAAACATAATACATGTATATTATATACATGTATTATGTGTCACTCAAACAGTTTGAGGCAGTCGAACAAAATCATTTTAAAATTTAAAATGGCCTTTAGGGGTTAAAAATAATAAAAAAAACTCACCTTTTCCACTTGTTCGCGCAGCCTGTGTCTTTCTTCTTTCCCCTTGCAGGACCTGCAAAAGGACCATTGATGACGTCGCCGCGCTCACCACGTGACGTCACCAATGGTCCTTTTGCAGGTCCTGCAAGGGGAAAGAAGACACCGGCTGCGCGAACAAGTGGAAAAGGTGAGGTTTTTTTAAATTATCTTTAACCCCTAAAGGCCATTTTAACTATTATTTTCTGTTATAACCATGTTATAACGGAAAATAATAAAAGAAAGTTCGGGTCCCCATTCCCTGGGGTATAGTGTAATGGCCGCCCGTCACCCCCCCCCCCAAAAAAAAAAAAAAAAAAAAAGGTGTCCTCCTTTTCAGAAACCCAAATCTGGTCACCCTAACTATACAAGAGGGCACAGGCCATGTGGCACAGTATGGGGCACAGAGCATGTTGCAGAGTATGGGTGCCCTGAGAATATGGCACTGTCTATGGGGACACTACCAGCAAGGGCACTGTGTGGTACATTATTTTCAGGGCCATAGTATGTTATTACAAATCTAACTGTATAATTTGCACATCAATGCATCTATGCACAGAAAAGCCTGACAACAGAGGAAGGCAGATAAGAATGATGACTGGCAAAATCATACTGCTGTCTCCAAGACATCTAGTGATGATGATGATGAATAGACATGATGATATGGCAGACTGAACTTCTCAGGAATGGATTACTGTACTCTAAGGTAGAATATTATTTATCAAAAGTTGTGTGTCACCCTGCAAACTCACTGAAGTATAGACTGACAGTAAGAATAAGCAAAGGAATAGATGTACTGTTGAAGCCTATTAGATCTATTGCTATTGTGTGCTACCAGTTTGCAGCTGCAAGTCAGAATGCTGTATATTACAGAATTGCTTAAACTGTCTTTTCTGACCTTCAAGAACTTATTTTTTTTATAAAGAAGAAATAAAAAGTACTCATTAGAAACAATCTACAACAAAATTGGCCATTAATCCTAATGAAAAAGAATTATAAACAATGTGTAGCATGGGAAAATATATAAAATATTGTTCAACCTGGTGCACCAATCACAAATCTGAACAGGCATGCTGATGCAACCTGGTTGTAAAACCATTTCCAGTTAATTAATTTAGCAATCTAGACAGAGTTTTTGGCCATAGGTCACTTTTGTGAGCCACAAATCGATCCAATTATTGGGAACAGACATTTGAACAAACACTTATTACTGATAATTGACCCATGTGAATATACTGCAAATGCTTCTTTGTCGGGTGATCACATCTTTCTTGCAGCACCAAAAGTCCTTGTCTGTTAGCAGCACGTCACCCTGTTAAGAGCTCATTTGCATCCCTTTCTTCCCAGAAATCCAGAGGAGCATGTAAGGCCTACAAGTCTCCTCACACCGATTAAGACGCTTTCTCCCTAAGGAGAGATAGTACCCCCCAAATTCCTGTGAAAATAGAATTGCTGCTGACAAACAAAACTTTATGGGGAAGAACAATCATAGCAACAATAGCTTATCCCCATACCTTATATTCTCATGCCTGATGGCCTGTGAATAAAGGTCCATGGACAATCCCTGTCACTATTCTTTGTTATGGCATATAGAGCACAGAAGAGAGAGTGACTACAAAGAGTGTCTCTGACTTCCTCTGGAGGACTCGTCTTGTCTATCCATTACTCCCATTTATTTCAGTGATCACTTGTGGGTCTCCTTTCCAGCAATAGCTGTGTATAATCAACTTATCAAAAGTAGTGAAAGGCTTATAGGTCCTCTCTGCTAATGTGCCACAAAGTGTTCTTGGAAGAGGACCATTACATGTTGTAGATGAAATAATTTTGTATATTTTGTATACTTGATAAGGCGTTTTGAGGCTAAACCAGCCTCTTCATCAGACCAGATACTATTCTAAAGCAACAAACATAAGTGTGACAATACAAAAATGTGTAAAATTGAATATTTTGTTCCGTATGGAAGCAACCACACCCACTAGGTAAAGGTATACACCTCATGGTTTATCGGGAGAAGACAGGAACATTTAACATTTAAAGTGAAATTTTAGTATATTATAAAAAAGACACACAGGGAGATTTATCAAAACTGGTATAAATTGTCTTAGTTGCCCATAACAACCAAACAGCTTTCACCTTTCAGTTTTGATAAATCTCCCCTACAGTCTCTGAATCAGGGCCAGATGATAGGGAGGGCAGATAGTGTAGTCTGCCATATCATCTTCCATATTCATCATCATCACTAGATGTCATCACTAGATGACAGCAGTCATCATTCTTATTTACCTCCACTGCCATGGGAATCAAGGGAGTCTACCACCAACCCTTCCTGATGGATGATTAGTAATCCTATCCAGCTGAGAAGATGTGAAAGAGTGGCCACACAAACATGCAGCTCTCTCTTTTGATGTTTGAGGAAGTTGCTGACTCTAATCTCCCCATAGACTTGGGTGGCCTTTCCTATATTTGGTTGCAGTTTATGATGAGGTGGGGTTGCGATTATTCATAAAATGTTTGCCCAGGACCCGCCACCTACCTTAACCCAGCCTTGCTCTGAATATATACTGTACATGAATAAGTATATAATATTTTTTTCCACAAGAATCATGGCATTTCAATCAGTTCACTTTTCATGATGTAATACCTCTGTTTACTTCAAAATTGAATGTTTCTTACCTCGTTAGATGAAGTTGTAGAAGCCAGTGTTGTCTCAGTCCAGACTTGTGTGGTGGCAGTAGACAGCAGACTGTCATTAAGGGCCTGGCTCACCGTGTCAGCATCTCTATCTACACGGGTAACGTTCACATGGTATAGCTCAGTGGTGTTGGCAGTTTCGGTCCATTGTGTAATGGCAGTGGTTGCTGTTAAGATCTTTGTTGTTGGGCTTGCTGTAGTTTGATCGTAATCTGGGGAACGAATAGTATATAGTTAGATGTTTTGCTGTCACTGTTCTGTTCAATGACATAGTTGTATGAGACATCAATTTACAACAAATTCATCAAAATGGTTCATATGACATGATAATTTGGAATACCTTTCTAGGTTTGCAAGACATTTTTTCCTTATGCCAACACATGGTAGGAATACATGTACCCCGATAAATGAGCAAAAAATAGCATATATCTTTAATAATAATGCCACATTTTATGGCTCTTCTTGTGGTCCTTTTAGATGGCTCATTTCAGCCTGAGACAAACGACCATCACAATATAATAAGTCAGCGTTCATTTATAGGACCCTTTAGATCGTAATCATAATTTTTTGACCCCTTTTCAGTTTTCTTTGGTCTGTCGAAAAATTAAGATTACGATCATTCATCCCCATGAGAGGCGGATTGGCCATAGACCTTACAGGGAAGTTTCCCGGTGGGCCGTCTGAGCCCTCCTCACGGCCGGCCGGAGTAAGGTTTTGGGTATGTATTTTGTGATGGACTGTGGTATGTGGCTCTGTTGGGATGGTATGATGTGCTGCAATATGGTATTTATGGCCCTGCCTTCCATCAATTTGGACCCACCTACAACATGGGGCCACTTTTGGTATTTTTTCCAGGGCTACTTTAAGTTCCTAGTATGCTTTTGAAAGTGAGCATTTTCATGCCTGCATGAAAGACCTGAAAACCCAACAATTGTTTGCTAACCATCGGCCTGCGTAAAAGAAACCTTAGCCATGACCCCTTTTAAAGGCACTTTTCAACTGTCAAGGAGCAGAATTATAGCAACTTTTTCTTTGTAAATCTCCCCCAGTATTTTTAATCAAGCATCCAATCTGTATTTCAATTGCCTATATATGAAAGCACATTTCTGAGCGCAGCTGTCACCAAACTTTCCAATGGTCCCCCACTCCCATACTGTTCCATAATTTTCTTTCTTTATTCTTTTTTGACAAACCATATTCTGAAGAAACATAGAAACCAGCTCTTGTTAGGATGCAGACAGATGGGAGATTTATCTATATCAGTGCACCATAGTAACTAAGCTGCTCCCCAGTGCAGCACAAGATTGGACCTAGTGTTGTTTGCTGATGGCTTTCTAGTCTTCAGTTTTCATATTTCATAAATAAGTTGTGCTCACCCACTCTTCCTGACATAGTCATATGTGATATATGCCATACACATGCCGTATATTTTGCTGTATGTACTTGGACAACTGTGAGTGGTGGTAAATGTCAAGGACAGGAGAGGATTAGTCTTTTGCACTGTCTGATGCAGACAGCATGGAGTCAGAAGATGTAACTTCTATTTAAGCAGATCTGATATTGATGACCTATCCTGAGGATAGGTCATCAATAAATATAACTTGGAGAACCCCTTTAATAAACTTTATTCACTGTATATAACACTAAAATGTTTCACAGCAATTGACAATAGGAACATTTTAAGGACTGTTTATTACCAGGGGCGGACTGGGAACCTAACATGGCCCTGGAAAAATACCAAAAGTGGCCCCATTTTGTAGTCAGGTCCCAGCAGGGCCAGCAATACCATATTGTGGCACATTATACCACCCCAGCAGAGCAAAATACCACAGTCCATCACAAAATACTGCCCCAGCAGCACAAAATATATCCCCAAAAACTGCATTGGCTGGCTGTGAGGAGGGCCCAGGTGGCCCCCTGGGCATCGGTCCACTGGGAAATTTCCCTGTAAGGTCTATGGCCAATCTGACCCTGTTTATTACAAGGTATGAGCACTTGAAGAACAGTATTTACACTGGTAAAATATATTATAAACTACTTACAACAGCTCAAAAGGCGTTTTCCGGGAGTTTTATATTAATGACCTATCCTCAAGATAGATCATCAATATCTGATCAGTTAAAGTCCAACTCCTGGCAACCCCATCAATCAGCTATTTGAATAGACCATGGCACTCAGGTGAGCCCTACATCATCTTCCTAGACCAGTGATGTGTTCACTGTTCACATGGCCTATGTATAGCTCAGTTTCATTCAAGCAAATGGACCTGTCCTGCAATACACGGTATACAATGTACAGTGCTGTGCTTGGTATGCTGTGAGGAGGTGGCAGCACTCACCTGAGCCGCGGGGCCTACTCAAAAAGCTGATCAGCGGCAGTGCCGGGTGTTGGACCCCTGCTGAGCAAATATTGATAACCTATTATGAGGATACGTCATTAATAGTATACAGGGATGGACTGGCAACTTAAAGTGGCCCTGGAAAAATAAATAAAATAAAAGTGGTCCCATTTTGTAGATAGGTCCAAATTAACAGAAGGTGGGAGCAACACAAGTAGGAGGCCTCAGCCATACCATATGCAATGCAAGCAACAGACGGGATGAACGGTGGAGTAGGATGCCATGAGGCTCCTATGTCTGCCGTAGTATTCAACTGTATCACAATCCTGATAATGGTAATTCAGGAGGGCATCTGTGGTACCCAGCTGGGTACATAAGTACTTGATGCTTCCATTAATGTTAAGAGAGTCAGATTGTTACATACCCAACTGCCTGAGGAGGGCTTTAGTGGCCCCCTGGGCAACAGCCACCGAGATATTTCCCTGTCCACCCATGATAGTATACAGTCATGGCCAAAAGTTTTGAGAATGATACAAATATTAATTTTTACAAAGTCTACTGCTTCAGTTTTTATAATGGCAATTTGCATATACTCCAGAATGTTATAAAGAGTGATCAGCTTAACAGCAATTACTTGCAAAGTCAATATTTGCCTAGAAAATGAACTTTATCCTCCAAAACACATTTCAACATCATTGCAGCCCTGCCTTAAAAGGACCAGCTAACATCGTTTCAGTGATTGCTCCATTAACACAGGTGTGGGTGTTGATGAGGACAGGGCTGGAGATCAATCTGTCATGATTAAGTAAGAATGACACCACTGGACACTTTAAAAGGAGGCTGGTGCTTGGCATCATTGTTTCTCTTCTGTTAACCATGGTTATCTCTAAAGAAACACGTGCAGTCATCATTGCACTGCACAAAAATGGCCTAACAGGGAAGAGTATCGCAGCTAGAAAGATTGCACCTCAGTCAACAATCTATCGCATCATCAAGAACTTCAAGGAGAGAGGTTCCATTGTTGCCAAAAAGGCTCCAGGGCGCCCAAGAAAGACCAGCAAGCGCCAGGACCGTCTCTTAAAAGTGTTTCAGCTGCGGGATCGGGCTACCAGCAGTGCAGAGCTTGCTCAGGAATGGCAGCAGGCAGGTGTGAGTGCATCTGCACGCATTGTGAGGCGGAGACTCTTGGAGCAAGGCCTGGTCTCAAGGAGGGCAGCAAAGAAGCCACTTCTCTCCAGAAAAAACATCAGGGACAGACTGATATTCTGCAAAAGGTACAGGGAGTGGACTGCTTAGGACTGGGGTAAAGTCATTTTCTCTGATGAATCCCCTTTTCGATTGTTTGGGACATCTGGAAAACAGCTTATTCGGAGAAGACGAGGTGACCGCTACCACCAGTCTTGTCTCATGCCAACTGTAAAGCATCCTGAAACCATTCATGTGTGGGGTTGCTTCTCAGCCAAGGGAATCGGCTCTCTCACAGTCTTGCCTAAAAACACAGCCATGAATAAAGAATGGTACCAGAATGTCCTCCGAGAACAACTTCTCCCAACCGTCCAAGAGCAGTTTGGCGATCAACAATGCCTTTTCCAGCATGATGGAGCACCTTGCCATAAAGCAAAGGTGATAACTAAATGGCTCAGGGAACAAAACATAGAGATTTTGGGTCCATGGCCTGGAAACTCCCCAGATCTTAATCCCATTGGTCAATCATCAAGAGACGGATGGACAAACAAAAAACTACAAATTCTGACAAAATGCAAGCATTGATTGTGCAAGAATGGACTGCGGTCAGTCAGGATTTGGTCCAGAAGTTGATTGAGAGCATGCCAGGGAGAATTGCAGAGGTCCTGAAGAAGAAGGGTCAACACTGCAAATATTGACTTGCTGCATTAACTCATTCTAACTGTTAATATAAGCTTTTGCTACTCATAATATGATTGCAATTATATTTCTGTATGTGATAAAAACATCTGACAAACACACATAAAAACCAGAGGGCAGCAGATCATGTGAAAATATAATATTTGTGTCATTCTCAAAACTTTTGGCCATGACTGTACTCTCAGAAAACCCCTGGAAACAAATTTAATTATCATACAAGAGAAATGAGATCATACAGCACATATACATAATGCAGTTTAAATTTTCCTGCAAGAGTTTGCTCACAGGTGGTAGATATACTGTGGATCTGCAAACAGAGATTCGCTTTTGGCAAATTAATTTTATAAACTGGGAAAATGGTTAAAATTTTATGAAATATTGTTCACATTTTGTGAAACAATCTACAGCACCGGCGGTGTTGATTTTAAATGTAAATTTATGCTGCAAACATCCACCAAAGATTTTACCCTTTGCAATGTATATGATGAAATCCGCAACAAATCCAAACAAAAATCGACAACAAATTTGAAAAATCTACAGTGGAATTACCGCTACATGGGCCCGTTCCCTAAAGCTTCCTCTAGCTGTACACCATACAGCCCTTTGGCTTTTTTTCTTTGCATTTTAAAAGTTACGTCAAATTGTCAATGCTGTTTAAAGGACCAAATAATGAAACAATTTATTTCTGATGATGATTTCCTGGCATTTCTATGCTCATTGGCCATCTATTTCTGCTTCAGATTGAAGATGTTCTTGCTATTGTAATGATTAATTTATTTTAGCACTTTCTCAGTGTGAGCAAAGATCTGTCCTTGGCAAATACAAATCCCAGTATAGCTCTGTATCTCTAAGCAAGTGTGCTGAAAAGGACCTGCCTTTCCTTCCACGGGAAATGCTACGTGCCAAATGTTGGAAGACCTTTTGGCAAACTTTCAAACTAATTTTTAGAGTCTTGTTGAAAGGAAAGGCTTGAATACCTTTATCATTAAAGAAAATTGTCCTATACTGATAGGAATAGAATATAAATAAGAAATGCACAGTAAGTGCATAGTTGTATGGTTCAAAATGGTGAAAAAGAATAAAAAAAATAAAGTTTTAAATTATTTTACCCCCAACTATGTAAAGGGGTTGCACAAAATAAAAAATCTACATGGGTGCTTTCTTCTAAAAACTGCCACACCTGTCCACAGGTTCTGTGTAGTAGCTCAGTAGAGCTCAGCTTCAATACTAGACACAATCCATGTAAACTATACATACAAAACTAATGTAACCTGGACAAACAATGGGGTGTTCTGCTATATTAGAGCTCTCGTATGTGTATATATAGCAGAGGCAGGGACAGCAGACCATGCGACTGCTATGGGGCCCAGAGCAAGAGGGGACCCAGTCTTAGTTAAGAGTATCATTTCTTCTACTGGAGGGGGAAACCCTCTAAAGGAACAACTTTTAGCAAATGAGGCAGTGGAAAAATGGCTCAAGGGTAATTGAAAAGGGTTTAGGCAGAAACTCTTCTGTGTGGAGGGCCTGGTTTGATCCTTGCTATGGGACCCTTACTTCTCAATGTACGTCCGCCATTGAGCAGAGGCCTCCAGTTTGGGGCCCACTCTTTTAGAAATGATATCCAAGTGTAGTCCTGGAGGACAGCTGGTTGCCCTTGAAGGATACTCATTAGGTAATAAGTACTGTGTAAGCAGGGGCTGACTGGGAACTAAAAATAGTCCTGGAAAAAAGTAAAAGTGGTCCCATGTTGCAGGTGGGTCCAAATTGACTGAAGGCGGGGCAAAATAATTAGGCAGGGTGACCATCCCAGCTGAACCAAATACCACAGTACAACACAAAATACTTTTACTACATTCTGAAGGGCACCTACGGCTGCTGGCAGGTGCATAAGAGAGAATCAGATCATTATGTACCTGGCTGTTGACCGTGAGGAGCACTTGGGTGGCCCTCCTAAGCATTGGCCCACTGGGAAATTTTCCTATAGTGCCTATGGTCAATCCGTCCCTGTGTGTAAGGCTGTACTTTCCCTACAGCTGATCACCTGGGAAGCAGGGACACATCCAGGGGCACACCACCAATGAGGCCAGTGAGGCGATCGCCTCAGTCAGCACCAGGTAGGTGCACCCCTGGACACATTAATTCAGCTAGTTTTACAGACCAGGTTCCTGTGTGGCAAATTTGTTGGGGATTTTCTATGGGTGTTTTGCTGTAAAATCAAACATGCAGATTTTAATGTGCATTTGCTGCAGATTTACCTTATTTGTATGTGGTTTTAAGGAAACTATACATTTATAGCAGTAGAGGGAAAGCATAAGGAGCTATCTGTGCAAGGGTTCATAAGGAGCAGTCTATGTCAAAGAGCGGAGAAGGAGACACTGTCTGTTAGAGGAGAGCATGGGAGCAGTCTCTGTAAAAATGAGAGGCACGGGAGCAGGGGCGTTGCTAGGCTAAAACATTCGGGGCCTGAGCTCCTGATGTTTTCTCCCAGGCCCCGAATGTCCTGCCTGCTAGACAGATACAACTGTATTGCCGTCCTCAGGACGGCAATACAACTGAATCTAATGCACTGCAAGACATGTAGGACCTGTGATGACATCACAGGTCATGTGATCAGTGCAGGAGAGGACGGTACTGAGGAGAATTGTGGGGAAGAAGCTGTGGTGAGGCCTGCTACATCAGAAGAGGTAAGTGAAGGGAGAAGCAGAGGGATGCTGGGAGTTGTGATTATTGAACTGGGACTGTATGTTAGGGCAGAAGGGAGGGATGTTATTATCATGGAACCGTGTGTTGGAGGTGGATGGGCAGGTTTATGTTATTTACATGGGACTGTGAGTTGGAGTGGGGTGGAGTGATGTTATTTACATGAGACTGCATGTTGGAGGTGGCTTGGACAGGGTTATGTTATTTATATGGGACTGTGAGTTCGAGTGGGGTGGAGTGATGTTATTTACATGGGACTGCATGTTGGAGGTGGCTGTGGGAAGGAAGTGATGTTATTTACATGGGACTGTATGTTGAAGGCGGCTGTCGGAGGTAGTGATATTATTTACATAGGACTGTATGTTGATGACAGCTATGAGTGGGAATGATGTTATTTACATGGGACTGTATTTGGAGTGGGCTGTAGATAGAGAGGGATGATATTTACATGGGACTGTATATTGGTGGGGGCTGGAGAGATGGTGTGATGTTAGTTACACAGGACTCTACTGCAGAGGGAGAGAACTAGCTTTATTTACATAGGACTGTATGGTGGAGGGGCTGAGGAATTATAATTTCTGAGGACACTACAGGGAGCAATATAACTACAGCGGGTACTTCAGGGTGAGCATTATAACAGTAGGGGGGGCTATATAAATACTGGGGGCACTGTAGAGGTATTATAAATCCATTATAGGGACATTATAGGGGACATTATAGGAAATGTGAGGCTGAGAGAAGTTGTCTGGACCAAATGGAAAAGATGATGAGAGAGAAGATCAACATCACAGGAGACATCACCTTGGAGGCCCTGGATGTCAGGTATGTGCTGCTGTATAGCAGAGGTGGGGCGAAGGTCTACATAGAGAATTGGGCCTTAGGCCCCGGATCTTTTGAGACCCTAGCAACGACCCTGCATGGGAGCAGTCTGTGTGAGAGGGAGGTCTATGGTGAGCTCTCTTTGTGATAAAAGAGGGCATGGGGAGCAGTCTGCTTGAATGGGGGACCTTGGGAAGCAGTCTATGTCAGAGAGGTGGGCATGGGATGCAGGGTATTTGAGAGAGGGGTGCATAAGGAACAGTCTGTATGAACGAGGGGGCATTGTATCAAGCACGTACAGTTAAATGGACAAATGGGTCAGCACACTTTTGCCCTTAAGGTATAAGATTTGAGGCTAAAACAAGACCCATTCATAGAGTAACACAATAATTACAACTTTATTCAATGGACTTACAAGCACAACATAAAATCAAGAGTGTCACGTAATCTGCGATTGACCAGTCACTTGCATCCAATTATTACAATTTTATCACCTTGAATTTTGTTATAGATACGGCAAGTAGACATCCTTGATATTTTGTTTTTCTATTTTACATATTACCTTGGATTGCATAGCATTAACATTTAATTGACTCCATGATGTATGAATGTGGACCTTCGTAATATCTTTTACATGTGATATATTTTAGGCCATGGGCTTAAATAGAAAAGGCTGGGCCCCATAGCAGAGTTTTTAAATGGGCTCTCACTAGGGGCATAGCTAAAGGCTCATGGGCCCTGGTGCAATTCAGCTTGGGCCCCCTTTCCTCAGTGCTTTGTGTGTCTTGTTATGAGGCACAAGAGTCTTTGGGCCCCCCTCAGGCTCCTGGGCCCGGTAGCAACTGCTACCTCTACACCCCCTATAGCTATGCCCCTGGCTCTGAGCATGTGGTATTCTCTAGGTCAGTATGATTACAGCAGTTCCAAATATGTGTTTTTTTTAAATATATTACTAAGTTTGTACAATTATGTCCATACCCATTACCCACTATAAAACTATTGGAATCAGAGCCTTCAGTCATGCAACCCCCCCTTTCTGGAATGTAGTACTCGGATGAATGAGAGATATCATCATATCATCATTGGACTCTTTAAAAACAAGACTTACAATGCACCTCTTCAGTTTGGCATTTGTGGGCAAATAACTAATTTGCTCTCCTCATATGCTTGCATCTGGAGTGTGCTTTTGCAGCCCTTGTGAGAAAATCACATTACAAATACTCAGAGGCAGACTGGGAACTTAAAGTGGCCATTGAAAAAAAAAAAGTTGCTCATGTTGTAGGGGGGTCCAAATTGAAGAAAGATGGAGGCAACACAAATAGTTGGGGTCAGCAATACCATAGCATAAATATCATCCCCGCAGAACCATATACCACAGAGCAGCACCATATATTGACCCAAAAGCTGTCCTCCTGTTGTTGCCATCAATAGATGTCATTATCTGTCCTCCTCTTCCAGTTGTCTCTGATAAGATATGAAGTAGGGGACTTAGGAGAATAGATGCGGGGCCACAACAGTTGAACGCAGGAGGGCATGTGCGGTCGCAGGCCGGGTACATGAGTACCTGATTCTCACAGCATTAAAGGGATTATCCCATGACTAATGTAAAAAATGAAAATAAGACATCATATTGTACATGACAACCTCTTTCTAACACAGCTAGAATCAGCCCTGTACCTCACATGGATCCAGAGATCTCCCCATTCATTGCTCTTCTAGATTTACATCAAGCTGCAAGCTCAAGGGGAGTGTCTTTTCTGCTGCAGCTAAAGGGGTGTGCCTCAGCTTTCCCTACCACAGCTCAGAAGGCAGTTGATGGATGAAACTGAGCATGTGCGGCCTTGTCAGTGAGCAGGACAAAGAAATGAGAAAAAAACAAACAGCAGATGGCACTGTGCAGATACATTTTATTGAATAACTCAGTGGATATGCTAAATTTGTAATGGCATGCAAATACAAAAGTATTCAGATCCAGTTGCTGGTTTGAAAACTGTAGAATATTTTTCGTGGGACAACCCCTTTAATAACAGCCAAAAGCTCATTATATACCCAAACAGCAGCAGAGAGGAGGGCTTGGGCAGCCCCTTAGGCATTGGCACATGGGGAAATTTCCCTGTAAGATCTTTGGTCAATCCACCCCTGGAAATGCTTGTTGTTGCTGTTGCAAAAAAAAATGCCAGGATAGGAACAGTGTGAAATGTGAACTTTTTATGTTTGCATGAGTGTGGGGCAAGTGTCTGGTGTGACTTTTTTATGGTATAATCCCAAGATTCCCAACACTGGTAAATGAGTTGTGGCTTCAATAAATGGCCTAATTAGGCACAGAAGGTATAATTAAATAGGTGCTCATCTTTTCAGTCCTTTTTTGGAAAAAGATCCCCCAGATGTGATTAGAGAACAAGTATGGTCTGTGATTGATGGGGGGGGTGATAACATGTGTGAACAGTAGTTATACATAGAGAGGTGGATCTATATATATCTCCTCTCTCTGAAGCCCGTCAGCACACACCCATTGCACCACTCCTTCATTCTGGCTGAGACCATAGTTAGTTGAAGGAGGATGCTTCAACCTGCTCTACATCAGGCTGTATAGCAGCTAGAGATACGAGGCTTGTTCTAAGACTGACAATCTAAGCTTTAGAACAAGGGATTGCAGTGCTAGCCACCATACAACCAGAAAGAGAACCTTTAGAAACCTGGTCAGAAATTAGATCTGCAGTAGAGATGCAGTAGTATAGAATCTTGGGATTTTTTAGCTGCAAAGCGAATCCGAATATTAGGTGCTTCGCTTCGGCTTTGTACGCATTCGCTACGTAGTTTGTCCTATCAAATATACGCTATTGCTACGTATAAGTTACTCTATACGCTGTTGCGTACGAATTCAATTGATTTGCGATGCAGACTCCTCCCTTGTGGCCCCGCCCCCTTCTCCAGCACACGAGGAAGACGAGGCAACTCAGGAAATTAAGATGGTGACACAGCGTGGCCCTGACTGGGGAGGCATGGTGTGGGGCACCGACCCCTATGAGGAGAAGGAACCGGAGGAGATCTACGTCTCTCAATATGTCCGGCAGCCTAAGAAGTCGGTTGAGGTGCCCGCTGAGGTGTTCACTCCGCTGGCTGACACGGCAGAGGCGGCAGGAGTTCCCACTCCGCTGCGGAAGGACTACTTCCTTTGTCAAAATTCTATGGCCCCCGAGGCTGCTTTAACCAAGTTGCGCAGACGTGCGCCTCATCCCTTTTTTCCCCCTTTTCAGGTTATTTGGGGAGACCCTTGAAAGACGTTTTTTAAGGAACCTTTGCTGCTATTTTTTTTACCCATTTGGATTACAATTTTGCCTATGTGGATTACAAATTGCAACTGAGTTTGGGACTCTGCTCCAGTTCTATGACAAGCGTCAGAAGAAAAGAGACTTAAACGTGTCCGTGAGCATACTAGGTAGGTGATATTTAAAATGTTTTCATTATACCTATAATGTATTTGCACTATATTGTATGCACTGGATTGTTTGCACTAATGTTTTTACCTTTCAGCAACGTTTTCAAGTATGTTGCCCATTGTGTGTATTTCTTTACAGGTACCGCAATGGGTCCTCATATTCACTTTATAGTATTGTGGATGATTGTACTATGCCCATAGCCGGATAGACAGCACCTTACTTGTTCTACCTCAAATATACATACTGCCTCTGAGGGCCATTTCAGATCTGACCATTTACACTGGATCTGGCCCGGGGTCTGCAAGGTGTCAAAACTATGGCGCAAGCCTCGGATCACCTGCTGGATCACCAACATTTTATGCTGGTCCGGGTGGCGGTGTGTGCCATCGTAAATCATAATCCTGGCGGTCCATCAGCTGGACTATGTATTTCAGCTGTGCAGCAGAGCTAAATGATGAGGATCATCTGGATGCCATTTTCGAATATTCGCTCTGCCTCTAAGGAGTGCACGCCGCGGCCTCTCGTTGTACGTGCCTGCGTATTACAAAATCGCGTACGCAATAGTTCGCTTAGGATTCGTAAGCTATTTGTACGCTCATGCGTACGTCTTCTAAGAAGTTGCGTACATTTTTTAACTGTACGTTCGTTATTAATGCGCGAATGTTCGCTAATAGCACATAATAACGTATATTTTGTACGCAAATACAAAGAATCTATTCGTCGAATATACGAATCTTAGGAAAACTTCGGCGAATGTTCGGCGAATAATTTTTTCAATGATTCGCTCATCTCTAATCTGCAAGTATTACTTGCAGATCTCACTCCTGACACGGTTTCTAAAGGCGCTTTCTTTGATTGTCAGCTTTAAAACAATATCTGGCTCATATCTCTAACTGTTATACAGCCTGAGACAGGGCAGGTTAAATCTACCTCCCCTTCAGCCATCTATGGTCACAGCTACTGAAGAGAAAATTCCTGCCTGTCCGGGGCGCTATGGCTGCTACAGTTGCTGTCTACTTTTATGTTTTCGTTAGAGATGAGCGAACCTGCTCGTAACGAGCGGTTCAATGCTCGGATCCCCTGCGCTCCCCTGCCCGCAGCCATCCGGATCCGTCCTCACCCGACTGTAAGTCAATGGGGACGGATCCGTTTAGTGTCACACACTAGTCACATACCAGTGTGTGACACCAAACGGATCCGTCCCCATTGACTTACAGTCGGGTGAGGACGGATCCGGATGGCTGCGGGCAGGGGAGCGCAGGGTATCCGAGCATTGAACCTCTCGTTACGAGCAGGTTCGCTCATCTGTAGTTTTTGTATATGATTTTTATTATTCCATTTTACTCATTTTTGTGGTTCAGAATGTTAACAGGTTCCGCCAGGCTCGGACTGGCCCACAGGGGTACAGGTGAATCCCCCAGTGGGCCCCTAGTCTCCCACCCCCTGCACAAGTGGCACATAACGCAGTAGACTTACTGCACTACATACATATATTCAATGTACAGCACCTCAACCAGCCTATGTTAATATGAAAAACCTGATAGATTATTAAAAAAAACTCCCCAGTTTATTATTATAGACACGATCAGAGCTTAGATGACTTCTAGGTATAGAGGAAAGCTAGCCAGTGTCCTCTTTTCCCCAGGACCTACCTTCTCAAAGTTGCTGCAGGCACCCCCATATTCAATCATCTGGTAGCATCTTGCTGCTCTGTGAGCAGGTAATATTTGAATGTATCTGTATGGTGGGCCCCCAAAATAAATTTTACTTGTGGGTCCTAGGCACCCCAGTCCAACACTGGGTTCCACTGTATTATTACAGGACAGATAGATGATAGGTAGAAGATAGATAGATAAAAATTCCACGGTACTTCCAAAAAGTAAATTAAATAAAAATTGTTTTAATCACCAAACCGCAACGTTTCAGTGCTCTTACTGGGACTTTTCTCAAGCAGTGACAAGTCCCAGTAAGAGGACTGAAACGTTGCTGTTTGGTGATTAAAACACTTTTTGTTTAATTAACATTACTTACCTTCATCTAGACATATGTTTTCAAATGCAATTTTTCCTACTTCATCCACCTCCATTCTTTTCCAGGTATTGGGGTATTTTGTTCCCTTTTTAACAACAACCCTCGTTCCTTGTTTTCGCAAGAACAGAGAAGTATTTCCAACTTCAAGAAGTCGTTCACTTTTATGGCATGTCCATGTGGGGGCCTTAGCACAATCGACAAGAATGGCGGGGCGAAAGTGAGAAGCAGAAGCAAGAGACATGCCCAGACACATGGAGGATTTGACGTTATGTAGCTTCCCATCTTCTGTCCATTTCCAATGCTGGCTGCGATATGTCACATTACATTTTGTAACACTCACATACTTGCCGATACTAATACAAACATTTTTCTGGTCATGGTATATTAAGAAGCTCTCTGTAAAAGCAAGAGAGAAAACACATTATAATCTATCATGTATAATAACAAAAAATGCATGACGTTTCCAGCATTGATGGTAATATCCATGTGGTCTTTTGTCCTCCCAATGTTATGGGCTTTGGAGCAGACAACCCCTGGGGTCCTAACCTGATCATAGGTCTCAGTGGTCACAGCAGCTTGAATGTACATCACTGCTGTAATGTAGCTTTCAAATCAATGTGACCACTGAGGGCTGTGATTGGCCACAGTGATCATGGGTTCAAGCGACTTCCTGGTCCTGCAGATGGAAATGGAGTGGGTTTTTTTATGTTCAGGACTACAGGTTAGGACTCCAGGGGTTGTCGGCTCCAAAGACGCACAACCTCTTCAATTTAAAGAGTATTTTATTATGAACTCAAAAACACCCACACTCTAAGTGCCAAAGTTGCCTACTTTAGTCAAGCTGTTAAAAAATGTATACAACTGTTATTTTTTTTCTGGGAAATCAGGGTGATAACCCAAATGACCATTTTTTCCCTTAAAGAGGACCTGTCACCAAAAAATGCAGTGCAATCTGCAGGCAGCATGTTATACAGCAGGAGTAGCTCAGAAGATTGATATATATTTTAGTTGGAAAAGATTTAGTAAAGCCTGTAATTTATACATTTATATCTGCAGCCCTTTGAAGATCTATCAGTACAGAAGGGAGGTGTTATCAATGACTGACAGCCGGGGCGGACTGAGAACTTAAAGCAAGCCTGGATAAAAACCTAAAAGTGGCCCCATGTTGTAGGTGAGTCCAAATTATCAGAAGGCGAAACAACAGAAGAAGGCAGTGCCAGCAATACCGTGGAGCAGAACAAAATACCTCCCCAGCAGAGCCAAATACAACAGTGCAGCACAAAATACTGCCTTAGCCAGAACCAAATACCAAAGTATAGTACAAAATTGTCACTACCAGCGCTGGTAGACGCGATTCTCAGTGTACCTGCTGGCGTCTGGTTGCCAGAGAGACAGTCTCATCTCCAATGTATTCATAGGTGACCAGGCAGTGCATCACGTGACCAGGAATTGCGGGGTATTTAAATAGGCAATCTGCTGGTCACAAATTGCCTGTAAATGGGTTCTATATACTGTATCTCACCAGCACTTGGAAAGTTCTGACTTCTGACTTTGGCTACTCCTTTTGACCCTGATTCTTGGATTCTGATTTGGCTTTTCTACATCTCCTGCTTTGACCCTGGCTTGGTTCATGGACTCGCTTCTGTCTAACGTATTTGGACCTGGACTTGACAGCTCGTGCCCTGGGCTTGGTATTGTTTAGTGATCTGCTTTGTGATTTGGCTTCATTGTTCTCTCTTGATTTTGATCCAGTACGTTTAAATCTGTATGATCACCCTGAGGACGGCAATACAGTTGAATCCAGGAGGGCACTTGCGGCAACTGGCCAGCTGCATAAGTGTCTGATGCTCCTACATTAATTAATGCTAAGAGCATCAGATGTTTAGGTACCTGGTGGCCAAGAAGAGGGCTTGGAGGACCCCCTGGGCATTGGCTCACCGGGATATTTCATGTAGGGTCTATGGCCAGTCCACCCATGCTGACAGCTAAGTCTATTGTGAGAAGGGCATGGTTTGGGAGAACCGATATCTGCCCTTGGAATGGTTAAATTCTGTGTGGTAAGCCTTGGGTGTGTCTCTGAGAACCAAGAGGTTAACTCAGACACAGTATAAGCAGGATTGATAGCCTGTGTTGTCTATGTTAGCCATAGCTAACATAGACAGGTTGTAAAATACGTACTGGGCCTGCTTATACTGGAGTGAGTGAGGTTGGCAGTGGGACGCTCACTCCACCTGGGGCTTCGGTCTGGGCTTCCACCAGCCCACAGCTGAGGATCACATGTGCTCGTTAGGGCCTAATATAAAGCCCAGTTTAGAGCTGAGCAGTGTGGTCCTACCTGGAGAACTGACAACTAAACAACAAAAGGTATTGCTTGTGCCACCCAATACCTGTGATTTGTACCTGTGGGCCTGGTATCCGGTCCCACGTATAGTTAGGGATTGTGTTTTGTACTATGTGCTAGCTCAGCCGAGCAGGGTTTTGTTTATTTGAGCCATTTTGTTAAGGCTATGCTTATGTTTATTTAAGAAAGTGTGAAATAAAAACTCTTTAATTTGGACTTTAACCTGTCTGTGTCCCTGCTTCCTGCACAGCTACCAAGTGTCTACCAGAGCGAACCCCCACATATGGTGGAGGATGTGGGCACTGGTGCAGCGAAGCATACACTGATTGCATGTCCTGGCTGACAACAGAGCTGAAGCAACAAGCCACAGCCATGGATCAGATAATTAAGCAGCTGGTTCAGTCCAACTTGCAGCAGCAAGAAACAAACCGACTGCTGGTACAGCAAATGTCAGAACTGGCGGCTGCACAACAAAGGGCTGGTCCAGCAATGCCAGAGCAGGATGCCCAGAACGAAGTCCGGAAAGCCATGACCAAGATGAAGTCAGAGGATGACAGGCCTCCCTGACAGGGTTTGAAAGAATGGCCACCCATGATAGACTGCTGCAGCAATACTGGGCAGAGGTGTTGGCACCCTTTCTCGTCGCCGAGCCCCAGCAGGCCTATTTTGACTTAAGCGAGCAGGATGCCTGGGACTATCCTACGGTAAAAGCAGAGATCCTGGCCCGTTTGGGAGTTGACCTACACCTACGCGCTCAAAGAGTCCATAGTTGGAGATACCAAGAGGCTTTACCACCAAGGGCCCAGATGCACCACCTCATCCAATTGGTCCATAAGTGGCTTCAGCCACTGACATCAACCCCGGCCCAGATGTTGGAGAAGATTGTTCTGGACCTCTTTCTGAGGGCCTTGCCGGGTGAGATACACCAATGGGTAAGGACATGGGGACACAGCTGATGCCAAAGCTCTGGTGGGTTGGTGGAGAGGTACTGGGCTACCCAAGCTCTCGGGAAGAAGGCCCCTCATTCCAAAGCCAACCCCAAGGCCCAAAGGCCTATGGTTCCTGCAAGTTCCCAGGCCAATGCAACTCCACATATCCGGGAGATACCCCAGGGGAGGAGGAAGGGGAGGCTCCCATCTGTTGGTCCTGCCAAGAAACCGGTCATATTGCGGCCTATTTTCCCCACAAACCGGAGCCTATGGACTGTAGCTCTGCTTGGAGGGTGTCCCTTTATGCGGCCCCAGTTTACAAGGCTGCCACCCCAGACTCGGACAATTAGTGCCATCTCTGCCGGGTGACCGTGTCAGGTCCCCAGGTGGTAGCCCTGTTGGACTCTGGAAGTCGGGTGACCCTAATTAATGAGTCGCCCATCAACCCCGGGACTGTCACGGGCCGCACAATTGGGGTCCTGTGTATTCATTGGGACTTATAAGAGTACCACAGTTGTTTTCATCCAGACCCCCTGTGGAGAAAGACGTCAAGACCTAGACCCGGAGCCCAACGACCCGGACTCTGGGGCTTCTTCCGTAGGGGTGACCAGTGGAGAAACTAATGTCAGCTCCGTATTTCCCCTAGATGTAATGGCTGGTGAGTCTGAAGAGTTAGTGACTGGGCTGCAGTTGTTGGACTTGGAGGTATCCCGTGACAACTTCAGCACCGCATAGCTCCAGGACTCCACTCTGGTCCGGGCTAGGGAAAATGTTGTGGTAATTAATGGGGTTCCGCAGTACGCCAATGCTGATCAGGTATTTCCGCACTTCATTGTCGACCAAGAACTGTTATACCGGGTTGACAGGATGCAGGGTGAGACCTGGGAGCAATTGCTGGTACCCCATATCGTCAAACGGTGCTGGTATTAGCTCATAAACATGTACTTGGGGGGCACCTAGGCACCACAAAAACGCTGGACCGCATCCTGTGGCTGTTTTATTGGCCAGGGGTATACAGTGATTGCATGCTCCTATGGCACATTTACGGAATCTGCTGGTACCTCTAACCATCATCGAGGTTCAGTTCGAAAGGATTGCCATGGACTTGATAGGTTCATTGGTTAAGTCCACCCGGGGGCATCGGCATATACTGGTAGTGATGGACTACGCTACCCGTTATCCTGAAGCCATTCCACTGCAGCACCTTATGGATCAGGGTACCCCTTTCATGTCCAAAGTCACCAGGTAACTGTGTAAGTTATTCAACATAAAACAATTATGCACGTCAGTATACCAGCCCCAGACAGATGGGTTAGTAGAACGGTTTAATAAAACCTTAAAGAGTATGCTGAAAAAAGTGGTGAACAAGGATGGGAAGGACTGGGACGTTATGTTGCCCTACTTAATGTTTGCAATCCGTGAGGTACCACAGGCTTCTACTGGATTTTCTCCCTTTGAGTTGGTCTATGGCAGACATCCCAGGGGCCTGCTGGATATCACAAAGGAGACGTGGGAACAGGAACCTACCACCCACAAAAGTGTTATAGACCACATTGCCAGTATGCAAGACAGGGTAGAGGCCCATCGTCAAGGAGCATATGGAGGCTGCTTAGAAGTCTCAAAGTCGGGTTTATAACAGGTCAGCGAGAGTAAGAACCTTTAAACCCGGTGACCAAGTTTTGGTTCTGGTTCTTACGGTTAAGAGTAAATTTCTAGCCAAGTGGCAAGGACCGTATGAGGTACTAGAGAAGGTGGGGGAAGTAAATTACAGGGTACGTCAGCCCGGTAGGAGGAAGCACGAGCAGACGTACCATGTCAATGTACTGAAGCCTGTACTATCCCTTCAGGCTACAGACAAGCCTGTGGTGGTGGATGCAGAGGTGACGATTGCGTATACCCTCACAAAAGGACAACGACAAGAGGCTAGGGAGTTTGTAGCTAGGAATACAGACGTGTTCTTTGAGTTACCTGGATACACATCTGTAATCAAGACATTGTCACCGAGCCAGGGGTGAAAGTTCGGATAAGACCAAACCGAGTCCCTAAGGCTCGACGACAAGCCATTGCGGAGGAGGTCCAGAAAATGCTACAGTTGGGAGTCATAGAGTGTAAAAGTGAATGGGCCAGTCCCATTGTTCTGGGTCCCAAACCAGATGGGACGCTGTGATTTTGCAATGATTTTAGGAGGCTGAATGAGGTGTCCAAATTTGACGCCTATCCCATGACCCGTGTAGACGAGCTTTTTGAGAGACTGGGAGAAGCCTGGTATTTCCCTACGCTTGATCTCACCAAGGGATACTGGCAAGTACCCCTAACAGACCACGCTAAAGAGAAGACAGCCTTCATCACTCCTGAGGGTCTTTTTCACTATTTGGTATTAACATTCGGGCTTCACGAGGCCATGCAACATTCCAACGTCTAATGGACATAGTCCTGAAGCCTCACAGGAGGTACACCTCAGCATATCTGGATGATATCATCATCTATAGCTATGACTGCCAGAGTCACTTGGCTAAAGTACAGGCCGTAGTGAACTCTCTAAGGGCAGCCGGCCTGACTGCAAACCCCAAGAAGTGTGCTGTCGGGTGGAGGAGACGCACTATTTAGGGTATGTGATCGGGCGAGGAGTAATTAAACCCCAGGTCAACAAGCTTGACGCTATCCAGGGATGGCCTCAACCTGTGAGCACCAAACAGGTCAGAGCATTCCTGGGCATTGTTGGGTATTACAGAAGATTTATACCCAACTTTGCCACAGTATCCACTCCCCTGGCTGACCTTTTGAAAAGGATCCTTCATGGTGCGGTGGAATGCACAAGCAGAAAGTGCTTTTCAGGCCTTGAAGTTGGCATTGTGCGGATCCCCCATCCTCATTACTCCAAGCTTCAAGAAAAAGTTTATTGTGCAGACGGATGCGTCAGATGTAGGGCTGGGGGCTGTCCTGTCTCAGGAGATGAACGGAGAAGAGCACCCCGTTACCTACCAGAGCAGGAAACTCACGCCAGTCAAGAAAAATTATAGTATTGTAGAGAAGGAATGTCTGGCGATAAAGTGGGCCTTAGAGGCGCTAAGGTACTACTTACTGGGGCGAGACTTCCTTCTGATCACTGACCACTCACCCCTCACTTGGATGAGTAGATCCAAGAAGAGGAATGCCAGAGTCACGAGGTAGTTCTTGTCCCTGCAAAATTTTAGTTTTTAAGTGGAGCACCGAGCCGGGAGACTGAAAGGCAACGCGGATGCCTTATCCCAGACCCTTTGTTGGATGGCAGGAGTTTGCCCAGATGGATCTGAACTGAGGGGGAGGGTATATGAGAAGGGCATGGTTTGGGAGAACCGATATCTGCCCTTGAATTAAATTCTTTGTGGTAAGCCTTGGGTGTGTCTCTGAGAACCAGACACAGTTTAAGCAGGATTGATAGCCTGGCTAACATAGACTGGTTGTAAAATACGTACTGGGCCTGCTTATACTGGAGTGAGTGAGGTTGGCAGTGGGACGCTCACTCCACCCGGGGCTTCGATCTGGGCTTCCACCAGCCCACAGTTGAGGATCACATGGGCTTGTTAGGGCCTAATATAAAGCCCAGTGTACAGCTGAGCAGGGTGGCCATACCTGGAGAACTGACAAATGAACAACAAAAGGTATTGCTTATGCCACCCAATACCTGTGATTTGTACCTGTGGGCCTGGAAGCCGGTCCCACGTATAGTTAGGGATTGTGTTTTGTACTATGTGCTAGCTCAGCCGAGCAGGGTTTTGTTTATTTGAGCCGTTTTGTTAAGGCTATGCTTATGTTTATTTAAGAAAGTGTGAAATAAAAACTCTTTATTTGGACTTTAACCTGTCTGTGTCCCTGCTTCACAGCTACAAAGTGTCTACCAGAGCGAACCCCCACACTATATACACACTTATACACACAATGCTATCAATCACTGATAACTGATAACAGAATGGAAGTATATTAGTAATATTCATTTTCACTTGAGTAGCAATCGAAATAACTTCATGTCTGCAGCTACAAGGCAATGTGTCACATGAAGTTTGTGATGTCATATTGTGACTTTGCATCTAATGATTGTCACTGGGGTCGTGACACACAAAGGTCACATTTGAAAAAGGCTCCAATGAGAGCCAAAACGCGTCACATGTATCTATATGACTAATGAAATAACTGAATAACTTCAGCAAAAGTTAATAACTGAAAACTTCAGCAAAAAAGAGTGTGACGGTTGGTCTGTTCTTGCACATTGTCTACACAACGCCATCCCTAGATGGGAGCATTACGACTGATCAAAAGTACTGACTGCTTTCTTTCCATAAACCCCTTTAATATGATCATATTGCAATGAAGAGATGATGAAATCTATTTAAGAATATGTATAATATCTGATTTGCAGTTGATTTACTGATTTGGCCTGAAATGCTGCTTCACCGAGGACAAAGGTTTTTACAAATACAGAGCTAAAGACTCTTTTAGCTCAAAAACATTGTCTATTTATAAGGGGGAATATTTTTTTATATCACTGATTGGATAAAAATATGCTGTAAAAAGCACGATGGGATGCCATAACCTCCAACTTCCAAGTGTATTTTCTCCTACTTAAGAAATGCGTGTGAAATTCAATCCGATGTACAGCGTGAATTGTAGAAATTCTTTACAAATACTAACTCATTGGTTCCTTTGCCTCTAAGTGCCATATTATGTACATGCATTCTAAAAGCTTCAACAACCTTCTAAACCTACAGCACAAGCTTAGTTTTATAAAATGTTCACTAAGAACACAGATTTTTTTTAACATGGTAGCTCTCAATAGCTTTTCGTGATGTATCATTAAACAGATGCCATCAATAAATGAATAGCCTATGGGTTATGGATGCCTACACAAGGCTAGTTGGGGATTACCTGTGATTTTGCCATGTATTTTACCTTTGCATTGCAATGGGGTGAAATCCACAGCGACAGTCTGTACCATAAGCTGACATGATGTGGTTCTAAAGGTAAATTTTTGCTGCAAATTCTTTTCCAGTGTATACCATTATGGATCTAAATAAACATTTAAAAGGCTTTTTACAAGATTGTGAAGTCACAATTTTTGCCTATTCATCTTGAAGAGCATTTGTGAAGTCAGACACTGATGTTGGATGCGAGGGCTTGGTTCACAATCTCCATTCTAGTTCATCCCAACATTGTTCACTGGGGTTGAGGTCAGTACTTTGTGCAGGCCAGTCAAGTTTTTCCACACACAAACTCATCCAACCACTGCCTTTATGGACCTTGCTGAGTGCATTGGGTACAGTCATGCTAGAATAGAAAGGCCTTCCCCAAACTGTTGCCACAAAGTAGCATAAAAATGTTTTGGTATGCTGAAGCATTAAGATTTTCCCTCACTGGAACAACTCCATGGGCGGACCGGCCCTACATGGAAATTTCTGGGTGGGCAGATGCCCGGGTGGCCATCCGAGCATACCTCACGGCTGCTGTCCAGGTACATAACCATCTGATCATCAGTATCTGATCAAACATGAGGACCCGCCGATCAGATGTTTGAGAAGGCAGCGGAGCTCATGTTTGTGTGTATTGTGTGTCACATGGCCTAGGAGCAGCTCAGACCCATTCAAGTCAATGAGGCTGAACACGATACCAAGCACAGTTGCCATACAATGTATGGTGCTGTGCTTGGTGAGCTGCGAGATGACAGCAGTGCTCATAGGAGCGCTGCTGCCTTCTCAAAACAGCTGATCAGAGGATAGTTCATCAGTTAAAAAATCGTGGAAACCCTTTTAATGTTAGGCGCATCAGGTACCCTCCTGAATTTAACTGTATCACAATCCTTAGTATTGTGATAGGGCCATATTCACTGCACTGCACTTTGTTATTTGGTTTTGCTGTAATGGCATTTTGTGTTGCATTATGGTATTGCTGGCCCTGCCTACTTCTGTTGTCCCACCTACTTGAGGATTGTGTTGTCCCTGCCTACTTGTATTGCCCTGCCTTCTGTCAATTTGGACTCGCCTACAACATTGGGCCACTTTTAGGTTGCAAAGTATTTATGTTTGACATTGGTGGTAGGGAAGGGCAAGTATAGGAGTCATACCGTTAAGATCCCCATTCTAGTGAGGATGCTATTCAGAGTCCGTAAATAGTAGTACCTATACAATCTCATGGTCAGTGTCAGAGCTAGAGAGCTGGGAGATGCTGTAGCTGGGGATAGTCAGTCAGCACAACTCCTGTAAATTAGAGAGCTAGGAAGTGGAAGTAAGTTACACTAGCCAATTGGTGCACCAAATTAGGGCCTAGATGGGGCTACAGAAGCAGCAAGTAATGCAGTTCTCCAGTGATAGATGAGGGATCTTAAAGGGATTATCTCATCTCATTGTTAATAAGGCTAGATGGGACTAAGCCCTGACCACCAGACGGCCGGAAAACAGGGGAGAGGGCATTGTAGTCATGGGAGCTACAGAAACAGCGAGGCACAGCAAGCTAAGCTGTTTCCGAGTTGCTGTTGCACTGCAATGGAAGATACTGAAACAGCAGAGTGCTGGCCCGCTCCCCTGTTTCCCAGCCACCTGGTAGTTGGGGCTTTGTCACAATCTCGCTTTAGTAACGGTGACATGTGAGAACCCTTTTAATAATTTATTAGTTTATATGTCAAATCCTTCTGCAAAGTCTGGAAATCAAATGATAATCCCCTTACGGATCTATCACCCCATAAAATATATACTTTGTTAATGCAAAAAAATAAATAAATAAACCCAATATAACAAACTCTTAAAATGTTGCAGTCTCTGTCTGGTAAATATCCGTTATTCCATTTACACAGTGTAGGCAGATTTATGATTTGTGTCTAAATCTATGATATTATTTTAGAAAGTGCTGAAGGGAAGGTGTGACACAATGTGCCACATTGCGCCATAGGGTTTTATACTATCAGAATGTTAAGGTGCATTTAGACGCACCAATTATTGGGCAGATTATCGAGGACGGCCATTCCTGCAAATTGTTGTTGCGAACAATCCGCCTATCTGAATGTGCCGCCGATCACCGCTCGTTCGTCAGGTGTTCCTGTCGCTTGTTCAGACACCACCAATCATTGTTTCTTGACAGCAGATTGTGTGGTCTAAACAGCGATCTACTACTCAGAAGCCATGATTCTGTATTGCAATAGCAATCCCCCGCCCTCATACAGTGAAGGAGATCGCTGCATATAAATCCACGATCTCCTTCACTGAACGAGCAGCCAACTGTCGGGAAGGAATGCTTCGTTCCTGACAAATGGCCGCTGCATCGCCCCATGTAAACCCAGCTTTACACTACTTTTTATACTACCTTGGAGCTTGTGTAGTTTTTGTCCAAAACTAGCACCAAGAACTTTCTGAGATTGGCCAAAACAAGACACAAATGTCTAGACAAAAATTTGCTTCCAATCAGATTCCACCTTTCATTATTCACAGTTGCTTTGAAAAATGAAAGGAGGAATCTGGTTGCTATGGGCAACTAAGCCAGTTCTACTTTACACCAGTTTGATAAATGACCCCCCCACCCCCCCATTGTGTCTAGCATGTTGTAAATGAAACAAAAATTTGATGCATACACTTAATATATTTGACATAGCATGCATGTGCTGCAAATTCTAGTCTAGAGACTTTCCAGACATACTAAATTATATATTTGCCCCAATGTCTGTATCTAGTCAGTATTCCACTGGTGTACAAGTGCAGCTGGATACTGATTGTGGCTTAGTCTTCACTCAACTTCAAACGTCCTGACAAAGTGGACAATATATATTTCGCCTCATGTCACGTCATCAGGGGTAGGAGGCAAAAGATTATGCATTTTGCCCTTCACCCCTTATGGTATCCTGTCATTGGCTTTTAGTGTAGCTGAAATCTGTTGGTGAAAATCTGTTTTTTAACTAAACATATACTTGACTCTAAAAAGGTATAATAAAGGTATAATAACCTGGTTGTGAAATAGCTGAAAGTAATAATGAAAAATATTGCTTAATAAACATATCCCATATATGTGTGTGGATTTCTGCCTAGCTAAATCATGTGAAATATACTAGTTGCATATAGAAGTTACTGTACTAGTACTACTACTAACTACTAATAATATGTGAGTTATGACAATATCTGTACAGCACCACAGAATATGTTGGCACTATGATATAAAGAATAGGTTAGAAACCACACACATTTCTTAGAAACCTATTGTTTGCATCATTACCATAAAGAAGTAGGCCATAGGGTATACCTGGTGAATGTCACTTGACATTTTTAGAGCCTATATTAAATACTGCGTAAACATTTTAAAATCATCCATCGGGACACACCTTCTGTTTAACTTTGCATGATAGACTTTTTTATTATTTATACATTTTTATAAGTATGCCTTATGGCTCAATATAAAATGAATTATCAACATTCCGAAGAAGCAGTGCCATCTAGAGGTGAGAATAGCACCAAAAACTGCACCATATACTCTTCATACTAAGATATAAATATTTTTGACGTAGAAGCAACACAATTCCTAAAGCTACTATTGATGTGTGTTGGACATGCTCCAATTATTTGAGGAAACTGATACTGATGAGCATACAGTGTTTGCTAATTAGGAGGCTGGGATTTCAATCATGGTGACCACATTTCATCCATAGGCCAGGCTTAGGACACATAAATCTGAAATACATTATCAAAGCATTGGATGCATTTTAACTGCGTTCTTAAGGCCTTATATATACACCCAATTTATTGGTCTGCGTCAAATCCGGATTTTTTTGCGGCTCGCTTGCAGTCCCATTAATTTCTATGAAGCCATAAAAAATGCGGCCAACATACGAATGTCATCCATGTGCTGTCCACATCGGTGCAGCCAGTCTGCAAATTATAGAACATGCAATATTCTTGTCCATTTTGTGGACAAGAATAGGCAGTTCTACAAAGAAGTTGCAGCATGCACATGGCCGATATTTGTATTTTACGGATCCGCGGATTGCAGACTCCAAAATACATATGCATGCAGCCTAAATCATATTATCTGTAAAATAGTACAATCATAGGTAAAAAACATGAAGAACACTATTTATAGGCTCTGACATTGAATGCCCGTACTACCTTTCTGTTGGAGACCAGCAGAATGACTGAATAAAGCTAGCTGTACGATTCTATGCAGAAGAAGATTTTACCACCATGGATTATTATGTCTGCTGGGGTTCCTGCTTTCACACATGTACAATGTACAGTGCAGGCTTATGAGACTCATCTGATTTTATATGGATGAATCATTTATATCCACATGTCCCCTGGTATAACCTACACTTCTATATCAGTACTCCCCACCTGGATTCCTCACTTACCTGTTATCCTGTAGAACAAGCAGATCGTCAGCAGAACACGTACAAATGCATCCATTTTCCACCTAGCAGTCACTCCATACTTCTGTCCAACAACTTAGATAAGTGAAGCTAACTTTAGGAAGGAAATGAGCCCTCACAGAGGGAAAAAGTCAGTGACGAGAACTTCCTTCTATTCAATTGTTTTGGGGACTCTACACCAGCATGCATAAGTCTTCAGCATTGATTTAATATCTATGTATACGTTTGTGTCTGGACCTTGTACAGAGGTCTCAGGGAAGAGCAACTAAGACTGCAAAATAAGCACATTAGGATGACCCAGCAACCTGCACCAGAGGGGGTGCAGTGTGTCCTTCTATAACGGCATACCTTCAACAAATCTGGCGCTTTGCTGGGAAAAGGAAATTGTTAATTGCCTTGAATTTCTGCTGAGTGCTGTAGTGTCCATCTGTGTGAGATCCATTGCTGTGAATGGTATAGCTATAGTATATAGAGAATTGGGCTGTAAAAAAGAGTAAAGGTGGACACGATGCGTATCAATGATACAGTGAAGATTCATTCACATGCTTATACTGTCTCAGGCTCTTCAGTTTCTTAGATGTATATTTTTATACGCTTTTTATTACATACACTTAAAGGGCATCTGTCAGCAGATATGTACCTATGAAACTGGCTGACCTGTTACATGTGCGCTTGGCAGCTGAAGACATCTGTGTTTGTCCCATGTTCATATGTGCCAGCATTGCTGAGAAAAATAATGTTTTATTATATTCAAATGAGCCTCTAAAAGCAATAGGGGCATTGCTGTTACACCTAGAGGCTCAGCTTTCTTTGCAACTGCTGTGCCCTCTGCACTTTGATTGACAGAACCATGTGTGATGATGTCTTCACGGCCTGGTCATGTCAGCAAAAGTGCAGCGAGTGCTGAGCCTCTAAGTGTAATGGCAACACCCCTGTTGCTCCTAGAGGCTCATTTGCATATATTAAAACTTAATTTTTCTTAGCAGTGTGGGTACATATGAACATAGGACAGTAACAGATGCCTTCAGCTGCCAAGCGTACATGTAACAGGTCAGTCAGTGTCATATGTAGAAATCTGCTGAAAGATGCCCTTTAAGTGCAATACCATACCTCCAATTTTATAAATGATATCCTGTTTCTTAACCCATTTGTATGAGATTGGCTGCATTCCTCACCACTTAAATATTCCAATGGCACAACTTTTTCCTTGTGCTTGTTACTGTGCTTCTACTTGAATTGTACTTGTAAATCATTTAGTACCATTACCAGTGCACTGACATTGTAGTGTGGCACAAATAGAGGATTAAAAGGCATTTTAAACACTGTTTCAAATTTCACATTTTTGGTCATCAATTGGTATCTTATATCAAAGATGAATTTAATTGATTAAAACAATGCAAATAAAAACTGTGTTATTGCCCTTCGCAACCAATACTCCATCAGTTTATGACAGGCTGGTTAGATGAAGACTGGTTGCTATGGGCATTGCTCCATTTTTTGTGTTCACTCATTCTTAGACATCTTTCCCATAAAGTTTCCCTGTCAGTAAATTTGCCTAATATTGGCAGAGTTGCCCTATGGAATATACAGTATATGTCATCCAGGGTAAGCACAAAAACAATCCTTGACTTCCAAAAGATTTAGAATGGAACTTTATTGGAATATTCTTACACATTGGTATGTTTTTTTGTGCTCACCCTGTATAATTGATCGTTTGTATAACCATACATACTATTGAGTCCAGTTGAATATAAATCAGCATGTATGTATTCTTCATCTACATGAAGAAAACACTGAAAACAAACACTGTATGTAAATAACGGTAGCATTAAAGAAGCACTAAAAACAATCCAGCCATCAACATGCCAGACTATAACTGGTAGATTAGAGACAGAGAGAAGTAAAAAAGCAAAAGAAAAAATAAAGTTGGTTTGTTTAGGGTGGCATTTGGGTGATCATGCCATAAAGTACCTTCGGCCATCATGAACCATGGTTAACCTAAATGGACAAAATCAACATATGTCGAAAGCTTTTCTGCATAGCTAGCTCTAGGATCAGGCTGCATAGACTCCTACCTCCAGTCTGTGTAGTGGAGGTAGGACTCTACCCGTGTGTGGCAGGAGTCATGATGTCAGTTGTCCCCCACCTGTAGCTCTCCAGTTGTTGCAAAATTACAACTCCCAGCATGTCATCACTGTGTATGGCAGGTGCAGCTGGAGAGACACAGGCTCGAGACCACCAATAAAAGATGGAATAGATATTATACATTTCCTTTTGGATGAAGTATTACAAAACCACTATGGCACCAAATTATCGTTCTGCAGACAACAGGTTTATTTCTTGCAGTTTCAATATATGCTATAAAGTTGTCAGGTAAAATTAATCACAGGATTTACAAATACACTGTATTCAGATTTGGAGAAGAGGCGCAGCAAGTAGTACAACCCACAGTATACACCAAATGCATATCCACTGAATAAAGTACATTGTGCTCTGTTATATATCCTGCTGGAAATTCACAATTGCTAAAAGAACAAGAACACATCTCCATATAAAAGGTTCACTGTTTCTGAACTGTTTGGACAGAAACAAAGAAATATTATTTAATTAAAAATCAACTATCATAGTACTGAGAACACTAGCAGCAATAGTCTTATGTGGGCAGGAGACAGATTCACCACATAATAAGTAATAGCACTTAACAGAATGACAACTGACAGTCCATTTACAAGACACAAAGTTTGCAAACGTTTATTTCATATACATTGAATATTCGTTAGATACCGAGCCACTGGAACAGTAGTACGTACATTCTGTGCAGTAGATTATCCTTTTTCCAAGGTACATCCACCTACCAGGTACGGAAAATCCATATACATCTTCTATACCATCCATAGCTTTCTGCAGTGCAGGTACATTCAATGATACACTATAGTCCATCTAACTGTGTCAGACTTTTCGACATTTCCTCACATGTTCACTTTTGCGAACGTTCTTGTCCATGGAGCCTACTTTACTCCTTCAAGAAACTGCTGGTCGGTAATTCAGGGAATTACCTAAAAAAAAGATCTCTATTGCTTAAACTCTCAGACTTTCACTGAACTTTTTCTGTAGAGAGTCGGCTTTCATAAAGGCTCAGGGCATGGTGTACAAACTGATACTGTTCACTTGTCTGAACCATTCCACCCCTGTTGAGGGAAAGAAGAATAACCTTCATGAGTAATGATAAGGTCCTCTTGCATTTTGGACTACAGGCATGTGTAATAATTATAATATCAAAGTATCAAATCAAAGCAATAATATTATATAGATAATAATGTGGAGGTACTTTGTTTCCATCTACTAGCTTTGGAGTCTTTACTGGCAGGAGTGAGCAAAACAGTAAGGTGGTAAGGATCACAGGAAGCTCTTTAGAACCATAGAAAGAGGCACCACCTCAAGTCCTCTAAGAATCAGCACTATAGGCCAGGATAGCTTGATGTCCTGGTACTCTGGGGAGGGTAGTAAGGAAGAAATTGTTTTCTCTTTGCCCTTCCTCGTTACCCAATGAGCACAGTGCACATATTTTTAAAATGAAGTGGGCTAAGATGACTACCATCTCACATTGTCACTCATATCTTTTGCAGTTCAATGTCAAATAGGTTTAGTATATATGTGGTTAGATCTTGTGAGTGCATCATTGAATTGGGGTCTGTGGCAGTTTCCACTTTGTTAAGTGTGCAGGCCCCATCTTCACAAATGACTAAGCCATGGGGCCCATACAGTGAAAAGGCTTATGTTCCAGTCAGTAAGTTAGCAAAGCTACAAGAGCTGGTCACCCACATACCTTTTTATAGTTTACCCTGGGTCACTGTTGGCAATACTAGCTGTACTAGCTCTGATGGCAGCTTTGTGTTACAATATAGTTCTTGTGTGAAGCCAATGGAGCCAGATGTAGCAGTCTCATCTGTGCCATAGTGCCTAATTGGGCTCAAATCGCTCTCTGCCACTTTCACATGTTCAGTATATGACACGTACTTTGCCTCAGGCTTACAGATACTGATGTAAAATACTGGCTAAATATTGATTGTGTGAAAGTGGCCTAATGTGTCACGTATGGCCACATCACCGGTGACACCACTTATTCGCTGCAGTGGAGCATGTTACCATGCCACATGCATATGCGGGAGCCAGTGCGGAGGACTGGAACGGTGGGGAGCAGGTAAGTGTGAATGTTTACGGGAGCAGGCTGGGGGCAGTACAGATAAAGTCTGTTCCCTGAGAACCCCTTCAAGGGGTTGGCAGCTTTGGACAATTCCAACTTGATAAAAACATCCCTTGACAACAGGCATATCCCAAATTGTCCCTTTACTAGGACCCTCAGCGATCACCTGTAATTTGTAATTTGTGAGGAAACCTGGCAGTAAGTATTCATTTGCTCTGCAATGCCAACACTGGGGAAACTAAGTATTACAGTGGTCAAGATTTTTTAATGTGTCTGTGTCTTGAATCTGTCTAGTAATTTGGCACAACTAAAATTTTTTACATCATGCTCAAAAAGGGGGAGAGATGGAGCTTCATTTGAATATGGTGTGGGATGGGTCTGCATTGTAATGGGGTGTGATATAAGATGCAACTTTTTGTGCCAAAGTTCTGTCACAATTTTGGCCTTGAATTCTGTCTCATATCAATGTAAGGTTACTTTCACACTAGCGGCAGGGGTGTCCGACAGGCTGTTCCGGTGGGTGAACAGCCTGCCGGATCCGTACTGCCGCTAGTGCAGGTGTGTGGCGCAAAATACGCTCCGTCCCCATTCACTATAATGTGGGCGGGCCGGAGTTCCAGGCCGCAGCACGACAAACATGCCGAGAGGCAGCCGGACTATAATTACAACATGTTTGCTGTGCTGTGGCCAGAACTCCGGCCCACCCCCATTATAGTGAATGGGAGAGAGAGAGAGAGTGAGAGAGATGATATTTCATATTCAAATTGTGGCTAAAGGATGAGGATCAAAACAGAGGACCCTCTTCTATTAACTCAGAATTCCATAACTGGGTATATAAAAAAGTTTTTTTTTAAGTTGGACAACCTCTAAATGTAACCACTAAAGTGGTTCCAAACCAGCTTTACTATCAGCTGTGTGGAGATGTATTTCTCAGAAATAGTTTGTGGCAGCAGAATTATGTCCTTTGACCATCATTTGGACAGGATACATCTCAGTCTGCTCAGGAAATGACAGGAAAAGCTGCCTAGTTTCTGTGTGAACTCATGGTCACGTAGGGTGTGCCCAATTTGAATATAAACAAGACACATAATTCACTATCAGACTAAATATACATGCATTTTCTATGTGCATAGAAAATGCATATATATTATATATAAGTATAGCAATTTGATAAGTGTACCGTTTATGGGTGTGATAAAAGTCACTTAAACACAAACATTCTAAATATCTGCTAAAGTTTATTTAATTCCAGTTGTCCAGCCCCTTGAAATATTTTACCAATAGCTTGAGTCATACTCAATGTACCAATCCCCCCGCTGCTCCCGTTCAAACGTTTCCCAGGTCCCCTGTCGGACTCTGTTTTCTGGCCTCCAGTGATGACACATCGATGTGGACATTTGACAACTGCAGCCAATCATTGGCAGAGGCCAGATGTCCATATGATATTTTAACATTGGAGGCCAGGATACAGAAACTGACGGGGACCTGGGAAAGCCACTTTTTTAACTCTTTGGCGGGAGCTGGAATACAAAGTATGCAGTACAAAAGGATAAATCAGTGGAATTAGAATATATAGTTACTGTGTAGCAATCTTTTTTTTATTGGTTAATTTGAACTTTAATGTAGTGATATTCTTTTTAATGTAGTGAGTTTGTGAGCATATACAGGCCCCTATTTATCAGTGCTGATACCTCTGGTACCAGGCTGCATTCCTAAGGATTGAGGTACCTGTACATGCGTACTGCACACTGAAGACCTTTAGGAGGGTCTAGGAGGAGCCAGGAGCTAGAAAGTATGACCTTATATGTATGTAACAAAGATCTCAGTGCCACGGAGGACATCATCAGGTTAAGGTTGTGTCTTGTGATTACTACCTCTCTTTGCATCATATGTGCATTGGCCAGATGCTATGTTGAGAAGCTCGCTCATTTGTTTATGGTCTAGGTGACTGTTACTTACTTTACCCTGTATGTTATCTTCTGTATATATATATATATATATATATATATATATATATATATATAATGTATTTTATCATAGTTTGGTAAACTTTTCATGCACCGAAGCCTTGTCAAGCCTATTTTATTCCTGTATCTCAGAATTCACGTTAAAACAGTTACACAGAATTGTATTCTGGCCACACAAGAGCCCTGTGGTAGGTGTCTCTAGTGATATCATGTAACCCCTAAAATATTTTAATATGTTATGCAATATAAGTCCTACTGTGACTATAACTATGGTCCATGATCTTTCCATTATATCTAAAGAGCCTTTTTTTCTTAATGTTTTTTTTTACAAATTTGTACTACAGATCCATGCAATCATAAACCCTTATGTTTGGATACATCTGGTATTGATTAAAGTCTAGAAATAATGTATAGTTTAAAGTGTAACTGTCATATTTTTTTTTATTTGATAGTTTATTAGAGCTAGGCATGTATACCTTAGTCTGTAAATGATTGCCAAAAGATCTGTAATTACCTTATAATAACAGCTTTCATTAATGTCCCCTGTCCCTTTCCACTGGTCTCTTAAAAGACAGATGCTATGGCTTGTCTGTCTTCCTATTACAGTAAACAGAAGACAGACACTGCACACTGCATGCCTGCATTAGGCTTCAGGGTGAGGAGGCATGTCTCTTGGTAATCCAATCTGATTGGCTGGCAGGAAGCTGGCTAAAGAAAGTCTCTATATTAGACCAGTGAAGTCACAAAAGGTTCCAGAAGTAAACCTGCCAGGCATCAGCAAAAGGGATACACTTTTGGCATACGATAACATGAGATAAGAATAAAATATTCATTGTTCTTTGTCCATGCACAATATTAAATATACTGAAACAACAGTTACACTTTAAATACTGTCCATTTAATATTTAATAGTCCCTCACGACATAAAGTTAGGATAGAGCATAAATGTTTGATTGTTGGGAATCTGACTTCTAGTAACCCTGTCGATAAGCACATGAAGAGGCTGGGGTGCTCACTGTTTACAGAAGCAAAGCAGCTCATCTTGAAATGGGTAGCTATGTCTGGCATTGAAGCTCAGTACCATTCAAATGAATATTATAGCCACTTCATTGTGCTACCTGGCAATTTTGACCTAACAAAAGACAGGTCATTAATACGTCAGTTCCTGTAAATCAACTTGCACAGCTGGTAGTACATCAAATTCTCATGGCAGACTGTTTTCTGCATATGAAGAAGCAAATGCATACTGTCATAAAGTGATCTGTGTCAAGGAGAATTTAGGCTAGTTTCACACTAGCCTTGAAATCTTCCAGCAGGCTGTTCTAGCAGAAGAGTTCATAATATCCAGCGTAGCTGGAAAGAGCTGGAGCACATTGACTATAAAGGGACCTGGCCGGGATCCGGCCTCTTTCCGGCTGAATGCGGAAACGAACGCCGCAAACAGGCCAGATCCCTGCCGGGTGCACTATAGTCACTGGGCTAGTGTGAAACTAGACTTAGAAGCTCTCAGTTGAATGCTGTTTCTCCTCACTGCTGAACACAGTAAAGAAGACGGACTCAATAAATAGTCTATGAGGATGTCTTCAGCCCATTGGAAGCAGCGAGGAAAAACAAAGCTCAGATGAACCCTTCTAACTTGTTTTAGTGAATTGGTAGGGTCTCAGCACTCAGAATCCCCCGTATCAAAATTGTTGATATGTTGCTATGGCATCAAAAGTTTTTTTTAAAAAAAGTGCATTAACTCTTTAAGTATTTGCTTATTTCTTCGCTTAACATACAATACTGTTTTTTTGCGATCTGGATTTACCTGTCCATTCTTAGCTTACAGACAATGCCTAGTACATCTACAACTCCTTCTTCTCTCAGCTGACAACAGCCAATGGATGTAGCAATAAAACAACCAGTTCTCCCAATTCCGGCACTAAAAAGAAATGGACAATAATTTATTAATGGCATGTGACTTTATTATAGCTTCAACTTTGGCTAGCTTACAGTCTACACTGGATTATTTAACATACCATAACTCTATCACTTACTATCTGACATGTCATTGTGTCAGAAAATGTTCAACTGAAGGAAAAGAATTATTCACTCATGTCCCAGGACTGCATATGTTATTACATCTCATCGCCTTTCAGAACTTAAATGGGAATTCTTCACTGAGCCCCTAGTGTGTATGACCTATGAAAGACTTACCTGCTCCCCATGCTCTGGTCCTCTGCCCTTGCTCCTGTTTGACCATCTTCAGGTCCATAACTTGTTTACTTGTGGTGGTCAAGGACATGGTCACCTGCATGGTCACAGCCTTCAGCTGTGACATGTCCCCAAATTCCAAGTAACCAAGTAGAGGTGTGCCATTTGGGCACATGCCACTACCGAAGCCGGTCATTGACTGCAGTGGTGCAGGTGACCATGTCCATACACCAGCCATAAGTACAGAAACCTGGGACTGGAAAATGGCTGAACAGGAGTCAGAGCGCAGAACTGGAGTGGGGGGCAGGTAGTATGAGTCTTTCTGAAGGTCATTAATGCCAGTCATTGGCTGCAGTGGTGCAGGTGGCCTTGTCCATGCCCCAGTCAGAAGTAAACAAGCCAGGGATTGAAAGATAACCGAACAAGAGTCAGAGTGCAGAACAGGAGCAGCTAAGTAGGTTAGTATGAGTCCTTCACTGTGTCATACACGCAATGGGCTATGAGTAAATGATGAAGAATTCCTGGAAAACCCCATTTTGGCTATGTATCAGACACATCAATTGGCTTGTGTGGTGCTGTTCTGCAAAAGCAAATCAAACCCTCCGCTCACATATTATGTAGATTTTTTAAAATTTATTTTACTTCTAGTAGAATATCTTACTAGGTTTCTCTGCAGTCTTTAGCAAACTCAGCTCAGGTTTGCAATATGTATATAACAGTTGCCCCTAGCCTAAATACAGAAAAAAATAAATCTTTCCCCCTACAAGAAGATAGAAAGAAGTATGGCTGGACAATTAGGCTACACAGGGTTTGTTTGTAGTCTGTTACCATAGAGAAACAAACTGTGCACAACAATGCTATTGTAAACGTGTACATAACTTTTAAGGACTGTATGTATTTGTAGTGTATTTATAGAGTATTATGTAAAGATAGTTCTAGAAGTGTGGTTGCGATAATTGAAATAATATGACTGCTTTTATGCAAACCTGGTGCTTGTGGCCTCCTAGAGTCCACAGGGGGGGGAGGGTGTTGGCAACTTTCAAAGTATTCAACTATATATACTGTACATATATAGTCAATATTATATTAACTGGCTTAACGGGTTAACGCAACAAAAGTGACCATCCTGGAGTGCCTGAGTCAAGATAATGTTGGCTACATCAGTAGTTCAACTGTTTATACCTCAAATTGGCGGTCTCAAAAACATGGGGCTTGCTCCCTAGATGCCAGCCCAGACCCCTGGAGCATGTGAAGCTATTATACATTAAAAAGAAATATGTAGTCTGTTATTATGTATTATATTGCTATTATGTGCTACACTCATAAATACCAGAGAACAACATAACATCATAAACCAAGATAAGGAGTTCTCTAATTTTTTTCTTTCTAGGTACACTAAGTATACTAAATTATACCACGGAAAGCAATCAGATATAGTTTATTTGGAGTCATATGCTTTTAGAGTTGTTTTTTGTCGTTGTTCCTAGTTTTACAATGCAATCACAATTCCACACTATTATAAGATCATCAATATCATTTGCTGTCTCTGTATAGACACCTACCATAGACCCCCAAACTACTTTGTTACTTGTTTTATCATTTTCCCTACATTTAATGTTTTGATTTCTGTTTTCTTTTGTGTTGGTGAATCATTGCAGTAGTCATGGTAAGTGCATTCTCCTGTCTAAAAAGGATATCATAGCAGCCTACCACTAGTAATTACCAAATGTTACAATATAGCCAAAATAACCCAATAAACAAGCAAATCAATATGTTTGTGACACGTATAAAGGAAGGTAAATTGAAGATGTATATATAAGGCTGCATATGTTGCTTTCATCTTACTTGAAGAGACATTTTTCTGGACATTCCATATTTCCTCACCACATTCCTATCTACCTCCTGAAAGGAAGTGTGTTTTGCAGAGGAAAACATCTTGTGCGTGTAGTCAGGATACAGAGATATTCAGAAGTGTTCTGTATGGGTTAGACATAGAACTTCTAAAGGTAATAAGAGGTCACAGACGTGCAATGTACTCCAGGAGGAATAATCACCAGTACAATGGACTAGTAACCATCACATGCCCCTGTAAGAAACATTCATTTCATCGGTACAGTCAACAGCTAACACCAGCTGGTCAAGGATTTTCTATTAAAGCCAGTGCAGATGTTAAAGTGGATTGATTTTCACTTTCAGATGGTTCCACAGCAGTCAGGTGGCACCATATTATTATCTGTGATATAGCTGGGGGCATAGGTCATATAGTGTCTCATGCTGAAAGATTAGATTTCAATCTAGCAACAATCTACTCTTTTATTTTAAGTATATGACCAGTATCACCAATTTTCATACACCCTATGGTCTTAGGATATGCCCCATAAAAATAAAAATCTCACCTGAACGTGATCTTGCTGAGCCCGTGCCACTGCCCTGTGCCCCACAGAATCAGGAAGTGGCTTGGATGGACTCATGATGTTCACATGTGCAGGAGCATCACAGCAGTGACATACCTTTCAAGCAGATGTGGCCACTGGGACCTGTGACTGGCTGCAGTGGTCACATGACCAAACCACTTCCTGGTTCTGCAGGGATCGGATGCAGCTGAAACAGCCTAGAGGAGCAGGCATGGCAAGACCACAGACAGGTGAGTGTTTTTTTTATGTGGCATGCATTAGTACCATAGGGGTTGTTGGCCAGACAACCCCATTAAAAGATGGAGTTCTCCTGTTCAGGATCATTGTCTCTTTGCCAGAGTGGACAGTGGTTACAAAGAGCATCTATCACTTAAAGGGTTTTTCCTATCTAAGAGAATGGGGGCACGTGACTAGAATATGTCCCCATGGTTTGACAGGTGCGGGTCCTACCTCTGGGACCCGCACCTACACCGAGAATGGAGCCCTGAAAGTTGTGGAGGGTGCACTGCGCAGCCATCCTCCATTCATTTCTATGGGGCCACTGCGCGGGGCGCTCCCATTCACTACTATGGGAAAGCGCTTGGTGGTGGCCAGACCCAGGGTTATCCAGCCACCATCTTCCACATTCCATTCTTGGTGTAGGTGTGGGTCACAGAGGTGAGACCCCCACCTATCAGACAATAGGGGCATATCCTAGTGATATGCCCCCATTGTCTCAGATGGGAATAGCCCTTTAATGCTTAATTTGTGACTTCTTAGTGCCATCTTTCCCTACAGATTACAGTGATCAGCTTATTATAAAAGGACTCTTTAGCAACTAGATACTGGACAAAGTTAAAAAAAACAACAACTCAAACATAGTTCTTTCTGCAGAATAAAGCATTGATCCTCATACAAGCAAATTATTAATATTAAACTGCTATAAATAAATAACTAAAATGTGATAACTGTATTGTGCATTTTTTCCCCCTCATAATTAGGAGATCTTATTAAAAGGACCTAGGTTGGGGATATAAATATAACTAGTAGATGACCCCAGGTGGTGTGTGTCATTTGCTGCTTAAAGAGGACCTTTCACCACTCCTGACATGCCTATTTTAATAGCTTCATGCATTCCCCACGTACTAACAATTCTGGAGCATCTATTCTTATGGCTCTATATTGTGCTATTCCTTTATTATTTGCACTAGAAGTTGTGAATGAATTGCTATTTGCCTTCAGTAAGGGAACAGAGGGGTGATGACCAGTTAGGGGTGTGTCTCTGCACAGACTCACTCTATCCAATCAGTGCTGCCATGTTCAGACTGTGCAGGTACACACCCCCAACTTGTTACCTCCTCTCTGTTCCTTTACTGAAGGCAAATAGCAATTCACATATAACTTCTAGTGCAAATAATAAAGGAATGGCACAACAGAGAGCCATAAGAATAGATGCTCCAGAATTGTTGTTACATGGGGAATGCATGAAGCTATTAAAACAGTAATGTCAGGAAATGTGAAATGTCCTCTTTAAAAGCAAAACATTTTTGGACTATTTAAATAAAAATTTTAAAAAAAAATCTACAGTGCAGTTTGTTTTTAAAGAGGCTGTTTTTTTTTATTACCAGCATCCAAGCATTTACTCATACCCATATATGTCACTGTCACCAAGATTACTAATGCTTAATGTTGAAGAACTTGAAATTAATTCCATAGAGTTTTAGGAGACCTCAGAATGTCATCCACAATTTTTTCAGGGCACTTTCAATTCAGGTCAAATTTATTAGTGCCCGAATCAAACCAGGCCGCCAATTTGGCCGAATTGAATCTGAATTAATTTGAATTTCAACTAATTCTCTCATCACTAAAAATTAGATACTGCTGACATTATGTCGCATCAAAGCCACCAACAACTATTGCTATAAAAAAATTATATGACACCAAAGGCACATCTCACTATGGCTATAAAAAAAATGACACCAAGGACACATCTGTAAAATTTAACACAAAGTATATTGTGCATATCACAGATAGTCTCCCCTTGCTGCATTGTCCAGAATTGGTGTGAATGATAAAACACAAATAGTGTAATTTGAAGCCACACAATAACAGTGTATGTCAGTCACACAATACAAGTATATATCACCCTGGATCAGCATAAAGTACAAATGATATTTTCTAGTACTGAGCAGGAAAAACCTATGAGCAGGCCACCATCTGCTGGCTACCCATGGTACTGCACTAGTTTCTCTGGGCACCTGAAAACTTGCCTCAAGCCCAATTGCAGTGATTGTAACAGAAAAATAATTAGACCATAATACAGAAATGCTAATGTTCAGATTTTTTTTTATGAAATGCACATTTAAGATGACATTTGAAGTAGCCAAATGCCACTATATATACAAGTACATGCAATGTACATGTATAATGATAAAACTTCACATAAAAACCATAAATTATAAATTCTTACAGCTTAAATGGGGATTTCGGCTCTGGTAAGTTATCCCCTATCCAAAGGATAGGGCATAACTATTAGATTGGTGGGGGGCCTACATGTGGGACCCCATCAATCATGAGAATGGGGACCCCGTGCCCCTCGAAGTGTCAGATCAGGAATGCACATTGTGGCTCCATTCATCTCTATGGGATTTTCAGGAATAGCCAAGTACAACGCTCTGCTATTTCTGGAAATCTCATAGAGATGAACAGAGTGTCATTTCAGGTGGCCCCAGTGGGTACGAGCAGGGGTGCACCACCAATGAGGCCAGCACCAAGTAGGGGCAAGAGGGGGGCAGCGGAAGAACCATGGGCAATGACTGCTTTCACTGTGGCAAAGGGATTAGGTTAAGAAATTGGGATGGGGGGAAGGGGCGCTGTTTTAGTTTTCGCCTCAGGTAGCAGAAAGCCTAGGTGCACCCCTGGGTACGAGGTCCCTGTTCTCGTGATTGGTGGGGATCCCAGTAGTAAGAGCCCCACAATCTAATAGTTAGCCCCTATCCTGTGGCTAAGGAATAACTAACCACAACCGGAATAGCCCTTTAAAGAGATATTTTCAGACTGAGACACAATTTTGTTGTTTAGAAATAAAATAAATGTGCATAAAATTTTGCATTATAATCCAGAGCTGTAATCACAATTCTGCTCTCAGAACTCCGGGGTGGCCTGTAAGTCCCACCTCCTCTTTCCACATAAGCTCATTGACACGTTCCTTGAATGCATGCATGTGCTTGTAAAGAGACAAACAGGAGATTGCCAGATCTGTGTATAGGATTGATATAGGACATCACCTGCAGTGTACTGCCACTGGACCCCTGCCTGTGAACGCGTTACTGTCATCCTCCACATCCAGCATGAGTTGAAGCAGAGGCTGAGCACTGTCTGGAGTCTTGTGATCAGGCCAGGACGTGTACCAGTAATGTTTCACGATGCGTGTCTGGCTTCCTTGCTGGAGAAAAAAATATAGTAAAAAAAATACACTTACTGTATGTATAGCAAATGGCACTGAAACCACATAGCACTGAAGCCATGTGATAATCTCTACAACTGTTAACTTGAGAATCACAACCTAATACAAAAAGATCAATGATAAATTGTAAGGATCCTTTTCCATGGCCTGATGCTAGGCCACAACACACACCTACTTACAGGTATGAGGGAATATGAACAAGTTTTTAGTGGAATTCACAGCAACATTTTGATGAGAACAGACATGGGTAACCTACCCGCAAGTACAGTGTGAACACACCTGAGCAGAGAGCTGAACATATGACTATACTAGCTCTATCTAGCCACTGTATTCACTAGCATTAATCTTGGGTCACGGTTAGGTGTTTTCTCTGGGATACCACACACAATACCATTCATTTGATAAAGTAACTCACTTTGAACTTAATAACTATATGTTTCTAACATAGAGTTTGTATGGCCCTCTTTACTTTAAAAGTTTATTCAGATACATGTAAGTTTCATGTGTGAACTGCTCCCTATACACTAATAGTGAGAGACTTGTCAATCATAGTGAGCTGGGTGGAGAGAAGCCAGAGGCATAGCCATTAGGTGGACACTTCTCCCCTGGGCCAGGCAAGTAAAATCAGCCATGGGCCAATGTTAAAAGTACTGTATTTCAGGTTTTGGAACCTGTCATGACTTCATGGTGCCTGCAATTATGACAGCGGGATCTTGTTGAGAGGTTTCCTTCAACTGGAATATAAGCCCTTGAAAAACAATATATTTAAAGAATTTCATTCATAGTATTCCCGTTGAACCTGTGCATCAGAATTGGCTACAATAAAACCTGGCTGTGGTCAGCAGGGATGCACCACCAATGAGATCAGGTTAGGCGATCACCTCAGGCAGCACCAGGAAGGGGCAAGAGGGGGGCAGCAAAAGGGCCATGGTCAATGAGCGCTTTCATTGTGGCAAAGGGGTTAGGTATGGGGGGCGCCATTTCAGTTTTCGCCTCAGACAGCAGAAGGGCTAGATGCACTCCTGGTGGTCAGTCATCTGTACCTGGTTGGTGAAATGTGTCTATGGTTGCCCATACATGATGCACTCAAAAGGCTGAGGGATCTGCAGGTAGATCCCTAGTAATTGCTGGGCCACACCTATACTAGCTGGCTCATACTGTACAAGGCATTTGAAAAAATAGCATGCACGGGCGTGGCCCAAAATGTACAGGTGTGGTCTGGCAATTAGGGGTGATCCGCATGTAGATCCCTCTGCCGAGTGCATAGTTCATGGGCAGTATCAGAGGGCTTCTTTGTGTGAGAGATATAATATACTGTTTTTTGAATATCATTTTAGTTATCTACAGCAGTGGTAGGCAACCTTGGTGAGCTGGATATTGGTAAAAACCTGCTATATACAGTAGAAGACATACTGATTAGTCCATTGTTTGAAAGATCTATTAAATACATATATTGACGAAAGCAAAAACAATATTTCTTCATGATACTTTTTTAAGTTTAACGCACGTATACTGTACAGTTGGTTCCATTGAGGCATGCAAAGACTTCAATATGGAGATGGGATACAACATATTAGCCGCTTAGTTCAGCTGACAGCTACCTGTCTCCTTACAAACTCGCATGCTCACGTTGGCTTAGCATGGAAATTTACAGAAGTAGGGAAGGAAGGGTAAACCACTACCAGATACTTGTGATGCCAGTTATCTCCTGGGACAACATGGAAGTGGCATACTAAATTCAGCTTGCCTGTCAGTAGCTAGTGATAATTGAATAGAGCTATGTATATGCAGTATACTACATATATTTATATGTACATACCATATATGTATATATACAGAATACAATAATACCTCAATGTATGTATAATATATATATATATATATATATATATATATATATATATACATATATATACAAGCAGATACATGATTGATTTCTGTTATCTGCATACCTTTGTGCGCTCCAGACCACTCTATTTTTGCTTTCAAAACATTAGAAACTTGATGAAATTGACCCAAGCACCATTGTGAAAGGAGCGTTATATGAACCAGTGTTTCAGACAATTTGAGGAACATCCACATTCAAACAACTATTGTGATTACCTTTAATGTGAGACTCCGAATCGTATAGTAATCATGTTCGTTGACACTGTTGACAAGTACCTCAACATTTCCATAGATTCCTCTCTTCTCGGGCCAGTAAAGGACACATTTCTGTGGAAAATAAGATTCACATAAATATATACTGTGGTTATATTTTTACATAATTTTCTATAGCATTTACATGTGTCAATAAGATACTACAGGAACCCAACAGAGTGGGAAGGATAGCTGGAAAATTAACCATTACTTACTGTGAATTCTGTAGTTTAATAGATGTCGGCCTTGTCTAGATCAGTTTTTAGTTTTCATTTGTAAAACCGTACACTTTTGATGGTGACATAATGTTTCATACATTTTGATTCTGTACATGCAACCGATTAAATAGAGTATGACTGTGCCTTGCCTACAAAAGCCCATGGGACTTCTCCATGACATGTACAGTACAGTATATATATATAAAACACATGGAAAGTCAATGATAACACATATTATGAGCATTATATGAGCATCTGTTCCTACGCACAAAGCTTATTGCTGATTTGTTGGAGCACTAAGTAGTTTCTAAATGTAGCCTTACACATTATCCTCCAAGGATGGAGAAACAATGTAATTACAAGTGAAGTCAGGTATTTTTCCTGACAAGTGACGACAGTGTAACACGCAGTGATGAACACAACATCTACATGCACAGAAATAAGACATGAGTGTATGAATCTGCTACGTCCTACTGACCTGTTCAGCTTTTCTACAAGAATCACTGGAGCTTGTAACACACAAGGGCTCAGCTAAATCACTGCCTGAAATATTGTGACAAGCTCCCTTATAAGATGATCAGGGGAAAGAAAAACATTGAAAAGTTCAGCAGCCACCCATTGTGGAAATGTTCACATTGTCACATTATCTGATCTGCAGCCTCCACTCCTCCCTAGGAATTAGAGGGAAATTATAAACATGGGAAAACAAAGGGCTAAAAATACAGTTCTACTCTCACCGCTCCGCTTACTAAACCACGCGCTGAAGGTGGGTGTCATTATGAAAATCATGTTGTTCTAGATAAAACAGGCTCTTTGCTTACAACAAGGCCCTTACATTGAAGCCACCCATGTTAAAGAGGACTTGTCACCTCTCCTGACATGTTTTAGTAACTACTTGCATTCTCCAAGTGATAACAATATTGGGGCATCTTTTCTTATGGCTCTATGTTACGCCATTCCATAAGTTATTACTACTAGAATTTGTCCAACTGGATTTCATACTGAGTGGTAACATCTCCTGCATGTACCGTTTGCCTGGCCAAAACCTGGCACTCATGCCAGAAAGTGGCTGGATCCATGCTGAATCCCATTATAGTCAAAGGGATCTGGTGGTGAACGGCAGTATCTTACTAGGCCAGATCCGGTGAACTCTTCGCAGACTGTTCTTGGAATGAGGTTTCAACCTACCCTTACTACATTATCCTGTTTTATTGTTATTTAAAATAGGCTGGATTATTAGATTATATTACATGAGTAAATTATAATGTGCAGATTGGATTCTGGGAATCCGGTACCACCACGTAATAGCTAAAGATAATAGAAATTAGGAAGGAAGTAGCACTTGTGTTTCATGAGCAATGTTGCAGCTCCTCTATGAAGCCATTTTTGGCAAACATTAATGTAATCAGAAACCATCTGGAAATGGCGATTCATTAGATTTTAATGTGTATGCCAAGCTTCCTGCAATTGCTGGCAACAGTATGTTGATCTGAGTCTTGCTCTGCTTGTATTTGTCTTGCTTCAATGTAGTGGAACCTTGGTGAAAACCCCCATCTCCCCAAAGAAATACCAATTGCCTTTCGTATAATTGAGAATTTCAGACTTTTACCCCATGAAGGAACATAAAGCAATGACAATCAGCTAGTTAGTAATACTACAATTTAATCAAGTGAGTTGTTTCAACTAGGTAATATCACATGAACCCAATTACAATTTTAATAGTTCATTCCAAGTCTTGTCCATTGTAATACTAAGACAGTTAAAGGAGTTCAATTAACAAAATAAAATTACTGAAAATACTTAAATATTACTTCATCATAAATATATCTCCAAATACCTTTTTATTAGTTATAATGGCTAATTTTGTCTAGAGAGCAATCATTAGGAGAAATAAATTGGCCGCCGTCCTATTAATACACACAAAACCTGTCCTAATCACACAGCAGGACAAGTTACTTCACAACACTGAGCTAAAGAGCTGCCTCATATCCTCTCTGTTCTGCTTGTCAGGAATTATGATCCTGAATACAGCTGATAGGATCTTCAGCTGAATCTCTGCAGGAATGGAGTTCATGAGAAGACAGCTGAGCTACAGAGAGGAGGGTATTAAGGTCCATTATATTTAAAGGAAGATAAGACTGTGCAGACTTTGCAGTTTACAACATACCAGTCACACTTTAATAAAGTTTGTAGATAACATTATACTATTCAGCAATATACAACAGGTGAGAATGTGACTAAGGCCACTTTCACATTAGCGGCAGCTAAGGGTGCCACCGGATCCGTGCTGCAGCAAGTACACGTGTCACATACACATACACACACACATAGACATACACACAGACATACACATACACAGACATACTTACATGCTCCCAGCAGCTCCGGAGGAGGAGGACGGCGCGCACATAGGTAGATTCCCCACAGCGCCCTCTGCTGGAGAGAGAATCTTCCTATGTGCGCGCAGTCCTCCTCCTGTGATGTGCGGAGCTGCTGGGAGCATGTAAGTATGTCTGTGTGTATGTCTGTGTGTATGTCTGTGCGTATGTATCTGTCATGTGTGGTGTGCTGTGGACAGATCCATAATGAACCCCATTGAAAGTCAATGGAGGACATATCCGTTTACTGAGTGTGTCACACAGAACAGATCCATCCTCATTGACTTGCATTGGGGGTCATGACGGATCCGTCTTGGTGCGGATGCCCAGGACGGAGAGCAAACCGCAGCATGTTGCGGTTTGCTCTCCGTTCTGGAGACGGAACGGAATGCTTTTAGGAGCATTCCGTTGTCTTCAGTTCAGTTTTGTCCCCATTGACACTGAATGGGGACAAAACGGAAACATTTTTTTCCGGTATTGAGCCCCTATGACGGAACTCAATACCGGAAAAAGAAAACGCTAGTGTGAAAGTAGCCTAATATGCAGCAGCACTTGTATGCAGTCTCTATTACCACATCCCTAGATTACCACAGTCTGTCCTGTCCGTCCTCTCTGTACTTCATGTCCCCTTATGAACTCCATTCCTATAGAAAGGATACTGGGAGTGTAGATAATTAGAAGCACTTGTTTGCTGTCTCCATTACCACAGTCTGTCCTGTCCGTCCTCTCCGTACTTAATGTCTCCTTATGAACTCCATTCCTACAGAGACTCAGCTGAAGATCTATCTTATCAGCAGTATTCAGGATCATAATCCCTGTCAAGTAGAGTAGAGAGGAGGATGAGGCAGCTCTTTACCTCACTGTGAAGTAACTTGTCCTGCTGTGTGATTAGGACAGGTTCTGTGTGTACTAATAGGATGACGGCCATTTTAATACCCCTGATGATTGTTCTCTAGATAAAACCATTATAACTAATGAAAGATAATTGGGAATATATTTATAATAGAGTAATATTTAAAGTGAACCTGTCATCAACTTTATGCTCTCCATACTAACAGCAGCATAAAGTTGAGACAGGTGAGTTGATTTTAGTGGTCTGTCATTTAAAAGTTAAAAGTAAGTGGTTGCCAAGAAACAATATCACAAACATTGCATCTCAGGCCTAGAAAAGAGTCCCGGCCACCTGAGAAGAGTCATGGTTATTCATGAATTCCTGCCCTCCCTGTCCACCTGCTGATGATTGACAGTCTTCTACCTAGTTTTCTCCTTTTCTCTCTAGGAGAGAACTGCCAACCATCAGCACATGGGCAGGACAGCAGGAGATTATGAATAACCATGACTCTTCTCAGGTAGATTTGACTCTTTTCAAGGCCTGTGCTGCAATGATTATGATGATAGTTCTCGGCAACCGCTTACCTTTAACTGATATGTGACACAGCGCTGAAATCAGCATTTCTGTCACTATCCTATGCTGTCCTCAGTGAGGTCACCACAAAGTTGATGACAGGTTCCCTTTAAGGATGTTCACTAATTTTATTTTAATTCTCGGAAAATGCCTTTATCTATAAATGGGGCATTTTCAGCCTAGGTAAAAATAACCAGAATAAACTAACCAGTGCAAGGTTGAGCCTAAAGGGGTTGTCCGGGATTGGTGACTTTTTTTAAGTTCACCATAGTCACCTAACTAGTCCCTACATGCTTGTAGTACTTTTTTTTTTCTTTTGCCATGCCCCTTTTTCTAATCTAAAAATCAGTACCGGAAGGGCAGATCTTCTCCCAGCCAGTGACGTACCGGGTCCCTGTGTGCAGAGCGAAGCCTCTTCTTCCGCTTCGCAAGGAGCCCGGTGACGTCACCGGCAGCTACATAAATTATTCATAGCACAGTCACGGCAGATAGTAGGAGGCAACATGCTGTGCTAAGTACTGCTCTTCAGGTCCGGTGACGTCACCGGCTCGCTGCATAATTATGCAGAGCACGTGAAGGGAGGAGTTGTAGGTAACACCCCACTGTTCCAGTGATGTCACTGGGCATCGCGCAGCCTTATCTATGAAGCAGGAGGTAGAAGGGAGGGACTGAGCGAGGGGGCATAACTAAGAAGGGGAGGAATATTGAGGACGGATATGAGCTCCAGGAGGCGGAATATCAGTGAGGGGAGAGTACACAGGGCGGAGTGATGAGGAATATGACTGACAGCATGAACGATGCGATGCTGCGCTGCGCTGGGACCCACTAGGCTGTGTGGCAGGAAGTTACTGAACACATAAACGCAAATGTAAACAATCAGTGGTGGACCCTGGGAGCACTGGAGGAGCGATAAAAATACAGGAAAACCACACATGGACCTTGAATCAGCAATACATGGTAAAATATGGTGTTTTTAAAAACAAAATTTGATTCCGGACAACCCCTTTAAGTATTTTCTGTGGATATGTAATACAATAAGTGGAAACAGGTACTGCCAATAACCAGTAGAATAATCAATATATGAAGAAAAATATTTGAGTGGAAGGTGATATTCAAAGGATTTGCAGTAGCTAAGGACTATCACTAACTAAAACTCTCTAATGACCAGCTTTACCCTCGCCTACTGTGTCCTTCTCCCATACCTTATAGATTGTAAGGCGACACGGGCAGGGCCCTCTCTCCTTCTGTACCAGTCTGTAAGGGCTTGTTCACATCACCGTTTAGCCTTTCCTAAATGGAGCAGGAGAACGGAAAGGACGGATTCGGCACATAACTGAGCCGAACGGAGCCTAAGGACCCCATTAACTATAATGGGGTCCGTTAGGTTTCCGCTCAGAAGATGATTTTTGAAGCGGATACAAAAGTCCTGTGTGCACAATTTTTGTCTCCGTTCCAAAATCATCTTCTGAATGGAAACCTAACAGACCCCATTATAGTCTATGGGGTCCTTAGGCTCCGTTTGGCTCAGTTATGTGCTGAATCCATCCTTTCTGTTCTTCTGCTCCTAAATGGAGCAGGAGAATGGTAAGGCTGAACGGTGATGTGAACCAGCCCTTACTCGTCTTGTTCATGCTTAGTGCAATTGTCCGTATTATGTATGTACAACCCTTTTCATATGTACAGCGCTATGGAATGAATGGCACTTTAATAATAATGAAATAATAATGAACAGAGAACAAAATGTATAATGTTTCAACAAGTCGAGATAGAATGAGTTGACTTAACACCTAATATAGATGATAAAATGTTCCTTATAGTCAGAATACATGATGTCAGTGAATGGGCATTGAAGGCAGAGATCAGGAGCCTAGCTACAGTATCTTCAGGGGACCAATCTCGTTAGCTCCAGTTTTACATATGCAAAGCATTACTGTCTTATACAATAAAGCAAAACAAAAAATACAGTACACGATAGTGATAATGTAGAAGAAAACAACGCACACCACAAATCTTCTGCACACCATGAGTGGTGATATTCTATAAAGTATTTGGCTTGACAATTTTTAGTTTATATGTCATGTACTGCTTTAGCTTTGCATACTGTATATGTACTATTTTTAGAAAAAGATAAACAAACACTAAAAAACTCTATATTTTAACTCTTTATGAGGTACCTCTCACCCACTGTTAAAGAGAAAGAAGAGAGCCATTCTAATCTCAAGAAGAATGGAAGAGATGGCAGTTCTCCACAATACAATTTGAATCCCTGCATGATTTTTCTTCTCTCTTTGGCATCCAGGGAACTCAACTATTATAAATGTTACATTTCTTGGGGAAAAAATATTTAAGATTAATTATTCTGACTACCCCACTTCCCTATTCCTTAATTTCAGGTACTACTATGGGCAACCATTTTAGCTATTTTTACTCTTGCAAGAAACAAGAGTTTAGTAATGTTTTTTTTCCCTTTGCAGTGAGCCTGAATCCTTTACCTACTGCCAAATGGAAGCATCTGGTATTTTAATTTTAGTTCCAATCATAGCTTGTGTTATTACTTCCATCCTAAATAAATTAGATTCTCTACATGTAAATTATATATAGAAAAACCTTGCATTGGGATTTCTACCTCTTGAGCAACTCAACTTTTTAGGTGTTTAGTATAACCTATTGGGTACAAGTTACTGAGTGATAAAGTGTATTTATTTTAATGACACACAATGAGGGGCATTTACTGACGTCTTTGAGCCAAAATAGTGACATAAAAAAATCACTAATTATGGTGCACTCCATCCGTGAGCAATAATTAGCGACTTTTTAAACTTCTCACCACTTTTGTAAAGAAAAAGGGTCAGGGCTTAGTGGGAATGGTGGTGGCTTAGCACGGTCCACCGGATTTACTATAACTTATGCCAGAAGCTGGTGTAGGTAGAGCTGAAGTATATGCCAGCACCTGGCTGGTGTAGGCTTCAGTTTCTGGCACATGGACTGTCAGAAATCTCTCTGTAGCATACGGGAACACCAGTCTGGACCACTTCATCATCCCTTCCCATTTTTTATCATCTATCCTACCTACCTACTATTATTTTCCAATGCCTTCCCTCTACAATCCAAAAACCCATTGTACACATTTGAAGCAAACCTTTATATTCTTATTATAGTCTTATTTCTAATATTATTTGGTAATTAATTTCACCTCTTGAAATTGTGTATGTACAATTTTGTATTCTATAAGACCTTGTATGATTCTCATTTACAGTAGAAATATATCCAGCACTTGAATGCAATCCCAAATCTTTATTTCATAGCATGTAATGAATAAAGGCGATATCATGCTCGAAATGCGCAAGTGATGAAATATGTTTTAACTTTATCATTGCGTCCTGTATGAAATAAAGATCTGGGGTTTTGAATGCCAGGTACCTTTCTTCTGTTGATCTCTCACTGCCCGGGAGCCTGTCCTGTCTGTCCATGGACTGTTTTATGCTATTGGAGGGTGGATGAGCTCATCCATTGCATATTCCTCACTATGATTTTCATTTCACGAGTGCAAAGATGTTTCTAGATAATTTTATATTTTACATCAATACCTCATTTTTTTCCTTGAGCTTGGTGATCATAACAATAACAGGGACATCTTCTTGCCAAACCATCTGCCAGAAGTCATTGACTGTGTTAATCATTGGTCCTTGAGTAGCAATGAACTTCCTCTCTTTACCACCATAGCCCTGCCATAGATAAGGAAATTATTAGTTAATATAATCATTTCATATTCGTCAAGTGTGAATTTCATTATGTCTATCCTACACACAGAACAGAATGTAGGAATTTATGCAAGCTCCTAGTATGAAAGCTCCACATTCCTCAACCATCTAGTGATGCAACATTTTTTTACCCTATGATATATTTGCTGAGCAACTGTGTGTAACATTTTCATGCTACTGTAATGCAACTAATTTATCATTAAAAATGGTCTTGGGTAAAAAAAAGGAGGGAGCAGGCTGCATACAAGTATCACAACTACAGAGCAAGCTGCACACAAATAGCATTACAGCATTACTATTGATTTTAATAATTCTTATTTAAATCAATAGGATGTTTGTGAAAGGCAAGGACATGCCTGGTCTTCCAGAGCAAGAGATACCCTTTGAAGTCAATCTGTGATCTAGATAATGGGGACATACAATATGACAGGGACGTCAAGGACATGGGACATTGACACGTATGACTAAATTAAAGGTTTTATCCCAGGATTAATGTAAAAAATGAGAATACAATATCATATAATATCTGACAGCCTCTTTCTAACAAACTTAGAACCAGCCCTGTACCTCACATGGATCCAGAGATCTCTCCATTTATTGCTCTGCTAGATTTATTTCAAGCTGGCGGCTTAGGGGGAGTGCACTTTCTCAGGGGGCCTGTCCTTGCAATTTAACGTAACGATCATTTGGGGAGGCCAAATGCTGGAGGACACTGAGACTGTTACTTTATCAGCAATTAGCCCTTATTGTAAGACATTTGATGTGTGTCTTGAGAAAAGAAATAAAAACTCTGGCCAGTATCCATGATGCTATAAGTCAGATTGCACTATATGAATAAAGCCTTCAGGTGGGGGGAATTTGTATTAAACCACAGACAAACCTTTTAAAATGAAGAAAGTCATGCATATGTGGCATTGCTTAAACATGGCAGTAGAGATGAGCGAATCTATTCGCCGCTTCGTAGATTCGTATTGAATCTTACAAATTTTCTACTCAGAATCGAATCCGGATTTTTTCAGATTCGCTCCGTTCGAATTTTAAATGTTCTTAAACCTTTGTATGCATACGCTACGTACTTGTGCGATCAATTGTATGCTAATGCTACGTATAAATTAATTTATACACTGCTGCGTTCGAATTCAGTTAATTAGCAAACTTTTACTGTAAGTTCGTTATTCGTGCAGAAAATAGGCGGCAAAAAGCCTGGGAAGAAAGCGGTGACCTGACCTAGTGGAAAGGGCTTGCTCTGATTGGCCCATAGGCTCGGTAAGCCAGCGACATCAGTTGTGCTACGACTGCTGAGACGAGCAGAAGCACTGTGAAGTTGTGAAAGACAGAGAACTGTTTTCTGGAAATTGTGGTGTTGTTCTGGGCATCTATAATAATACACATATCAGGGCCAGTGCAGGGCCAGTAATATTAATCAGGCAGGGAGAGAGACAGAGAGAGAGACAGTGAGAGAGACAAAGACCTGCAGGGCCACAGTCAAGTGAAAATGTCTGGCACGGAAAAGCAAAAGGGTTCCAGCCAGACCTCGATCTCCAAAAAAAAAAAAAAAGTAGACGGTGGCACAGGACAGCAGTGGCAAAGGACATGTAGCCGCCTCTGAGGAGTGCACCCCGCGGCCTAGCGTCATGCGTGCCTGTGTATTACGCAATCGCTAGACAATAGTACGCTGAGGATTCATACGCAATTTGTACGTTCAGGCGTACGTGTTCACATAAGTAGCGTACCTTTAACGACTGTATGTTCGTTATTAGTGCACGAATGTTGCAGAACACGACAGAATAATGAATCATTTGTACACAGCTTCGACTGAATAGCTTCGTATTAGGTATGACTCTTTTAAAAATTAGACAAAAATTCGGCTAAGTGAATTTTGGATGATTCGCTCATCTCTACATGGCAGTAAGTTAACAATATGGTACACATAATGTAAAAGATGAACACTTCATACTCACCCTGATATAATTAGCATTTATATAGGTGCTCAATGCATCTTTTGGGTTCTTTGGTTTTAAACACACTCTGCTTACTTGATCTAAAGGAACCGGAATATTAAAGAAAGACTTAGAACAGGAAACATGAACAAATATGCCAGTGCTTGTTGTTACTCCTCATTCCATTCCACCATACCAAGAGAGTCTGACGCTTGTTGTCCCCTTAAAGGGAGTCTGTCATGTAATTTCACCAATATAACTACCAGCAATGGCTATCAGAACATTGTAAAAGTATTAGAACCATACCTTTATGGTATCTGGGTGTATATTCAATTTCTAGGAAAAGCACTTTTATTCCTATTAAAAACGGTTCCAAGTGCCCAACTGGGTGGGATTTCTTTTTCAAAGTGCCCAAGCCCACCGCCCTTCCCAGTCTGCTCCTTTTCTAACCTCCCAATGCTTCCTCCCCTCAACCCTGACTGTAACGGTGATGGGAGCAAGGGCGGCGTCAGCACTGGCATACCCAGACAAGTGCCGGAGGCTACTGCTCCTGGGGGGCCCCGTGCTGCACTACCAATTAGGCGATGTGAGATGATCGCCTCGGGCAGTGTGTTCCTGGAGATAAGAGGGGGGGGGGGCATCAGCAGGGTCGTGGGAATTTACCTCTTCCATTAAGTGGCATGCCAAGAAAGGGGGGCGGTCCATCTCAGGTGCCCGCTCTTAACGGGGTGCTAGAAGCAATCAATACAGATGGAAGCGCTCATTGTTGGAGCGTTGGGGACCTGCAGTCCTGTCACTCACTGACCTCCCAGCTCCCCACATAAATACTGTGAGGGGGCACAGTGTGGGCATAACTACCGTAAGGGGGCTCAATATGGGCATAACTACCATGAGAGGGCATAATGTGGATATTATTAGGGGCACATATCTGGACATAACTACTGTGAAGGTTGTACAATGAGGGCAATGATACTGTGAGGTGGCACAAATTTTTTTGTATTGGGAGTATTCGGGGTGGGGTGCCAGAGAAAGTATGTGCCCAAGGTGCCAAACACCTTAGGCATTCCACTGTTTCTGGCGCTCATCTCTCTACATTCATCCATATCGCCATCCTCAGGGTAGTGATATAGTTGGATGGTGTGGCGGAGCAGGGGAGAGGCACCTCCCTTTCCTGTACCTCTGCAGGCATGAGGTGACATCATCGTCACGCCACCTGAGCTGGGCATTGTGGACAAAGACCGGAAGAGGCCTGCATCGCATTGCTGCCAGAAGCATGGAAATAAGTATTAGTGTTTTTTTTTATTTGTCACAATGCTGTTGGGTGCACTAAAGGGGGCGGGGGGGCACTATATAGAGGCATTTTTTACTCGCACATTATGGTGGGCACTGTAGAGAAAGGGAGGACAGAAGCACTATGGGAGCATCTACTGGGGGCTCTAAGAAGGGGTATTTTATACTGGAACATTATGGGGGACACTATGAGGGCGTCTACTGGGAGCACTATATAGGGGCATTTTATACTGGCACATTATAAGGGGCACTTGTCACGCGCAGGTGTGGGGGGGGGACTAAACCAAGCGTAGGAGGGAAAGGTGATTAGGCCTAGAAACTAAGGAAGATGGACACCTCCTACAGGAGACCCTGTCTCAAATCCTTTCTATCTACCAGTATGAACAGGCCTCAAAGATAGGCAAGTTCAAACACAGGAACCTAAACACAAACTGACCCTATAGGACCCTGGAAACTAATGACAGGAATGAGTCTACCTGTTCCTCCAAAAGGAAGGACAAACAGGAGTCTCCCTAAGGCCTAATAACAAAACAACAGGAGGGAAAAGGAAACTTATCTTTCAATGAAGAAATGGAGGCTGAAACCAAACTGCTGCTCACCACCACAACACTGAAGCTATAAACCGCAAGGAATAGTGGGAAAAAAGCAATAAATAGGGGAGGGGCAATTACCACACCAGGAACACCTGAGGGAAAAGGGTGTGGTAAAACCCAACAACAAAAAGGGAAAATATGTCAGATTACACCACGTGTTGCCAATCTGACAGACCTCCTGTTATCTGTCATAGGAATGTCCGTGACAGCACTATGGTGAAGTGGGGGGAGGAGCACTATGAGGGAATCTTTTGAGGGCACTATATAGTGGCATTTTATACTGGCACATTATGGGAGGCACTATGGGGAAGGGGGGAGAGGAGCACTATGGGGGCACTATATAGGGATATTTTATACTGGTACACATTATGGGGGTGCTATGGGGACTTTTGCTTAAATGGGGACACTAAGAGGGGGTATTTTTGTACTGATCCACAGAACAGGGGCATTTTTGTACTAGTTCACATTATTAGGCAGCATGTTTTGCAGTGCCACACATTAAAAAGGACATTTTTGCACTGGGGCTCATTTTAAGGGGGCTTTTTTTCTGTACTGGCACACATAAGAAGGCATTTTTCTACTGTCACATTATAAGGAGAATTATTACAACTGGGGGGGCATTATCATGAGCTTTCTCATTGAATAAAAAGTCATCAAAAGGTGTATACATGCAAAAATGGTAAAAACTACAGCTAATCCTTACAACGTTCTGAGGGCCATTGTTAGTAGTTATATAAGTGAAATTTATGTGACATTTGAAATTTTATTCTAGCGAGGGTCAGACTGGGGTTCTTTGGGACCACCAGAGAAAATTATTCTCGGGGCCCAATGTCCATGTCATCAATAAAGTCTAATAGATTTTGTTTCAAAGAAATAGACCCTGGTGGTTATTCACTGTCTCCAAAGGCAGCTCTAATCATTTTTTTTTCTCAAGACCTCAGGGGTCCACTATGGTATCACAGCCTGAGCCCACCAGAGGTACTCTGGTGGGCCTGTCTAACTTGGATATGAGATAGATAGATAGATAGATAGATAGATAGATAGATAGATAGATAGATAGATAGATAGATATACTGTAACAATAATGTCCTTTGTATTAGAACACCAGACACTATTGGATCTGCTCATTATTTTGCAAGAGAGCAACCTACATGATGAGAGGCTACAACAGGTATGTATGGAGGTTCTCCAACTGTCTCTGTGTTTACAGGATACATTGGATAGATAGGTAGATAGCTAGATAGATACATTACGTGATAGATAGATCCAGAGTTATATGATTTTAGAGGAAAAATGTGACATCTTATACATATACTGCAAATTTAGAAATCTGTAAAACTGCGACCTCTACTGGACATATAATATGCAGCAGCCTCTACAGCTCAGCCGCTGTTTGCTCAGTAATAGAACAAAGGTAACCAGTTGTCAACTTTTATGTGTTCACATTACATGTCTATCTATCTATCTATCTATCTATCTATCTATCTATCAATACAAGGTAAATATTAGCCATATTCCGTTTTTTATAGTATCTTTAGGATAATGTACATGTGCAGTAACCAGCATTTGGCTTCTGTTTTTTTGTGACTGTGGTCACATACTATATAGGAAAACCTTTCCAAAACACCACCTCTGACCTTGACCAAATTTTATACATATTCAGTTGATTGATAGTGCAAGTTAAGATAACAATTAGGTTGCCTGGCCCTGTCAATCAACTGAAGGGTAAGTGGCTCGTGAAGCAGAATGAATGGCTAGCTAAGCAGAATGGAGGAGATAGTGTGCACTGAGAGTTTTGGCCTGCCCTCGGTGCACTTTCAACCTCATTAGCATACTAACTAAAAGTGGTGTACAGAGCTGGATGAACCAGATTCCTTCAAGATTTTAGTGTTTTATACACGAGTTAAAATAATATATAACAATTGAGAGAAAACAATTGCATAAATGGTGGCTATCCCAATATCATACAGCTAAGGTGCAAAAAAAACCAATTGCATGTCGCAGAGGGAGGTTTATAGCTGTGCCCTGTATGTAACCTATGTATTGTAGTGTAGGGGGTTTGGCTGGGTGACGTGAAAAGGGGTCTATCTGCAGAATTAACAATACAGTAATCACCTTCTTGCTGCTCAACATTTTTAGCTACAGCTCAAACTTTAAATGAAGTTCCTGCCACCTAAATAACTTACTTGGCAGTATAGTTTTGTAGCGGTTTTTGGTTCCATAACTTGGAATATCAATTTCTTTGGGATCCATGAAATTCATTGGTATTTCCTGATAAAGACACAAAACAATGACATAAAGTGAGTGCTGTGAACATTGCATATTGTCAGTGATGTGGCCTGATCTTTCTCAGTTATTGTTTGGTTCACAGTCGTGGAAATGTCTAGACAGGCTTCTATGACTATTGTTCACTAAAAATACAGATTTTATTGTTTAAAGGGTCCACAAACCTAGATTCAAGCTACCTTCCCAGGAAAAATATATAAATAACATTCCCAAACCCATACCTTGATAAAACTGGAGATAGTCCCCATGATGCTAAAACATCCAGGGTGGCTAACGTGACAACATAGCCTTGATATAATGTATTATTTCAACACAGTTTTGGAAATGTCGACACATCTCAACCTTTGGCATTTGACTAAATTACAAAAGATTCTTGAAAATTCCAAAAATAAACACTTTTATACATGAGATTTTCTTTAGGACATGTAGCACCTTCAAAGCTATTTACTAGCCATAACTAGAGCTAACCTCAGACAGTACACTTCATACATTCTGCTTCACTGGACTAATGTCCATAGCTTGAGGTCAATGGACATTCCCTCGCCATTGTAAGTGCCAAATGTAAGTGCTGAGACCAGTGAATGGCTGCAGTGGTCATGGGTAGGGATGAGCGAACCCAAGGAAGTTCGGGTTCGCCAGGTTCGGCCGAACTTGAGGTTAAAGTTCGGGTTCGGGACCCGAACTTGACCCGAACTTCATCCCAAACCCGGACCCCATTCAAGTCAATGGGGACCCGGACTTCACTTTATTATTTTCTGTTATAGCATGGTTATAATGGAAAATAATAGCATTCTTAAAACAGAATGCTATAGAAAATGGCCATCCAGGGGTTAAAAATAATTAAAAAAAACTCACCTCATCCACTTGATCGTGCAACCGGTGTCTTCTTATTAATTCTTCTTGCAGGACCTGCAAAAGGATCTGTGATGACGTCATTGCGCTCGCCAAGTGGTAAGCGTGATGACGTCATCTCAGGTCCTGCTGAATGAAGATACAAGTCTTTCTATCTTCGTTCAGCAGGACCTGCGATGACATCATCATGCTTACTACGTGGTGAGCGCGGTGACATCATCTCAGGTCCTTTTGCAGGTCCTGCTGTAAGAAGAAAGAAGAAGATACCGGCGGCACAGTCAAGTGGATGAGGTGAGTTTTTTTTATTATTTTAACCCCTCAATGGACATTTTATTTAGCTAGTTTCATCCATTGAGGATGTCAGATCCTAGGCTGAAACACCCCTTTAAGAAATGCCAAATCACCTTGCCCCTTCCCAGCCCTCATTTCTTTTACTATGCTGGATGAGCTGAAGACTTGAATGAGGTGCTGTTCACACTTCTTATGAACACGTCTAGTGTAAGAACTGGGCTGATCTGGCCGAAAAAGCTAAAGGCTTCCCCACTGGGTGAAAATGTAATGTGTATTGGAGCTCTTAACTCTCAGCAGCTTTCTCCGCTCTTCCCACTGAAAACACATACATGCTCAGTCGATCTGAGATTGTATGTGTATGGAGGAGTTGTGAGAAATAGCTACAGTATATATGCAAAGGAGCATTCAGCCGACAGCTGTTGAAGATGTACCGACACCTTAAAACAAATCTGACCACACATGAGTCTGACTAGTTTATGTCAGTGTCATGTTCTATGATTTCCTTCTGGAACAAGGCTTCCCATTCCATGGTAGCCATACATACAGTAAATGGATAAATGGATAGATACATTTTCCACCTTTTAGAAGTTTGAACACCAACATTGTTTGTACAGTTGAAAAATATATGGCCATGAAGTGTAACAGAGAAGGGAAATCTTTAATAAGAAACACCTACTGAACTGGAGATAACAAGAAATGTTGCATTATTGCAAAATGATTTCTTCTGTGGATTGTTGTTAAATACATTATAACTTTGGAAAAAAACATTCTTTAACATATTGATATATAAGAAAACTGTCTTGGCACCCCCAATATAACAGGACAAGCCTCCATGACAGTTACTCATACCATGAATTCTGTATGAAGCAAATGGGAGCTCTGAACAACATCATGGAGCTGTTGTCTGGTCAGAACACGACTGGCTGTTTGGAGGTATTCAATGGCAACTTTCTCTCTTGGTGTTGGAGCCACATTGAAAGGTTCTACCATTCCTAAACCACTCATATCCAATGTAAGTGAGACATTGGAACCTCTCCTGGAATAGAAGAAAATGTGTTACTGGTAAAACTATTAAAGTATAGTAGATGTTTGTCTATCTGCCTGCACAAGAATATGGAGAGTCATCAAGATGTTGTGAAGAAGAGTCTTCTACAGTGCTGCTTGAACGCTGGTGGATCCTTCAGAATTTTCTATATTTCTGCAAAATAAACCTAAAACTGTCCAGTAGTTTCTAAAACAGACATGTCATGGGAAGAGACAGATCCTCTTTAAAATTTGGTAACTAGAGATGAGCAAGTTAACTCTAAACAAATTGAATTTGTCTTGAATTTCCCAAAAATTTGGATTCCAGAAGAAATCTGAACAGTTTAAGATTTGATACAGATGAATCTCTCAAAATGACTGCCTCTATTTTACAGGTCAGACAGAGAAGAAGGCATCTGCCATTAATATGGGATAATTTGTGAACCATGTTGTAATTAAAGTAATGGCTACACTGACACGAGTTAGAATTGAACTCGCAACGAATTTCAAGAATTTTACTCATCTCTACACCTGCTCTCCATATATTTAATAATGAATTCTAATATGTGCAATCACTAATAAAAACCAAACACTGATTATCTATTGCTGCTCTAAATGAAGTAAATGAAGTCTACTGTGAGCGTAAAAGTATTACATTACACCAAAAACTAATTTCTTGTTCTATTGCTAAATTTCTTGGCAATGTGTCCCTATCAAGGAATAATATTATTTTCAATTCATTAAAATAACATAAACTGGTAACAATTACATTTGAGACAAATGGCTATTCGGTAGGTCACGTAACAGTTCATGTTCTTCATAACACATCATTACAGTAATATTTCTGCAGCTATATAAACTACACACCCAGAGTGTTGAACTAGGCACTGTGTATGTCCGAAAAGGGAGTAACTTCCTCTAATGAGGTCACCCTATAGTTTCTGCTCTGTCTCTGATGACTGGGTAGTGATGACTTCCAAAAGCCAATGACCGGATGGGAGGAAGACATTAATTAAATAGGAGTACTACTAATGGTCTACTAATGTATAGCTTGATAAAGAACAGCCACATGCCTAGATGGAGGCTAAACTATCCTAATGGAAGAATACCTCTTTTTTTTTTAAAGGGGTTGTCCCACGAAAAATATTCTACAGTTTTCAAACAAGCACTTGGATCTGAATACTTTTGTAATTGCATGTCATTCATTTTTTTTTTTTAGTTACTGAGTTATTCAATAGCATGTATCTGTACAGGACCACTTAATTTCTTATTTCTTTGACCTATTCACTGAACAGGCCGCACATGCTCAGTTTCAATTTTTAACTGCCTCCTGAGCTGTGATAGGGAGAGTGGAGACACGCCTCCTTAGCTGCAGCAGAAAAGACACTCCCCATGAGCTGCCAGCTTGATATAAATCTAGTACAGCAATGAATGGGGAGATCTCTGGATCCATGTGAGGTACAGGGCTGGTTCTAGCTTTGTTAAAAAGAGGTTATCATGTACTATATGATGTCTGATTTTCATTTTTGACATTATTCGTGGGATAACCCCTTTAAGTTCTTCAGATAAAATAATCTTGAGCTAAGTTATCCCTAGTGCCTTAATATACTGTATGTTTTTTGCTCTTCAATTTCTTGGTGACTATTGTAATACTCCATAGTAGACTACAATCTGTTGTTTGCTGACAGGCACAAAATAGAAACTTTTTTACATCAATATGGTTCAGATGGACTATAACATAAAGTAAAATCTTACGGTGAAAGAAATCCTTAATTAAAAAAAAGAGTTGTATCTGTCCTTTATACTTTCTCTCCTTTTATGATCCACTCTTGATTTTGGATTCCCAAATTGCATTAGGAAAACTGACTGTGTGGCCATACCCCACTCAGGATCTAATTACAAAATTGGTAACTATTTCATATTTGTACTCTATGGCATACACTGGTTATGTATTAATGTAGAATATTTTCCTTCACAGACAAAGACTTGTCTATAGGGGCATAGGTGTCGGGGGTGCAAAGGTTGTGGTCCAAGAGGTCCTTCTGCCCAATATGGGGAGATCAGTACTATAAATGAAGTGAGATAATTTAAGAAATGAAGTGAGATAATTTTCATCCCATACCCCATACCCTCTGACATTCAAGTTACACCTCTGCTTACCTACATTATCAGTTCTACTGCATTGTTCATGCAGTGTTCTTCATGTAACACAATGGAAGATAAGTGGTAAATATATCACTAGGTTATAGTCAGGTGTGTAACTAGAACTGACTGGGTCCTACAAGATATTTTTGAATAGCTTTCCTCCTTAGCAACTTCTTCGCAACACCCTCCTATCATGCAACACCCACTCTCAGACCAGGCCAGGCAGCCGTTCCGCCAGTTTTCTACACATATATAATATCATTGTATAATACTGTTGAGGGAGCTCTGACAATAAAATATTTTGGTCCTCCTCCCGGGCTGGCACAGTCTGAGTTCGGGACCCGCAGGAGCAGCTTCCCCTGTTTCCACTATAGCTATGCCCCTGGTTATAGATACCGTTGATCTCAAAGCCTGAATAGTTTTCAGGACTGAGATGATGAATGATCAATCAGCTGTGTGCATGCATCATGAACATTCAAATGAAAACCATTAGAAAAAGTTCACATCATGTTTTTGATTTTCACTTAGCGTATATATGGTGGGAAAGCTGCTGGAGCATCTGCTAAGCACATTCATAGGCTTCCTTAGCCCAATTGAGGCCAAAATAGTATCATTGAAAAAAATGTATTAATTAACATGGTAGACTACACTATTCCATACAACAGTATCCAGTAAAACGCGTATATTACGTGGTATGATTTCAGATAAAAAATGTGAAGTGAACAGAGCTGTACAGTATTTGTAGTTTTTAATCAGTTTGAATTAACATAAATTTGAACAATGTGGAAATATCTTACAAAATCCATTAAAGTAACATATAGAATCAGAAAGACCATCCTTCATGTCCATGCCTTTTCTAGCTGGATTAATTCTCACACAACAGTTTGTATAATGTACATCCTGTAGGCTTCATAATGACAGATCTTAGTTACACTCATAGTAGGAAACCTATGCTAACAATCAGTCCAGATTGTGATAAATCGACTACTACAATTAAAATAAGAGCCTTGTTACCTTCTATATCAGTCATGGAAACAGTTCCAAGATAATCATTAGACATCCTTACATTTCAATGCAATTATTTAAATACTATTTAGATGGCTTAACCCTCTTGAGTTCCATATCTGAATGCTCTACCAACTCAGCAGGTCAGCCGGAGCTAAGGAAACTCTCTTGACAAGTATTTCTAGACTAAGCTTCAAGCAATCAGTATCTAGGGAGGACAGGAATTGCTTTGCATCCTGTGGCGGAAAGCAGCTGACATAAGAGCAATTTTCAGCTTTCCCTCTTTAATCACACTTTCTTATGTATTGCCAACTAGTTCCTGTTTCTACCCTATGCAACACTTTATGACACCGCCAGGGAAACGGACTGTTTAACATTGGATGCTTATTCAACCTCATCATTTCCTGCAGATTAACCCACTGATCAAATGTTATCTCCATCACCATCGACCTCACACTGATCCAATTCCTCTCAATTCTTTATGTAGCTCTTAACCCATCATGTACTCTGTATCACATAATATGATTGTTAAAATTCAGAAAGTGCACAGTTTTAATACTTTTGAAGATATTTTGTGAAACATGAGCAACTAAAACTGAGTTCTAAATTTTTTAAGTGATTACAATAATGATAAAATTAAGGTGACGCTTAGGTTTCATACACATTTATATGATATTTAAGGACTCTATACTGACAGGGAGTGTTCCACAGGATTGGCGCATAGCAAATGTGGTGCCAATATTCAAAAAGGGTCCAAAAACAGAGCCTGGAAACTATAGGCTTTTTTTTTAGCAGCAACAAACACCAGATCATGTTTCTTAGGAATCCTAAGAAAGTCAAATAGTTGAGTGACCATTCTAAGCCTAAATTTTTGTTTGCATCCAATCCACATTTTTTGCAAATTTGGACCCATTCATTTTTATGGAGCTGCAATAGATGCGAACAGCACACCGTTTGCGGACCACAAAATGGATACGGTCGTGTGCATGAGACCTAAAGGCAATCTGCAAGTAGAAATACAGATCTGTCATTCTTTCTCATACATATTCTATTTCTCAAACAAAAAATGCATACATACAAATGGCGTAAACAAGTCAATTCACCTCCTCTTTCAGTAACTCATATGGTTGTGGTTAACAGCACAATTTGAAAATGCTACTGAATATTGCTTTGGACTATTGAAAGTCACTGCCAAGTTACGAAAGAATGTGCATTGTGTTCAAAAATACATTGAAATATGATATGGAAAAAGTGCATTGTGTTCAAAAATATCACATTGTTAGAAAGGTTTCCCAGGTTCCAGACAAAACACAGTAAACATACAAAGTTGCCTGTAACCTAAGCGCAAAAAGCCTCAAACCCGTGGACTGCTGCCAAGAGTGGACGTCCTGATATCATGATGATGTGGGCCTGTCTGCTAATGGATATGAACGGAGCCCGGACAGCAGTGCATACCTCCATACATGTGGAGTCTGAAGGAGCTTTATAGATTTGTACCTCTGTTTGAGGCTTATATGTTGTGTGTGGGTATATATACATATCTATCTATCTATCTATCTATCTATCTATCTATCTATCTATATACACAGGCATATGGAGATACAGCAGAGACCACTCCTGACTGTCCCCAGCTTGGCCTTTCATAGGAATACCCCTTTAAGCCACAGTAACCTCCACTGAAACTTAGAAAACTGGAAAATCAGAACTTTTAAGGATTATTACTATTTTACTCTTATCTATGGATGTTGGACATGCGTACATTCCTTATATCTTGAATTACTGCTCCATTCTTTCCTTTCCTGGAAAAGCGTCTATAAAATGCAGTATCTTTGCCTTCTTATCATAAGTCGTCTTCCATGTATTAAATTGCTTAGGCAGCAGTTAGAAGAGCTTGTTTCAAGCATAGCCAAAAAGGAAAAGTAGAAGAAAGGTGGAGCCAGACATGTACAATCAGCGGGGGACGGAGCCGGCTTCCTGTCACCTTGGGAACTGCATTGATTGGTATTGCTATTTCCTGTGTGTATAAGACACAAACCCGTAGCAACAAAGTAACAGGACAAAGTGCACGATAAGCAGCCTAGAAGCAACATACATGCTGTACTGTTGATTCAAGTCACACAGCACTAATTAAGCTCAAACAAACATCATGATACGGTATTAAGCTTCCGACAACATGTTTTCTTCCCTCGGGTTTAGTTATAGCTATCATAAGAAAGCGTAGGCTCTTTGGTTTTGCATACCAAACAAGTAGTAAGACCTAAACACAGAAAAATCATAATGGAATCATTTATACCGTACCGTGCTTTTTTACATACACTCGCTTGGCTTCAAAATATCTGCAATATGTAAAGATGTGCAATCTAACAATGGTTAACAACCAGGTGCGAGTGTTTAATACTGATTATCTATCCTCAGGATAGGTCCTCAGTATGTGACTGGTGGAGGTCCGACTCCTGGCACCTTGAAGAGGTTAGTGTGTGGCATGGCCTCTTCATAGCTTACTAAGCATTGCGCCGTACATTGTATAGTGGCCGTGTTAGGTATTGCAACTCATGCCTTGTCAGAGTGTCTTATACTGATTATCTATCCTCAGGATAGGTCCCCAGTATGTGACTGGTAGAGGTCCAACTCCTGGCACCTTGAAGAGCTTGGTGTGCGGCTTGGCCTCTTCATAGTTTACTAAGCACAGCGCCTATACATTGTATAGTGGCTGTCCTTGGTATTGCAGCTTAGCCCCATTCACTTGAATTAGACTGAGCTGTGTCTCGAGGACATGTGACCAAGGAACATAAAGTCACAGGCCTAAGAAGAGGCTGGGGACAGATCGGCGGGGGTGCAAGGAGGCAGACATTTATCAATGACATACTGACGACCTACCCTGAGGAAGATGGGAGCCCTGTTGCATTAGGGGCATCAAGTGACTCCTCTGCATCCACTGATAGGAACCACTGCATGTGCCAACATTTGTTGTTGGTCATGAGACATTTCTAAAATCTAAAATCTCCTTCTACACTGCTTTGGATGATTCTGTGTGCCACATGTGCCATAGGTTGCCAGGGAATCCACAATACAATTCTATGACATACTATTTGATAAAGAGTTAACCTGAACTAACCTGTTTATCAAACACAGGAAGAACATTAGGCTGTGATCTCTAAAGTTTTAATGACATCCTGGAGGAATATTCGCTCTTGAAACCACAAACCCCCAAAGCATCCGAAAACCCAGTTGATTACCGTCTGCATAATCTGGGCCATATGAAAAGGTAATGAAAACACTGTAAACCCAAAGGGAAATGTCTGTGCTTTAATTATGACTTTGAAGTGTATCATAAATGGGAAAAATGTAGGAATTATTTTTGTTGAAAGGACATGTTATTAATGATAAGATGGTGGCTTACGTACTTAATACACATTAAAACCCATCATTCAGGCGCATTGTCAGCTTACATAAGACTGTGGCAGTTCTGTTCGCTGTTCAGTTAATAGAGGTTGTATTGTATTTATTGTAGCGATTTTTGCAAAACAACAGAGCAATCTTTACATTTTTTTGCAGAAACCCATATGTTTGCCACCAATGCATCCGAATTCAGAAGAAAATAACTGATTTTCAGTTGCAAATCAACAAATCTGTCTTAGGGCTCATGCACACGGCAGTTGCCCGGCTGTGCCCGTATTGTGGCCCACAAACAGCCGGTCCGCAATACACAGGCAACCATCCATGGATGTGGGCCCATTCAGTTGAACGGGTCTGCAATCTGGAAGGTCAGTGCGGAACGGAGGCACGGAACCCCACGGAAGCACTACAGAGTGCTTCCGCAGGGTTTCTGCCTGTACCTTGTGGTGCAGACGGACCTCGGATCCGTATGTGGAATCCGCATGGATGTTACCCGTGCATTTGGAACCGCGAATGCGAACCCATTCCCTTGAATGCGTCCACAATCCAGAAGGTGCAGTGCAGAATGGAGGCATGGAACCCCACGGAAGCAGTACGGAGTGCTTCTGTGGGTTTTCTGTCTGTGCCTCTGCACCACAAAAAAGTAGTGCATGCACTACATTTTTGCTGTACGGACCGTCGGATTCAGATCCCGGACCCTATTCAAGTGAATGTCCGTATGCGGGAGCCCTATGGTCGGTGCCCGTGTATTGCGAACCGGTTGTGTGCATGAGCCCTAAATCAATGCTACTAGCTAGAGTAAAATACTTAAAGGGAACCTTTGGCCCAGGCTGTTTATGCATTTCATGAACTGCAATTCATCTATGTAATAGCACATAGCACAAATGATGAGGAGACAGCAACTTCCACTGGCAAATTCTGGATTTTCAGTGAGAAATCTGAGTGGATAATGAACACGCAGCAGGTTATAAAATGCGTCCTGTGGTTATTCAGTCAGAATTCTTTCAAAGCATGTAAATGGTGTATTAAAAAGCCCACTGCTGATGAAACCTCTATGGATTCTGCCATGATTCAGTTGTGAAATCTGCATGTTCAGACAGAACCCACAATATGTTAAATACCCTAAAGCCAGTATTGCTGGATGGATTAACTCTTTGTTGTCAAAGGAATTTTAGTTTTTTCCTTCCCTCCCCTGCCATAACTTTTTACGTTCCATACATTTCATTTCAAGGCTGGGGAAAACGTGTCCTCCATACCCAACGCAAGCACTGTGTAGCCCTGCAACCATTGAACTGAATGCAACTTAAGAGTCGCACTGCAACCCTATTCAGTTCAATGGCTGAAGTGCTACACAGTGTTCCTTGGTAGTTTTAGGGTGTTTTAAAAAATTTAAAAACTTTATTCAAAATGTTTATGAAATACTATAGGATGGACAGTAGAACATTGAAAGAGTCTTCCTTAAAGGGGTATTCCCATCTCACAAATGTAGTTTGTATAATTAGATATAGCCATACCAATATTATTACTAGTAGAATGTATTTATATAAAATGTACCGTTTAGAAGATTTGCCTATTTGTATATCCATTGTCCCACACACATCAGTCAGGCCATTGCCCCTAGTTACGGCCACTGTGGCCATGTAGTAGTGGTGGTCAGCTTGCTCCTTTTCAAACCCACTCTGAGGTAACTGCTGTATTGTGAACGCACATTGCATGAGCATGCGCAGACACATCTTAGGGTACTTTCACATCTGCGTTTTGGACGTTACCAGTCCAAAACACAGTGGTCAGGATCCATCCAAAATGCAGACCTTATAAACGGAAACTGGTCCATAGAGATGAATTGATCTTGGAACAGGATCCGTTTCTCTGCGTTTTGGAAGCGCAAACAAAAATGCTACAACCCTAAGATGTGTCTGCGTATGCTCATTCAATGTGCGTTCACAATACAGCAGTTACCTCAGAGCGGGTCTGAACAAGAGCAAGCCGGCCACCACTACTACATGGCTGCAGCGGCCGTAACCAGGGGCAACGGCATGACTGATGTGTGTGGGACAATGGAAATACAAATAGGCAAATCTTCTAAATGGTACATTTATATAAATACATTTTATTAGTAATAATATTGGTATGGATATATCTAACTATACAAACTACATTTGTGAGATGGGAGTACCCCTTTAAGGAGGTAAATATTGCAGTCTGCAGTAGCAAGAAACCCTCCCGAGAGTTTGCATGGTACATCCCATTTGTTGTTTTTCTTGAGGATCTAAAAGTAATTATACACTCTAAGTAATTAGAGTAATTTTACACTCTAAGGCTGCAGTGTTTTTTTCCACCCTACATATTAAAAGCTATGTTATATTTTCAATGGCACCATTTTAACCCCTTGGCGACATTGGACGTACCGGTACGTCCTGGGCACGAGGTAGTTCGTGCTACAGGGCGTACCGGTACGTCCTGCATGTAAACCCCCCCTGCTCAGTGCAGGGGGGGTTACATGCTGTAATGGGGGCTGTTAAAGACAGCCAGCCACCCATAGTGAAGGCCTCGGGGGGTGCCGTGCACCCCCCATAATGGCGATCGCTGTGAATGGCTGGTCTGTTCAGACTAGCCAATCACAGGATACGGGGGCTGGCTGTAAGGATCTGATCCCCCGCAGTCCGAGACTGCGGGGGGTCAGATCCAGCTAAACGTACGTAAAATTTTCCCCCGGGTGCCCCCGATCCCCCCCACCCTCCTTTCTCATATTATACTTTTTAATTAGCCCCGGGTGCCCCCCCGCCCCCATTTTCAGGATGGCCGAGCGGTTAAAGCAGAGTGTCAGCATACAGGACCACGGCATGGAAGGGTTAACAGGGAGGGCGCTCCCTCCCTCTCCCATCGGGCGCTGCAGCAGCGCTCCGATGGTGGGGCCAGTGAGAGGGAGAGAGCTCCCTCCCTCCCATCTGGACGCTGCTCTGCTGTGGCAGCGTCCCGATGGTTACCATGGCAACCGGACGCTTTCGTCCGGCTTGCCATGGTAGAGGTAAGCCTGTTCAAGCTCCTGCTAAAGGCAGGAGCTTGATCAGTCTTACAATCAGAAAATACACTGCAGTACACTATACAGTGTACTGCAGTGTATTATATAGACATCAGATCCACTGGATCTTCAAGAACCAGGTGGGTCTGAGTCAAAAAAGTGTAAAAAAAAAGTGTTAAAAAAAATAAAAAAGTAAAAAAAAGTTTAAAAAAAATCCCTTTTTTTCTCCCATTTTAATTGATTAAAAATAAAGAAAACACAATACATAAACATGTTAGGTATCGCCACGTCCGTAACAACCCGCTCTATAAAAATATCACATGAGATAGCCCCCCAGGCGAATGCTGTAAAAAAAATTTAAAAAAAACTATGTCAAAATAGCCATTTTTTTCCCTCTTCCCTCACAAAAAGTGTAATAGCAGGCGATCAAAAAGGCGTATTTACCCCAAAATTGTATCAATCAAACCGCCATCTTGTCCCGCAAAAACGGTACCCTAACTGAGACAATCGCCTGAAAACTGAAAAAAATATGGCTCTCTGAAAATGGCAACACAAAAAAAAGATTTTATTCTGTTCAAAAATCCATCTAATGTGTAAAACTTTCCAACAATAAAAAAGTTGGACATATTGGGTATTTCTGCATCCGTAACAACCTGCTCTATAAAAATATTAGATGAGATGGCCCCCCAGGCGAATGCTGTAAAAAATTTTTTTTAAAAACTATGCCAAAATAGCCATTTTTTTCCCTCTTCCCCCACAAAAAGTGTAATAGCAGGCGATCAAAAAGGCGTATTTACCCCAAAATGGTATCAATCAAACCGCCATCTTGTCCTGCAAAAACGGTACCCTACCTGAGACAATCGCCTGAAAACTGAAAAAAATATGGCTCTCTGAAAATGGCAACACAAAAAAAAGATTTTATTCTGTTCAAAAATGCATTTAATGTGTAAAACTTTCCAACAATAAAAAAGTTGGACATATTGGGTATCGTCGTGTCCGTAGCAACCTGCTCTATAAAAATATCACATGACTTGCCCCTCTCAGGTGAATGCTGTAAAAAAATGCTAAAAAAAAACTATGCCAAAACAGCTATTTTTTTATCTTGTCTCAAAAAAAGAGTAATACCAAGCGATCAAAAAGTCTAAGACACCCCAAAATGGTACCAATGAAAACCTCACCTCATTCTGCAAAAAATGAGCCCCCACATAAGACAATAGCTCAAAAAAAAAATAAAAATCAATGGCTCCCGCAAACCATTCCATCAAAATCTGTGTTGTAAAATCCATATGGCGCTCCTTCTGTTTTGAGTCCTGCCATGTGCCCCCACATCAGTTTACCACAACATATGGGGTGTTGCCGTATTCAGGAGAAAATGGGTAACAAATTATGGGGTGCTTTTCTCCTGTTACCCCTTATGCAAATAAAAAAAATTGGGGCTAAAGCAACATTTTATTGGAAGAAACAAAACTTTTCATTTTCACAGCCAAGTGTTTCCAAATTCCGTAAAATGCTTAGGGGGTCAAAGTGGCCAGTACCCCCCTTAATATATTCGTTGAAGGGTGTAGTTTCCAAAATGGGGTCACTTTATGAGGGTTTCCACTGTAGGGGTACGTCAGGGTATCTCAATTACAAAATGGTGCCTAAAAACTATTCTAGCAAAATTTGCCTCCAAAATCCCTATGGCGCTCCTTTCCTTCTGACCGCTGCCACAAACCCATAGAGACGTTTACCACCACATATGGGGTATTTCTGTAAACTGCAGAATCAGAGGAATGTATATTGAGGTTTAGTTTGCTGTTAACCCTTGCTGTGTTGCAAGAAAAAAATTATTAACATGAATAATCTACGAAAAAAGTGAAATTTAGAAATTTCACCTCCATTTTCCTTTAATTCTTGTGGAACACCTGAAGGGTTAACAAAGTTTGTAACAGCAGTTTTTTATAATTTGAGGGGTGTAGTTTCTAAAATGGGGTCAATTATGGGGGGTTTCATTATGTAAGCCCCTCAAAATCACTTTATATCTGAATTGGTGCTTAAAAAAATGGTTTTGGAAAATTTGGTGAAAATTTGAAAAATGGCTTCTAAACTTCTAAGCCTCCTAACGTTCTAAAAAAGTAAAATGACGTTTACAAAATGATGCCAACATAAAGTAGACATATGGGGAATGTAAAATAATAACTATTTTTGGAGGTATTACTATTTATTTTGAAAGTAGAGAAATTGAAATTTGGAAATTTGCTAATTTTTCCAAATTTTTGGTAAATTTGGTATTTTTTTATAAATAAAAATGAAATATTTTGCCACAAATTTACTACTGTCGTGAAGCACAATATGTGACGAGAAAAAAATCTCAGAATGACCTGGATAAGTAAAAGCGTTCCAAAGTTATTACCACATAAAGTGACACATGTCAGAATTCAAAATTTGGCCCAGACATTAAGGCCAAAATGGGCTCTGTCCTTAAGGGGTTAAGGTACATGATGTATGTATAACTTTTATTTTTATGGGGGAAGAGGAAGGTTGGAAAAAACAGCTATTGATTTTTGGGTTTTATTTTTATCCATTCACTGTTACAGTGATGGGAGTGAGACCACTGTGTAAACTGACAGATTTGTCTTAGCCCTTTAACCCTTATACAGGGATCTGGACTTTGCTTCAGGGGATCACCCAGGGGTGGATTGGGAACATAGAGTGACACTGGAAAAAAAATAAAATAAAAGTGGTCATATGTTGTAGGCAGCCCCAAATTTACAGAAGGCCCCAGGTAGGCGGCATCAGCAATATCATAGCACAAAATACTGTCCCACGAGACCCATATACCACAGTGCAGTACAATACAGTGGTCCCTCAAGTTACAATATTAATTGGTTCCAGGACAACTATTGTATGGTGAAACCATTGTAAGTTGAGTAATCAGTTCCGAAACCCCAAAATGTCATCCAAGATAAGAGAAAATTAAGATTTAAGAAAAATAAGCAGATAACTATGGAATAGCTGATAACTAGCAACTAATACAGATATTTTACCAGGAAAGTGGCCTTGATTGGTTGGATCTGAATCTGAGACATTGTATGTTGAGTCTAGTTTCAACTTACGATGGGTCAGAAAAGACCATTGTATGTTGAACATATTGTATCCTGAGGCCATTGTATCTTTTGAAATCATTGTATATTGCCACAAAAGCTGTCCCTCTGTATTAGCTATCAATAGCTGCCATTTCATGTCCTCCTCCTCCTCCAGTTGTCTTTGATTAGGATATGGAGCAGGGGGCTTAGGATGTGAGATGCGGGCCAGTTGAATACAGGAGGGCATGTGCGGCCAGTTACATGAATACCTGATTCTTACAACTTTAATTACTGGTGAGAGGTATTTATGTACCTGGCCAGCGGCAAATAGGAGGGCTTGGGTGGCCCTCTGGGCATCGGCCCACCAGGAAATTTCCTGTAAGGTCTATGGCCCATCCCGCTCTGGGAATACCAGGCTGCTACCTCCTGGAGTAGTCACAGTGTAGTTTCTGGCAGCTCCCAAAAACAGCTAATCATGGGGGTGCCGGGTGTTGGACCCCCACCAATTTGATATTGATGACCTATCCTAATTCTGTTAGCATGGAAAACCGCTTTAACTTTTACTTCTGCATAGTGTTAATATGGAACATAATTATGAATGTAATACTGTTCTATATTCAGGGCGGACTGAGAACTTAAAGTGGCCCTGGAAAAAAAAACAAAAAGTGGCACCATTTTGTAGTCGGGTCCAAATTGATGGATGGCAGGGCCAGAAATACCATATTGTGACACATTATACTACCAAAATAGAGCCAAATACCACAGTCCATCACAAAATACTGCCAGCAGCACAAAATACATCCCCAAAAACTTCACTGGCCAGCCGTGAGAAGGGCTTAGGTGGCTCCTTGGGCATCAGCCCACCGGGAAATTTTCCAGTAAGGTCTATGGCCAATCCTCCCCCGTCGATGTTGTTTAACAGTGACATTATTTTTAATAATAAGGCAAACACTGTCATCCATATAAAAAAAGTTGTGTATTGAGGAATGATGAACCTATTGTCACTTATTCTTTAAAATAAGCTTTGGCACAAACATGGTAAATGCTATTTTGCACTGTTTCATTCCATTAATTATCTACATTATAGGTCACACCATGTAACTATTATACTCTTTTCAGCCCTATCTGTTGCCACAGCAAATGACAACTGCTAAGACACAGCAGAGAATATTCATAGACGGGAATGCCTGACCTGGAGATTTTGACACAGTAATCTGTTTGTAGAAGAGTAACAGAATTTATCATTTAAGTACATAATTATACCTGCTGCTAGTAAAGCCTTATCATGATAGCTACCGAGTATTATTTAATATCCATGCTAATCTGTTCCCCAAATAACCTGGTGGATAACATCTGCCTTAGAATTATTCTTGTAATTCTACTAAGTTTAAATGATATTGTTAGAAATGAGTGATTCATTGGTTTATATTTTTATTATTTTTTCACTTTACTATAATTAACTTTTCTATATTTTTACCCAGGTGTGTCAACTACATGATTTATGAAGTAGGTGTATGTGTCAACAGGTGTGTCACAACCTGAAAAATGTTTGGAGCCACGTAACTCGAATAAAGTTCATGTGTCAGATACCTTTGGACTCTACTGTACTATAACTCTTTGTATAAGAAATCTATATATAAAACACTTTCATACAGCAGGTGCCCCTCCAGCTTGCTATGGTATGTATAAATGAGGCAAAATGGCTACATACTGGATTATTTATTGGCTACTTGGCCATATACACCATTTAGCCATTGACAAATAACATGAATAAGGCTACTTTCACGTATGCGTTTTGCATTCCTGTTTTGAGATCCAGCAAAGGATCTCATAACCAGGGCAAAACACTTCTATTTTGTCTGCATTCATTGTCAATGGGGACAAAACAGAATAATCCAGATCAGGATGCATTCCGTTGTGGTTTGTTCCGTTTTTTAAAACTGAAACTGAACAAACTGGATCCAGCACTAAGAACAATGTAAGTCAATGGTGCAGGACTTACAATGTTTTTATTGCCACATCCAGTTTGTTCAGTTTCGATTTTATACAACCATATCCGACCGGAACGGATGCACTTGGATTTATTAAATCCAACTGAAGCGCTTGGCTCTGGTTTTGAGAACCTCTGCTGGATCTCAAAACTGTAGTTCAAAACGCATATGTCAAAGTAGCCTAACTTTGGTTATCATGTTACAATCACATCTGTCAACTGGAGTGAAATATATTAGGCAGCAAGTGAACAATCAGTTCTTGAAGTTAATTTGTTGAAGGCAGGAAAAATAGACAAGTGTAAGAGCAAGTAAGCAACAATTACAAGAAGCAAATTGTGATGGCGAGCTGACTGGGCCAGAGCATCTTCAAAACGACATGTCTTGAAGGTTGTTCCTGGTATGCAGTGGTAAAGAGCAACTGTCTGTGACTTCTCTCTGCTCATGCCAGGTCTAAAATTGTGGGTGTGGCATGGGTAAGGAAGGGTCGTTAGACCCGTCTCATTCATCATTTTCTACGCCTGCGGCTCTTCATAACTTTGGTGGATCCTCTGCCAAATATGGGGCTTTATTAAGACCGGTGTCTAAAAAACTGATCTTAATAAATGTGCCCCTTAATATATTATTAATACAACTTTAGGGCAATTCATGTAAAGATAAAAGTAGTAAATCATTGAAAAGACACATTTAAGTAAAAACGATTTTACATATCTACAAAAATATACCTACTCATTGTTATGCAGCTTTTCAGGGCACAAAGGGAAAAGTCTGGAACTGCAGTATGAGCAGTCTTAGCTTCAGATACCAGTATAGTTTTGTTTAGTACAGGTACATACAGAACTTTTCCTCTGGGATACATAACCTAATAATGGAGACCTTCCTGTATTCTATGTTGTTATCCTATTTTAGTTATAATATTTCACCAAAAGCTTCAGACTATGTGGACAGCCCATTATAAAGAGTGTTACCTTTATAAATGCAGTTCTCTATTACACACAATAACAATGCTAATAGACAAATCTGTTTGTGAAACAGTTAAATAGTCCATTATAGCACATATATTTAAGTAAATTTTACTTAAAAGGGTTGTCCTATCAGAGGTCTCTTTATGATGTTGATATGGCCTAATCGATCATATATAGTGATGAGTCGGAACCAAAGCCGAGTTCTGTCTCAAGTTTTAAAGTAGTTTTGCACTTTAAAAATCAATTTCAAATTCACAAATAACTAAGTTTGGCTCATCGGAGCCCATACATTTTAATACTACACAGAGATGGATCTCCGTACAGTATTAATCCGAAGTTTTGTAACATCCGAAGTTCGCTTCGCTCATCTCTAATCATACGTAAAATGGCTGTACTGATGAGACAACATATTAATTGGGCTTTTTATAATTTCTTTTAGTTGAATTGTATAACTGTTCTTAAAGATTTGCTGACTTTTTATTTATCATCATCATATACCAATATTCAGAAAATATATTCTCGCCTGACAATGAGAAAGCAGTGGAAATAAGTCAATAGAGGTGGCAAACAAGCCTATATAGGGAATGAATATCATCCTATTTATGGAACTCCAAACCTAGAAATGAATGATAAACAGGAGAGAAACAGAATTGAAATAATTGATCTAGAAAATGAATCTTGGTGCCTTATATTGAAAGGTGTAACATTATCAAATAGCTTGTTTCCTCATCAGCTATTTTGACCTCTTGACATTTCGAAATTTTAATTAAACATCAGACTCAAGTTTTAGAACAGCATTGGTAACGAGTATATGAAACAGAATTTTGAGTAGGTGGCGGAAACAAGACACTGCAGAACTGTAAACAGGGATCAAGAAATAAATGTCAGGTTTTGGACTCTACATTATAATATTAAGTGCCCTTGGAGAGAAAAAAGTAGAATGTAGGGATATTCCCATCCCATAGCAGCTACCAGATATCGTTAAAGGACTGAAGAATTAAAACGCTAAGGGGGACATTTATTAAGACTGTAAGACAGCCCCCTTTTTTAGACCTGGGGTGAGCGGGGAGAAGTCAAAGATTGTGATGCAACTAACCACTTCACAATCTGCACCTGAAATAAATGATCCCCAAAGTAACTGAATAATCCATTGAACATAACATCTGTTACTTTGCATTAGTAAAAGGCTTCAGACAAGTGATTGGATACAAAAAGGAATATGTATTATTGATGTTATTGTAAAGTAGAAACATTGGTTTTATGAACTGAGTTCTGTCCTTTTGAAAACAATTTTATCTGTAAGTCTTTTAATCTATCAACAAAAACGTTATAAAAAAAAACTGTAACCACTTACCTACTGTCATATGACTATATACATTGACAGTAGGGTCTTTAAAAAATGTGCCCACTTTGGAGTGGAACAGGCACTTGGAGGCAATGTCTGCAATCGGTGATAACGCTGATCACAGACATTTAAAACTGACCACAGCATCTAAGGCGGAGATCAGGGGAGCTGTTCGTTAGCTGTGCTGGCCTTGGTTCCTCTGAAGAATCCTAGGCTATCACAGCAGTAGTTCCTATGGGAACATAGTGAATCTCCCAAAGGCTGCAATGTTAATTCATTGCAGTTTATGGGAAAAACAATCGAACAATCTATTGTAAAGTCCCCCAAGGGACTTAAAAAATGTGTAGTAAAAAGTAAAAAAAAAAAGTTTTTTAAAATATTTAAAAATGTGTTGGCACATACAATGTTGTATTAACTTTATATTCTATGTCATTTTTTTTTAAATAAATAGTGGCTGGATGGTTTTCTGGATATAATTTTTTAAGTCACTCCATGTATATTATTTCCTGCCCTGGATTTCCTTTGTTTGGAATTTTAGCACAGCAAACTGCCTCTCTTGACTTATACAGACCAGAAAGCAAAGAGGGGTGAGTGACTCAAATAGAGCATCACATATTACACTGATAAGTGCAATGCTCTTCTGTAGGCATCTTTATCTAGGCCTATCAAGAAACAATGGAGCTGTCATACGTTTATTCCAATTGTACTATTATCATGAGGATTACCCTTTAGATAATATCTTCCCCTCACAGCTGTAGTAAACTGAAAATTGATAACCTATCTATATAGGAGTGTTATCGCTCTGTGTTGACTGCTACACAATGACAATAACTTGTATTTAGTTTTCAATGGCATAGTACCACTTAGATGAAAAAATGTCAATAATTCTAAAAAAAAGTTAAATGACTATTGAGTTACAAAATACCATTTTATGATCTCCCTTTAACCACGTAAACACTTAATTTGTACAGTATATATTACAAGCATGTTTTTTTTTATAATTATCTTGAAAATAATTTATCTTGACACCTGATGGGTTAGCTCTGTTAGATGTTCTCTGTAGATCATCACTGTAATTCACATAAACAATAACACTACTAATTGTGGTAACATTGGTTAGTACTATTGTGGGTAACACATTTGCATGATCCCCAAGGTTGCATTTGTCACCCAATCACCCCATAAAAACACACTCCAAAAATATATTTCTTGAGAAGTTAATACCACTATATGGACATGGTCCATTACGGACAGAAATCTACATGAGATAAATCCACAGCTTGTCTATAACTACATTATTCATAAGACATTTATGCATTATAGATTCCATTAATTTAAGAGTAATGAAGCAAAGGCTTACCTTTCTTGTAGGCCCACAGGTTTCATCTTAAATGGGGAGGGTCCTGCAGAAGCTGGAAGTTTAAGCTCAAAGGTGACTGGGCACTGTGGGTCCACAATAACATTCACAGCTTTGGGGATATGTTCAGGATGAACCATACTGCTCGAATGCTTTGCCTCAGACTGTGTAGGCTGAACCGAGAGCGGCGACAGGTGTATCTCTTGGTTTTTTTTGTCCTGACTCAATGAAAACTGGATCTTTTCTTTTAATCTGTAGAGTACCTACAGAGATAGAAACTAAAGAGTATCAACAATTTTCCCCTCCTACTGTATAAACAAAGCAGAGCAAACACGCAAAAAAAACCCAAAGCCATGCATTCAGAAGAAGCTCCATAATTTGTGCTGTGGGAGGTTTGTTTTCTTCATTGTAACATTTAATTTATTGATTCTGTTTATAAAAATAGAATATGTCTGTAGGGTTGACTTTATAGGATGCCATTATTAGGCTGCTGCACAGCAAAAGTGATTAAATATAGCAAAAAAACTCTAACCAAAGCATAACATTTACTGCTTAGCAAATACTTTATTAGTCTATGTTTAGTCACTGCATTGTCACTTGTGCCTCTATAATAAATAATATACTTGTAATCTTCTATATGATGCTGTGGCACAATATTTACTCATATACCCTACATTTAGATTAATTGTGATACTTGGCATATAGCAATATAAGGAAAAATTACACATTTGTGAGAAATGTACATGGCGGGTTATTAAAGGGGTTATCCAGGAACTGATAATACTGACTTCTTGAAATTCGTGTGGTGTGCGATTTGCCAAACTTTTTAAAAATTTAATTTAATGGATTCATAGCCAAATCAATTCTACACAAATCAAATGTGCTCTAATTGGAGTGTATATTAGTATACTATACTCTGCTGTCTCCTATATTTTTTATATATATTTTTTTAATTTCTTCTTTTTTTTTAATGTTTGCTGTTTTTCCCCACCCTCTTTAAGCTCTGGAACACAATCACAGCAACAGCAAATAACATCAACAGAGCCAAATAGCACAGTCCATCATAAAATACTGCCAGCAGAAACAAAATACATCCCCAAAAACTTCCACTGGCCGGCCCCCTGGGCATCGGCCCACCGGGAAATTTCCCTATAAGGTCTATGGCCAATCCGCCCCAGGGGATATCCTTTTGAACAGCTCACTCTCAGACAGCAGGACTGTGCAGTCTGGGCATGAGCTGCAGGGAGAAAGTCATCCTCCCTTTCACCCCTGCAGATGGCAGAAGTTGATTTTTACCTTCATTTTTTCAATCACTGTCGGCTGCAGAGTGGGAGGGGATGTGGCCTGACCGGGTCGGGGCGTGGCTTATCATGACCTGGAGATGGGCTTTTAAGTCCTTCTTTTGAGGGTGGTCTGAATTACAGGTCGACGCCATGGTAATTTATGAGGAAACACAGTGGGTAGCAGTGGAAGAAAACATCTTTTATTACTACTGAACGGTAAATATGTGAAATTTACATTATATTAGGTAATGATTGATGATGAGTTAGTCTAAAACATAAATTATATTTATGGTAACTGGTAGTCCACAGTGCTCTGCCCCCTTAATGGAAACCTGGTGTGAAACTCTGTGTGTGTGTAGAGACTAACCACCTGCGAACTTCTATTGGCTGATAAGGGTCATGTGACCAGGCTTCTATTGGTTAATGGATTTTTTGGGAATATCTCAGGAATGGTACGTCCTGGAGAGCTGAGACCTGTTCTAAAACTTTCCCGGACACCTGATGTACCTGTGTGCCAAATTTCATGATTGTAGCTGCGACGGTGCAAATTCCTTTAGCGGCATACACACATACATACATACACTCAGCTTTATATCTCCTTATATTATAAAAATGAGTTTCTGTCTGTCTGTTCCTCTGTTCTTTATGCGCAACCAAACTACTGGACCGATTTTCACCCAATTCGGCACACAGGTACATCAGGTGTCCGGGAAGGTTTTAGACCGGGTCTCAGCTCCCTAGGATGTACCTTTCCGAGATATTCCCAAAATATGAACTGCATTAGCCAATATTAGCTTGGGAACCTTTCTCTTCAAATCCCAACTGCCATACCCTCCACAGACACAGACAGGCTTAGTGCAGGTTTCCATAACAACACAGCCATTTATCTTCACTGCTTTAAAGGGGCAGAGAGCTGTGGATGACACTGTTAAAGGGGTATTCCGGTTACCATAAATATAACTTATGTTTTAGACTAATTTTAGACTTAGACCGTTCAGTAGTAATAAAAGATGTTTTCTTCCACTGCTACCCATTGCGTGTCCTCATAAATTTCCGTAGCATCGACCTGTAATTCAGGCCACCCTCAAAAGAAGGACTTAAAACTTTCGTCCCAGGTCTTGCTAAGCCACTCCCCTGACTCGGTCAGGCCACGCCCCCTCCCACTCCGCAGCCAACAGTGATTGAAAAATTGAAGGTAAAAATCAACTTCTGTCAGCTGCAGGGGCGGGAGGGAGAATGACTTTCTCTCTGCAATGACACACACAAATATTAAATGAAATAGATTAAATATGCCCGTGCGAAGCGATGTTTTTTTCCACTGCTACCTGCTGTGTTTCCTCATAAATTACCATGGCCTGAATTCCCATGGTATTGACCTGTAATTCAGGCCACCCTCAAAAAAAGGACTGAACCCCCCCCAGGTCCCGCTAAACCACGCCCCCGACATGGTCAGGTCACGCCCCCTCCCACTCCGCAGACAATGGAGATTGAAAAAATGAAGGTAAAAATCAATTTCTGTCAGCTACATTGACTTTCTCTCTGCAATGACACACAGAAACATTAAATGAAATACAGTAGATGAAATATACCCGTGCGAAGCCGGGTCCTTCTGCTAGCCTCTTATATATATAACTAGCAGAAGGACCCGGCTTCGCCTGGGTACATTTCATCTATTTCATTTAATGTTTCTGTGTGTCGTTGCAGACAGAAAGTCAATGCAGCTGACAGAAGTAGATTTTTACCTTCATTTTTTCTATCCCCATTGGCTGTGGGGTGGGAGGGGGCGTGACCTGACCGGGTCGGGGGCGTGGTTTAGAGGGACCTTGGGGGAAGGGGGGGGTGCTTTTAAGTCCGTCTTTTCAGGGTGGCCTTAATTACAGGTCAATGCCATGGTAATTTATGAGGAAACACAGTGGGTAGCAGTAGAAGAAAACATTGCTTCGCATGGTTCTATTTAATCTATTTCATTTAATGTTTCTATGTGTCGTTGCAGAAAGAAAATCAACCTCCTACTTATCCCTGCAGCTGACAGAAGTTGATTTTTACCTTTATTTTTTCAATCCCTGTTGGCTGTGGAGTGGGAGGGGGCGTGGCCTGACTGAGTCGGGGGCGTGACTTAGCAAGACCTGGGGCAGGGGTTTTAAGTAACATAGTAACATAGTAACATAGTTTGTAAGGCCGAAAAAAGACATCTGTTCATCCAGTTCAGCCAGGGGAAGGCAAAAAAAACCCCTGTGAGGTAGAAGCCAATTTTCCTCACTTTAGGGGGAAAAATTCCTTCCCGACTCCAGTCAGGCAATCAGAATAACTCCCTGGATCAACGACCCATCTCTAGTAACTATAACCTTTAATATTATTACCCTCCAGAAATACATCCAGGCCCTTCTTGAACTCTTTTAGTGAACTTACCATCACCACCTCCTCAGACAGAGAGTTCCACAGTCTCACTGCTCTTACCGTAAAGAATCCTCTTCTATGTTTATGTACAAACCTTCTTTCCTCCAGACGCAGAGGATGTCCCCTCGTCACAGTCACAGTCCTCGGGATAAATAGATGATGGGAGAGATCTCTGTACTGACCCCTGATATATGTATACATAGTTATTAGATCTCCCCTCAGTTGTCTTTTTTCTAAAGTGAATAACCCTAATTTTGATAATCTTTCTGGGTACCCCATTCCAGTTATTACTTTAGTTGCCCTCCTCTGAACCCTCTCCAGCTCTGCTATGTCTGCCTTGTTCACAGGAGCCCAGAACTGTACACAGTACTCCATATGTGGTCTGACTAGTGATTTGTAAAGTGGCAGGACTATGTTCTCATCACGGGCATCTATGCCTCTTTTGATGCAACCCATTATCTTATTGGCCTTGGCAGCAGCTGTCTGACACTGGTTTCTGCAGCTTAGTTTGCTGTTCACTAAAATTCCTAGGTCCTTTTCCATGTCAGAGTTACCCAATGCTTTACCATTTAGTATGTACTGGTGACTTGCATTATTCCTTCCCATATGCATAACCTTACATTTGTCAGTGTTAAACCTCATCTGCCACTTTTCTGCCCAAGCCTCCAGTCTATCCAGATCCTGCTGTAGCAGTGCACTGTCCTCCTCTGTGTTAATTACTTTACACAGTTTAGTGTCATCTGCAAAAATTGATATTTTACTGTGCAAGCTTTCTACAAGATCATTAATAAATATATTGAAGAGAATAGGACCCAATACAGACCCCTGTGGTACCCCACTAGTGACAGTGACCCAATCTGAGTATGTACCATTAATAACCACCCTCTGTTTTCTATCACTAAGCCAGTTACTTACCCACATACAGACATTTTCTCCCAGGCCAAGCATTCTCATTTTGTATACTAACCTTTTATGTGGTACCGTGTCAAACGCTTTGGAGAAGTCCAAATATACGACATCCATTGAGTCGCCGCGGTCAAGTCTAGAACTTACCTCCTCATAGAAACTGATTAAATTGGTTTGACATGACCGATCCCTCATGAAGCCATGCTGATATGGAGTTATTTGCTTATTTTCATTGAGGTACTCCAAGATAGTATCTCTCAGAAAACCTTCAAACAGTTTACCCACAACAGAAGTTAAACTTACCGGCCTATAGTTTCCAGGCTCTGTTTTTGGACCCTTTTTGAATATTGGCACCACATTTGCTATGCGCCAATCCTGTGGAACACTCCCCGTCAGTATAGAGTCCTTAAATATCAGAAATAAGGGTCTGTCGATGACATTACTTAATTCTCTTAGGATACGGGGGTGTATGCCATCTGGTCCGGTGTATGCCATCCGGTACTTCTTTTGAGGGTGGCCTGAATTACAGGTCGATGCCATGGTAATTTATGAGGACACACAATGGGTAGCAGTGAAAGAAAACATCTTTTATTACTACTACTAAACGGTCTTAGTCTAAAATTAGTCTAAAACATAAGTTATATTTATGGTAACTTGAATACCCCATTAACAGTGTCATCCACAGTGCTCTGCCCCTCAGTGCTCAGCTCCTCAGCTGGCTGCTAATTACCTGGCTGTGTTGTTATGGAAACCTGACCTCCCTGTGTGTGTCTGTGCAGAGAATGGCAGTTGAGGTTTGAAAGCAAAGCTCCCAGACTAATATTGGTTAATGCAGGTCATATTTTGGGAATATCTTGGGAACTGTATGTCCTAGAGAGCTGAGACCTGGTCTAAAACCTTCCCGGACACCTGATGTACCTGTGTGCCGAATTTGGTGAAAATCGGTCCAGTAGTTTGGTCGTGCATAGAGAACAGACAGACAGACTGACAGAAACTCATTTTTATAATATTAAGAGAAAATGAGTTTCTGTCTGTCTGTTCTTTATGCACGACCAAACTACTTGACCGATCTTCACCAAATTTGGCACACATGTACATCAGGTGTCCGGGAAGGTTTTAGACCGGGTCTCAGCTCTCTGGGACTTACCGTTCCCGAGATATTCCCAAAAAATTACCTGCATTAGCCAATATTAGCCTGGAAGTCTCTCTCTTTAAATCCCAACTGCCATACACACAGTCACATGTCCCTTATCAGCCAATTGAAGCTCGCAGGTCCTTAGTCTACAAATACACACAGCTTTGCTGCAGGTTTCCATAACAACTCAGCCAGGTAATTAGCAGCCAGCTGAGGAGCTCAGGTAAATAGCTCCAAACACAATTCAGTGCTTATCTCCCCCAGGCCTTGGCACAGCCTGCTTCTTACACACATACATAAAGTTTTACTCCAGGTTTACATAACAAGCCAGCCATTTTCCTTCACTGCTCTAGGTGAAAATGTTGCACGACATGTCATCATGTAGTCCTAGCCTTAAAGGGGCAGGACACTGTGGAGGTCACTGTTAAGGAACCAGGGGCCACTGTTAAAGGGACAGCTACTGTGAAGGTCACTGTTAAAGGGGTATTCACTGTGGATGTTACTGTCAAGGGGGCAGGCCACTGTGAAGGTCACTATTAAAGGGGTGGGCACTGTGGAGGTCACTGTTAAGGGGGCAGGGGCCACAATTAAAGGGGCAGATACTGTGGATGTCACTGTTAAGGTAGCAGGGTACTGTGAGGTCACTGTTAGGGGAGCGGGGTACTGTGGAGGTTACTGTTATGGGAATGAGGTGCTGTGGAGGTCTCTGTTAAAGGGGCAAGGAACAGTGGAAGTCACAGATAAGGAGATGGTCCCCTATGGAGGGCAGTGTTAAGGGGCAGGCCCCTGAGGAGGTCACTGTCAAGGGAGTGGGATGCAGTGAAACTCACTGTTAAAAGGGCGGGCTGCTGTGAAGGTCAAAGTCAGGGTGATGGGCTGCTATGGAGGTCCTATTTTAAGGAGGCTAGGCACCGTGGGGGTTCAATGTTAAGGGGTAGGTGGCTGTGCCATAAACTGTTAAGAGGCAGGGTACTGTAGAGGTCACTATTATGGGGGATCTGGGGTTCACTGTTAAGGGAGCAGGGTACTGTAGAGTTCACTGTTATTGGCAATACTATTGATATCTTTTAACGACACACATACATACATTAAATGAAATAGATGAAATATACCGGTGCGAAGCCGGATCCTTCTGCTAGTATTAGATAAGTGTTAATTGTCAGAAAAAACATTGACTTGTTCTAAAGTTGAACAAGCGTGGAAAGATTTGCCCTTTTATTTAGGAACAGCAGCAGTAGTACATGGATGTATATGGATGTGGAAAAGGTAAGTTGTGTAGGAGTAATAACTGGCAGCAATAGGAGTGACCGCAGTAGTAGCACAGCATGGAACAGACAAGGCAGTTGATAAGTGTGTGGCTGTGTTGGGGTAGTAGTAGTAGTGGCGACTGTTTAGGGGTCATAGTAGTTGCAGTAGGGGTAACAGAAGTGGCAGCAGCGAGATTAGAAGTGGTGAGTCGATAAATAGCCAGTATCAGCAAGGGCAAATCTATTCATCAGCCTTAACCAGAGGTGTCTGAAAACTCTCACAGATCTATGCTGCCCTTATATTGCCAAAAGTGATCTTTTGTACACTGGTGGAAAACAAGTTTGTCCATTTGGGTGTGACATCACTACCTGCTGTGCTGAAACCACTCTCTGAGATGACGCTGGTAGCTGGACAAGACAGTACAGAGAGAGCAAACTGGAACAGTTCCAGCCACAGTTACAATCTGCCTGCCCAAAAGTCCATGGGGTCAGAGAACATGGTATGCGTCAAAGAAAGGCCACGGTCCAGGTAAGACTGAAATTGGTTGTTCAGGTGGTAGGTCTCTGCTGATTGGGGTCAGCCTGGTGCAACACATGAAAAAACGGCTCCATCATGTTCATGAGACAGGCTGAGATGGGTATTCTTATCAGACACATGCTGAAAGCTGCGGCAAGCTGTGTGCATAGTGTATCCTCGTAATAAAGCAATTGGGCCGCCATTTTGGCAACTGCACCCATTTTGCTTTAATAGCGACGGTCTAAAAGCATGGCTATCCAGTAATCATCAGATTGCTTGATCCTAAGGATACATCTGGCATTACGTCAGCAAGCAAGCATACAGCTTGAGAAATAATGGAGGCTAGGCATCTTCCAAGGAGGGTGAGTGCACATCATCAGTTCCCTAAAGGCAGAAGTGGTATGACAATGGCTGTACCATCAGCAACTTGGCCTGGTAGGAGTTAAGTTTGCATATTATCAGATTGCTGGGTGTGGAGTTATGTCTTGGCCACAAATTCCCTTATCAATGGCTGATGAAGGAGCAGAGGAGAGGTATTGTGAGCTGGAGAAGTAGTAACTGATGATGACAAGGACAATCTGCATGTGGATGCAGCCTGGCTGCCTCAAAGGAGACCAGGAGAAGCAAGACACTCTTGTTGTGCTAGCTAGTGGCCATGTCTTGCTTTGCATTTGAATACCCTTGGCTTATTTTAATCTTGCAGATCTTGCACACGGCAATGCTTTTGTCTTCCAGCACTGTGGAGAAAAACTGCAAGGTGGGAGATCTAGCAGCAGCTTGACTTAGGTCTGGCATGTTTTGAGTGTGCACCCACAGTATCAGTGGCATAACAAGTTCCTGAGCTGACTATAATAGAAGCAGATCTGGCCCTGGCAGTTTTTTTGGGACATTCTGGCTGTATGGTGTCTCTGCTCTATACTGCCTCCACCACCAACCTCCTCCTCTGATGCCACTTCCTGCTTAGCACCATGATCTGGCTCCCAGGTTCTGTCCAATACACAATCATTGTCAGAGTTCTCACCTTCCCCAACATTTTTATTAGATTGTGATATGTCATTGTGGGATCCAAAGCCCCCCTCCCAATTTCCTGCTGTAAATTTGCCAAGAGTGCCAATGTCACCACCACCGTCCCTGATGCCACCACTATGGTTACAAGCGCCACTACTATCACCACCAACACAGTTATTAATGAGCTCCTCCACCTCCCCCTGAACCTCACCCCCATGGCAGCCCAAATGCTGACTGTTCTCACACAATTCATTAACAGGAAGACTCTCTTTAGTATCTTCCAATTAACATGAGGTTTTGTTGCCTCTTAGGAATCAAGAAGGTGCCAGAGTAGGAGGGGACAGTGAACAAAGATTTTATGCAACTCAAAGCTTTTTTCCGGGGCCACAGCAAGGAGCAGGAGGAATGCTGTGACCCCTGGCTCTGAGATACGTTGTCAGACTCAGAGGTGACCTCAATATCATCCTGCTGTGGCTGAGAGGAGAAGTGAGCCATCCAGTCCATAAACTCACCCCCTTTGTCATCAATAATAATGGGGCGCCTATCGGGAGCTAGGGATTATTGTGGCCTACTACTACTACTACTGTAGTAACTGAACTCTATCTTGCAGTAATACAATGCAGTCAATAACATGGGTATACTAATGGCGGTATTGCAATAAAATGCCTTTGCTGTAACTGAACGATAACTCGCAGTAGGGTAAAGAACCCAACTACTGGCAGTGTCAAGGACACTGCAGGAGGACCTATGGGAGCCACACCATGGACTGCACCTGATGGGTGAGATGCTAGTTGGCAGTTGTTTTTGTTTAGTTTGTGTTTCCCCGTTTGACTCTAACTCAGATGGGTATGGCTGTCAGGACTCCCCCCATTCTGCAGAAAAGTCCCAGTTGCACCTAAGTGTGCCTATTTTCCTTTTTGCCCCCTTCCCAGGTTATTTGGGAGCCCCCTTTGTAAAAAGGGTTCTCTATTTGCTGCTATTCTCTATTATCCATGTGGATTACACATGACCTGTTTGGATTACAATTTTACCTCACGTGGATTACAATTGCATTTTGGAATATGTGTTCCAGACAGACAGTGCTTTATCATTGCCAACTAGGAGCCATAAAAGTATATCTGAGCTTTTTATGCTTGCAAATGTGAAATTGATTGCACTAAAATGTTTGCATACTTATGTCTTTGCTGTATTTTAGCTACACTTTTTAATGGTTCAGCACTTTAGCCCATTGTGTGTATTCTTTTTCTGGTACTGCAATGTGTCCTATTATGCACTTATTGTACGATGTTTTTAGTAAATTATTCACTTATTGATAGCTAGCAGCAGCGAGCACCTTATTTTTCTAGTTCATATGGACTGCCTCTAAAGACTGTATGCCGCGGCCTAGCCTTGTGTGTATGACGCATTCGCGCGTCAATAGTACACTAAGGATGCGTACTCACTTTTGTACGCTAATGCTTACGTATTGCGTACTTTTAACTACACTGACTGTACATACGTAATTTAGGCAGGAATGTTCGCAAAACAAGGTTTGTTTGTTTTTTTTTTACGTAGATTCGACGAATAAGTTTGTTTAAATCCAAATTTTGTCAGAAATTCGGCGAATATTCGGCGAAGCAAATTTTGAATGATTCGCTCATCTCTACCAATAACAAACAGCAAATTGAAGTTTTTAGAAAAAGAAGAGCTGCTGCTCAGCGTTTGCACCAGAATGTATGCTATGAACTGGAGAAACTTGAGTATTTTTATTTATATAAAAAAAAGCTGTGTGTCCTTTTATGTTAAAAAAGAGTTTGTGAAAGGACAGAACTTGCGAGAAAGCTGCATGAACTATGAAACAGCACACAACTCACAGTGTCCAGTCCTTCATTCTCTATGCTGAGCTTTCCCCGATAAACCCTAAAATCTACCCAAATATATCTTTCCGTTCTCTCCCTATAGTGTGTCCCTACTACAGCTTGATTACCACATTGTGTCTGCACTGCAATTGCATTTTGGCAGACACAGCCACAATACATGCTCTTAGGTATAAAGGTGAGCACAGAATGGCGTTCTATTACATTCTCAGTAGCAGGAACTGCCAGACTTCAGTCCCTGATTGGCTGATCAGACTGTCTGTCAGCCTCTGAGTTAATAAGGGCAAACCCAAACCCACTCACTCCCAGGTTCATGAGATCCTCCATCTTCTTCTTTCCTGTCATTTCTCCAGCCAATTTTTTCAGTAAAACGGCACTGGGTGCCGTTTTTGTGCAATTTGTTGGAAGCGAAACACAAAATCTTCAGATTCACTTAAAAGACGAATTTATTTGAAATTAGTAATGAATCCGATTAATTTAGAATATACTCACTCATTTCTAATTATAAATCTCATTATAATCTTATCTTGCTAATCTGAATTGCAATCAATTTGTGTGTGTTTCGTCCTTCCTTTAGAGAACCTCAGAAGAGGGGCTGTTTATCCTCTTTAGGGCCTGGGCATGGTTACTACAGTTCCACAAGCCATATTGAGTCAAGAACAGGATCAGATCCCAAGATTTTGTTCAGATCATGTTCGTGACCATAGCACTATACTAACTTTTTTAAGAGTGACCAGTTTAACAATAAATTAAATACCGTTTCTATTCTGCTTGAATGGACATTTTGCATAAAATTCTTGCAAATACATGCAGCACAGTCCTCAAAAGGTAAAAAGTTGAAACACTTTGGAAAAAATCCAACATTTTAAAACTGAACTGAAAACACTTTGACACAAAGGCATTTGCCAATATTTCATAACCACTGTGTATTTTTGATCATTGATACAGAAATGGTTTATAATTAGAGATGAGCGAATCCTAAAAGATTCGGGGATTCGGTATTCGGCCCGAACCCCACCGTGGGATTCGTGGATTCGGGCCGAATCACGAATCCCATTAAAGTCTATGGGAGACCCGAATCTTTTTGCAGGGGCCAAAGGTTCTGCACAGTCAAGTTTGCCCCAACATGTGAAAACCTCAGAAAATGATGGAAACACCTTGGAAATGCATAGGAAACACCAGGGGCAGCATGTAGGGATGCCTCTGAGGCTCCCCAAGGGCTCATTCAGACGTCCGTTTGGTGTTGTCCGTGTTTTGCGGATCCGCAATTTGCGGATCCGCAAAACACGGACAGCGGCCCATGTGCAGTCCGCAATTTGCGGAACGCACATGATAGAAATGCCTTTTCCTGTCCGTGGATCCGGACAAGAATAGGACATGTTCTATTTTTTTCCGGACCCACGGAACGGAAGTGCGGATGCGGACGACACACTGTGTGCCGTCCGCATCTTTTGCGGCCCCATTGACTGTGAATGGGTCCGCACCTGGTCCGCACCCGGTCCGCAAATTGCGGATCGGATGCGGACGATTTTTGCGGACGTGTGAATGAGGCCTGAGGCTGATGCTGCAGGTCCCTACCTTATGTAAATTTAGGTCACATGTCACTGCCAGCCAATCACTGCTGGGGAGGTATAGGGGCTGTTACATCACAGCAGGCGTTCCCACAGGCTTCCCTTTGATGCTGATTGGCTGAAAAAAACGGGCATTTCAAATTGGCAGTGACTCACGAATCTTCACGAATCCGCGCTGCCTCGGGACGCCGAGCCGAGCCGAAGTGGGCAGGATTCGTGCGAATCCCGAATCTTGCCGCTCTGGCTCGCTCATCACTATTTATAATTCAATAAAATTGATCAAGTTATTATAATTATATTGATTAGAGATCCTCAATTAGATAACTCCTAAGGGTATAAAACAGTAAAAAATACTATATAAAAATATATAAGAAAAAAACCCTACAATCTATACAACATATAATATGACCCGCTACAAATATTGATGCAAGGCTATTCATCATGTATTATTTTTGACTATTTCTTCATATATTTCATCATTTTGTATGTCACAAGGAAAGGAAAAACTAAACTGTATGATAATTTATATAAATATCTGAAACATCACATGGAAAATATTGTTAAAAAATTAATAGATGGCATGGATGCCTCACAAAATATTAAGAAACTCAATGTCACTTCCACCATTGTGAGTGTCATAGGAGATTGTGGCAATAACTCAATCACATGGTTGTATACATCTCACTATGGCTTCTATGACTCCTAATTACCTAATAAAACAACCCAATTTTTAACATAGTTTGGGGTTGTCTTATTTTCTGACACCCCTGGCAAACAGATAATCAGGGATTTTCCCCTGCAGCAGCGATTCAGATGAATGGTTGGCCACTTAAAGGGGTTTTCTGAGACTTATATACTGATGACATATACTCTGGTTCAACACCCAGGACCCCCACGATCAGCTATTCGTGAATGCACCGGCTATTGCTGCAGCCTTCTCACAGCGAGAAGCTTCTAAAACACCCGATGTCAGACCCCCACCAATCAGATATTGATGACTTATCCAGAGGATAGGTTATTAGTATTAAAATCATGGCAGATGTTTGTACAGAGCAAATCTCTGTTCTGGCTGGGATCCCCTGCTCTAACTGGACATATGGAAAAGGCATAGCTTCAAGAAAAAACCCTTTAATTACATACTACTGTATATGAACTGGGACTAAAAGTCTATGTATTATGTCATTTTTGTTTCCAGACTGTACTTTTGTCCTTCAGCCCTAGTTACTTAGTTTAGCATGAGATATTTCATGATATAGTGATGGAGACTAGGTGATGTTATCATAATTATCAGTTAGAGAATACCATTCCATTTTTCTTTTGAAGCCTCAAAGATCTGTCAGTCACAGAGACCACTAAACCCACAGTGCTTCGCTTTATCAGGTGATCAAGACAAGATTAAAGGGTATCCCACTATTATTAAGTTCAGGGCTCACACTTTCTTTAAGACATTTCTTTCAGTTTTTTTTTTTAAGATCTAATGCTTTCTTACAGTATATCAAAGCAGAGTACAACAGTACTAATGTTGCAAATGAATACTACTGCTTGACTGATCTGTAATTTTATTATGTCCATACATATTAGGTTAAAAGGGTTGTCAGAGTGTTTAATACTGATGACTAGTGATGAGCAAAGTGAGCTTCAGATTCTAGACCCAAAGTTGCTTTGGTCAAAACTTTGTTTAAATACTGTACGGAGATTTGTCTCCATATAGTATTCAAATGTATGGGCTCCAGAGAGTTGAAATGAGTTATCACCGAAGTCTTGCGAGCTGGATTTGGATCCAACTTTTAAAATAGTTTTCAAATAAAAAAAAAATCCTGAAGTTATTCACCGAAGTACCGCGAGACTTCGGTAATAATGAATTTCCTTTGCTGGAGCCAATACATTTTAATGCTCTATGCAGACATCTCCGTACAGCATTAAAACTAAGTTTTTCGTGATCCGAAGCTCGATTCCCTCATACCTACTGATGATCTATCCTCACGATAGATCTTCACCATTTGAACGGTGGGGGTCCAACTCCCGGCACCATCGCCGATCAGCTGCTTGAAGTGGAGCCATGGTCTCTTCTTGGGTCAATGATCTTGAGATGTTCCCAATCAATGTATGCTCGCTCCATGTCCACTATTACTTAGTTTACTCCATCCTTGACCAAGATCCAGGATGGACCGAAACACTAGTGTCGGCCCTATGACTGTTATAACTGGAGCACTTTAATATAAGATGGATACATTGCATCTCATTTATTATTTGTGCCATGGTTTATATTTCATTTCTTCTTAGGCCAGTGATGTCAATTTCATCGGTCACCTGGCCTAGATGCAGCTCGGTTCCATTCAAATGAATGGGGCTGAGTTGCAATACCAAACCCAGCCACTATGTAATGGATGGCGGTGTGTTTGGTAAGCTGTGAGGAGCGTCTTCAAACAGCTGTGCAGGGAGTCAGACGCCCACCAATTACATAGTGATGACTTATCCTGAGCATGGGTCATCAATATTAAACACTCAGACAACTCCTTTAAAGTTGCCTGAACCCACTGACTTTGTCTGGACTGGGATATTGTAAAATGTGCGTAGAAATCTCTCAACAATCCCTGACATTCCTCTTCAGTGATGTGAAATCAAACATGACCATAGTTTGACAGTTCCTCGTCTCCCCAGTGAAAACATGTGGTAGTATATACGGGAAAGAATGTCTGCCATCTAAAGAAGCTCACTTGGGCGTCTTTGTTCACAAGTGCAGAGTCTATTGTTTAAATCAAGTTTTATGCTAAACAACTATATAAAAAGAAATACTAAAATCACGTTATTTTCACATTGGCCCTTAGGTCCAAAAATGTTGTCATAGATGCAAAAGTCTGGAGGAAACTCATTGACTTCTATAGGAGATTTTTGTACGTATGTTCTTTGACTTGTGCAGGGATCAGGAGTGAATTATACAAAGGTAACATCTGTCATTGTAATCCTGTCTGTGATGATAATGTCATAGATTCTTAAAAGTCATGTGTACAGGAAGTTGTAAGATATTATTAAGCCTAGTAACCAATACAAAAACTGCATGGTATAAGGTATATTTTAAAAAATAGCGACAAAATTTAAACCAAAATCAACAAAATTTCTAAAAAATAAAATCTGTTTAGTAATGCAAGTGAAAGGGGAGACAAAGACAGAAGAGAGCATTTGTCCTAGAAAAATAATTTTGCCTTTCTAAGAAACCATCAGTAACTCTGAGCCATGAAATTAATTACCTCGCACATGTTCTTATAAAGTAATAGCGCAGCTGCTTTTAAGGTATCTACCGGGCTCCTGTGCTAATGACGAGGTTGTTCATATGTTCCATAGGGCTTTTGGACTTTTTGGGCTCACTTGTGCACAAAATTTGCTGCTTTTTGCAATTTCACACAACTCACTCTGATTTTGAAGTATGGGTGGGAAAGTGGGCGTGGTTATCTATGTTAATTAGTTTCACTACAGATTTATTACTGAGACTGTTTTAAAAACTTTCAAAAAAAGACGCAATCTCACTCCAGTAGGAGGGTGGAGTTGGAACACTGGAGTAGTTTTTCTAGGCAAAAGTGTTTAAGCATGAGACAAATTTATCAAACATGTGACATTTGATAAATGTGGCATAAAGTACTCCAACACAGACTCTAGCAAAAATGACTTCAGATATTCCTTTCAAGATAACTTCCCTCATGGTGTCTACTCCCAGGCCGAACTTGAAATTCACTGGCATTTCTAAAGTGCAATTTTGGCTTCAAACAACTTTCTTATGGGACAAATTCATCTTTTGTTATTCTTGACAAATGAAGTCTGCTCAGTGTGCAGGTTGCCAAGAAATTGAAGATTTTATACAAGTTTGCCCACTCCTGTCATCAAAAGAAGAAAGAATCTAACAGACAGGACAGAAAATCAGGACAAAAGGTCAAGATGAAGAATTGCACAAGGTGAGGACCTTTTAGGCACTTAATTGCAAAACAAACAGGTTAGACTCACCTGGAGAGAGGGGAAGCAGCATTATGATGACGATTAGTTGCGGGGTGAAGGTAAAAATGCATTTTGTGTCAAATCCAGTTCATTGATCCTACTTTGGAACAATGTCAGGATGGTCAACATGAACAGCCCTGCTTTCAGTTCAGGTCTACTCAGATGTCAGTGGCAGTTTTAATCACAATGAAAACCACGCAGTTACGTTGGCTGCAGAGATCAGAAGGACCCCTTACTGCCCCTGACAGTTGAATCGCCCTTGCAGTGGCACCTATTTCAACTGCACCTGCATCCACAAGAAGCAGATAGAGTTGAATAAAATGGCATAGCAGGGAGCTGTCAGCCCCCTTCTCTACTATTCACTTTGCGACCGGTGATTTGAAGCAGGCAGGCGGGATAAAGTGACATCTACACGCCTGCTATGGCAGGCAGTGAGAAATCTGTACCATTCATTGCAGGAATGTGGCATAGGGTAGGTGAGTATACCCTGTTTGTGGGACATGGTAAGAGGCATTATTCTGTATGAGCGGCACATGTAGGGGGCAATATACAGTATGATGGTCCCTATATGTGCCCCTCATACAGTATAATTCATATTGTATATGGGCACATGTAGAGGCATTAAACTGTATTGGGGCACATGTAGAGGCATTATACTGTATGAGGGGTTCCGTTGACGAAAAATATATTAAGTGAAGGAACATCAAAGGACAACATATTGTATGGGGGCATATAAGGGGGCATTATACTGTGTGATGAGCACATAAGAGGTCACCATATTAGTGCTGTGACAAGAATGTAGCATTTCTATGGGGTGGAGCTTAGCAATGCTACAGGGTAAAGCTTAGTAGTGTGACAAGGACTTCAAATATATGAGGGATGTTTAGCATGTTCTGTCAGCAGTTCAGTGTGTAGTTCTGTTCCGGCAGCCTCTCAGCAGGGGTTAACGTGCTGCGGCCAGATCCGCGGCCCGCCCCCATTACAGTAAACGTGCACCTGCGGCAGCATGGATCCAGCGGGACCCTTCACCCGCCGGATCCGTGCTGCCGCTAGTGTGAAACTAGCTTTAGATGACCCCAAAGATAAAAGTCTAAGGGGGTCACATCAGGAGACCTTGGGGGCCATTCAACTGCTACATGATTATGTTTTTTCCTCTTTATGCACTGAAGCTGGCACGTTCCCTGAGTTTTTCCGGCAAGATGGTGCACCACCACATTATGGGTGTCAGGTCCGAGCATTCCTAGATGAACAATTTCCTGGAAAGTGGATTGGTCATCGTGGGCCAGTTGAATGGCCCCCAAGGTCTCCCGATCTGATCCCCTTAGACTTTTATCTTTGGGGTCATCTGAAGGCAATTGTCTATGCTGTGAAGATACGAGATGTGCTGCACCTGAAACTACGGATACTGGAAGCCTGTGCTAGCATTTCTTCTGCGGTGTTGCTATCAGTGTGTGAAGAGTGGGAGAAGAGGGTTGCATTGACAATCCAATACAATGGGCAGCACTTTGAACACATTTTATAAGTGGTCAGAAACTTGTAAATAACTCATGAAAGAATAAAGTTATGTTAAAACCAAGCACACCATTGTTTTTCTTGTGAAATTTTTAATACGTTCGATGTGTCACATGACCCTCTTCCCATTGAAAAAACTAAAGTTGGATCCAAAGTGGCCGACTTCAAATGGCCGCCATGGTCACCACCCATCTTGAAAAGTTTCCCCCCTCCCATATACTAATGTGCCACAAACAAGAAGATAATATTACCAACCATTCCCATTTTATTTAGGTATATATAAATGGCTCACTCTGTATACCAGAAGAATACCCAGCACATATGCTGAACATAATGTTAAAGGAGTTGTCCAATATTTTGATATTCATGGCCTATCCTCAAGACAGGTCACCAGCATCTGAGCAGTGGGGATCAGACTTGTGGCACCCCCACTGATCAGTTGTTGGAAGAGACCACTGCTCTCCAGTGAGCTCTGCTGCCTCCTCACAGCTTACCAGGCACAGCACTGTACATTGTATAGCAGCTGTACTTGATATTTTAGATCACATCCATTCATTTAAATGAAACTGAGATGCAGCTAGGTCATGTGACAGATGTACATTATGTCATTGGCCTAGGAAGAGGCTGCAGAGCTCTGCAAAGAGCAGTAGTCCCTTCAAACGGCTGATCAGCGGGGGTGCGGGGAGTCAGACCCCCACCAATCAGATATTGATGACTTGTCTTCAGACAGGCCATCAATATCAAAATCTCAGGCAACCCCATTAAAATGTGAAGTTAACAGACCCTTGCTTAGTCCCAGTAGCAACTCTTGAAGATGAGGTCATTCATGCATGGTTCTCCACTTAAAATAATGGGAGTCAAGAACACCTGTGGGTTGCAGTATCACCCACTGTCTTAGTCAAGTCCAAACTTCTGTTTAAGGTCCCAGGCACATGAACATATTTTCAGTCTGCATCCCAATTCGTGTTTTTGCCGATTTGATATGGACCCATTCACTTCAATCGGGCCACAAAAAATGTGGACAGTACCACGGTCCAGCAAAAAAGATAGAACATGTCCTATTCTTGTCAGTTTCGTGGCCAAGAACAGGACATTTCTACAGAAGGTGGAAAAAATGGCGGCAATATCTGTGTTTTTTTCCGCGGTTTACAGACCACAAAACACATACAGTCATATATATATATATATATATATATATATATATATATTTGTATTAACAATTTAATCATTAAATGATATGCACACTTAGTTATCTTAAGTGCACCCAAAAAAAAAAACTTCCTGTAGTATTAATATTCTACCATTTTGTGTATATAACTCATGAGTGAACCTATTTATCTCCATAGTCACATACTATTTAGAAATTACTTGTATTCTGATACTGCAGTCAGGAATTGTTCTCTTTCATCTTCCCCTCTTCTAGAAGAGAATTAAGGGGTAGACAGGGTAGAGTAACATATGACTACAGAGTTTGTTTGTAGTCTGTAACTATGGAAATAGATAGAACTGCATAGGAACTGTAAACATTAGTGTTGAGCGAGCATGCTCGGCCGAACTCGCTGTTCGGCCGAGCATGCCTACGCTCGGGTCCGCTCAGTGTGCGGCCGAACACCTAGTGTACTCGAGCGCAATGCTCGAGTCTCTTCCCCGCACTGTAATGTTGATTTGTACGCTAATGCGTACGAATTTGTATGCTAATGTGTACGCATTGTGCGCTAATGCGTACAAATTCAGTTAAGCATACTTTTACGAGTGAAAGGAGTCTGACCCGTAATTCTGACCTTTTTCTATTAACCAGACACCCTCCCCTCTTCCGAGCGGGTGGTGCCTGGTTTAGTCCCATTGACTAACATTATGCTCGGGTGCTCGGCCGAGCACTCGAGCAACCCCTAGTGCTCGGCCAGAGCACCCGAGCATACGAGCACAGAGGTCCTTGCTCAACACTAGTAAACATAGAACCGTATTTTTTTTTATCAAGATTATTTGTTCACTGTATATATCCTTTAGGTTAGAGACAATCTAAAACTAGCTGTGATGTTTCAATCCAAAGCAGGCTCATTAGATTTTATATTGTTGTGGCCTAAAACACTATTAATTCTCATTAATTCTAATAATTGAATATTCTAAAAATAGTTGAAAGTTATATGTCACACTAAAACACTGAAAACCATTCTCCATCTCTAAAACTAAACACAATGGAGTCAATTAATCTAGAAAACAATAGTTACATTCAGTGTTTTGACCAAGCTGAAACTTTATTGTCTAACTGGCTTTTATTACAAAGAATGACCATGCATGCTGTGTTTTGTGCAATGTTTTCAGTTTGCTTATGTATGTAGGTGGAAGGTACGCCTTGCAGACTGGATTTATTATATACAATTTGAAGGCAATCGCCCACTGCATGGCAATGGCTGTGCTCATTCAGTACACCCAAGTCATCCTCTAACTGCAGGCATCATGCAGCTTAGGATCTTCTATTCTGAGATCTGTTTTTAACCTTTTCAGGAACCTTGCTTTTCTCTAAAGTTCCACAGATGTTCACTGAAGTAGAACTTGTGACAAGTTTCTTTGGTATTTAATCTGATGGGTTGCCTATGAGACTTAAACACATGTTGCTGTCTCGATGTACAGTGTATACAACTTTAGTCCATGCCTAATACAAATAAAGCAATGCAAGATTAGTTTTTCATGTTTGAGACAAAATGTCTAACAAAAGCTAATCAAGTGGGAAAAGAGGTCTATAAAAGGCCATGGGATATAACATTTGGCTACCAGTTGACACCATTGACATGTTTAAGGGGTATTCCGGTTATATTAAGCTGTCCCCTATTCACAGGGGACACCCACCAATCATGAGAATGGAGGCCCCGTACACCTGCAGCACCCCTAAAATGAACAGAGTGCCCACATGTATGTACTGGGCTTTCTCCGGTATTCCTCCAGAGTTCTCATGATCGTTGGGGGTCCTAGAGGTAGCTTTAGTACACGCAGTGTTGTAGAGCTAGAAAGAATGTTAATAGTGATTGCAGCCTGACTTACTGCAAATTGTGGAATTCACAGCCACACAAACACTGTATAATAGCACACTTTCCTTCACACTGCTTGAGGTATAATCTACAGTATGTAAGTGAAAACGAAAAGATGAAGCGGAAGGATTATTTTGTCGCCTATTCCAATGAGATTGTTAAGTATCTAGCCTGGCATTAAGGTAGAGAAAATGTATAGGTTTACAGTACACGTCATCACTCATCTGCTGAAAGGAGGGCTGGAAGAGAAGCATTTCAAGCTGCTCTGTATTAGCACCTGGGTAAATATTGTTGGGAAAGCTTCCGTCTGTGTATCTGTCACAACATATATTCTAGTACGCAGACTGCTGTCCTCCTTCATCTGCTTCAACCAGGGAGAATTATAATATTAAACTTCACTTACATTGCTGAATAAATCTAGACACATTTTAAGGGGGATCTGTCAGCATGTATCTGAGGATAGGTCATCAATAAATTTAACTTGGAGAACTCCTTTAAAGAGGACCTGCCCCCTCTTCTGACACGTCTGTCTTAAATAGCTTCCCATGTAATAACAATTCCAGAGCATCTATTCTTACGGGTCTACGTTGTACCATTCCTTTATTATTCCTGCAAGAAGTTATGAATGAATTACTAGCAGTCTGCAGTAAGGGTACAGAGGGGAGGTAACCAGTTGGGGGTGTGTACCTGCACAGACTCACTGTATCCAATCAGTGCTGCCATTTTCAGTCTGTGCAGGTAAACCCCCAACTTGTTACCACCCCTCTGTACCCTTACTATAGACTGCTAGCAATTCATTCATAACTTCTAGTCGAGATAATAAAGGAATGGCACAACATACAGCCATAACAATAGATGTTCCAGAATTGTTATTACATGGGGAATGAAACAGCAGAAGAGTCATATGTTGCAAAATACTGATGCCCCGTTTAGACTATCACCCAACCTTCCCTATCCTAAAACCCTTCTCCTCAAGGACCCCTATGGGCTGCCTCCATGTCTGTCTCTGTAAAAGTGGCCATACATACTGATTTTGACGGGTTTGCGCAAAATTGGCGAAATCAGTTGACCATCTAATTCGTATTGGGGACTGCTAGATTTCAGATACTGCAGAAAGAGAGGTCTGGCATTTTGGATTTCAGTATGCCCAAATCCAGAGGTGTCTGGTAACAGCTTTCTCTCTTTTCCCATCCTTAAGCATACAGGTCTATGAGAGATAGCTGTCATCTACAGATGAGAAAATTGATTCTAAAATTCTGAAATTTGGCTTAAATATTTCCAAAAATTCTAATTCTACCTATTTAGAATTTATTTGAATTTTGAGTGATTCAATCCAGGAGAATTAAGGAAATAGATAGACAAAAGGAGAGAGAAAGAGAGAGAGAGAGAGACAAGAGACAGAGGCTTCTCCAGGCAATTAGAGGACTTTTGATTCCTGTTCTATTTATTTGGACTCAAATCGATTCACGAATTTTGAATGACTTTCTCATCTCTACTCTATAGCCAGCCATAGAGTACGTCAGATAACTACACCCAGTCTGGACTTCTGCATTGCCTTGGTTTAGTGCTTATGCATATTCGTGCATTTCATCTGCTCATGCACACAAATGTATTTTCTTTCTGTGTCCGTTCCATTTTTTTGCGTAACCATTCATTTCAATGGGTCTGTGCATCCCATTCTGCAAAAAATATTCTTATTATTGTCCACATAAAGGACAAGGATAGGACAGTTCTATTAGGAGCCAGCTGTTCTGTTCCGTAAAACACGGAATGCACACGGACGTCATCCGTATTTTTTGTGGATCTATGTTTTGCGGACCAGAAAATACATACGGTCATGTGCATGAGGCCATAATGTGAGTGAGGATTTACAGACCTCGTAGCAAGTGGTTTTTGGCTTCATAGGTTTTTGGCTTTATGGATTTTCTGTGTATGCTCTGGTCGAAGTTGCCTCTGTTTGTCCAGAACGCCTGATGGATTTGGTATGGTGCATTAGATGCCCTTTCTCCCTTTACCGCATAAGGGCTCATTCAGATGACTGTATCTGTTTTTGCGCACCAAAAATTGCGGATCCGCAAAACATGGATACAAGCCGTGTGCAGTTCCGCATTTTGGAGAACGGAACAGCCATATGATAGGAATGGCTATTCTTGTCTGCAACTGCAGACAAGAATAGAACTTGTTCTGTCTTTTTGTGGGGCCACAGAACGGAATTATGGATGCAGACAGCAAACGGTGTGCTGTCTGCATCTTTTGCAGCCCCATTGAAATGAATGGGTCTGCACCCGTTCTGCAAATATACAGTCGTGTGAATGAACCTTAAACCAGATCTATCCTACTAAGGATGGACTACAGTGTGAACAAGCACTTAGTAAATCAAAAGGATAATGTGGAATCTACAAGAAAACATTAGAAGCCAAGACATACCTGTACAAGTTCTTAGAAGTCAGCATTAGAATGTACAGAGAACTGAGAAAGTATTCAGCCCCCAGCACATTTTTCACATTTGTTCCTACAGATTCTAAACTTGAAGCGTTCTGAGTCTGACATATGATTTTTTTTGTCTTTGGCATCAGTCCAAATACTATTTGACATGTTAAGTGAAAGTATTTCACAAGTAAAGCATTTAACGTTTTTATTTTATATTTCATGGAGAAATATTATTGAATAAAAAGAAATTATGCAATCATGGAAAGCGTTAACATTATGTTGGATGAACATTCTTTGAATATTACACTAAGTACATATGTACTGTATGAAAGTAAAGGACACATCCAGTGTCCAGAATATATTGTTTGTGATGGTTAAAGGGATTTTCCAGGCTTTTAGTATTGATGACCTATCCTTAGGATAGGTCATCAATATCAGATTGGCGGGGGTCCGACACCTGGATACACTTGAATAGGAATGAGCTGTCCCATTGAAATCAATGGGACAGCTTGTAATTCCACCTGCTCGCCGCTGCGATGGCAACAGGTAAACAATGAAGGGAAGGCTGCGCTGGCACTGCACACCAGTGTTGAGCGAATCGAGCTCTGCAAAGTGGAATTCAATCCGAATTTCAGGAAAAATTCTATTCGTCGCATAGCGCATTTTCCCCGAATATTGTAAAAAATAAAAAATCCTGCACTGAATCCCATGCACGGTGACGTATGACGTCAACATGCCGGCCAACGTGATGAGGTCACCACAGGCCGCACGAGATTTTGCGCTGGATCTACAATCAAGATGGTTGCGGCTGGATCTTTGCCATCAAATGGATGAGGGTAAGTATGATTTTATCAATTTTTTTAATATATTTTACACTGTATTATTGCTTTCAGATGCCACAATCAGAAAGCAGCATCTGAGGGGTACAATGTTGGGGAGAGGTGCAATCGCCGGTCCCTGTCATTGTACTCACTACTTACAAAGAAATAAGCTTCATGATGAAGTAATTTGGCACAATTCGTGAAATTCGACGAAGCAGCCAAATTGAATTTTCCAATACTTTGCTCATCATTATTGATGACCTATTCTGAGGATAGGTCATCAATATTAAAATCCCGGAAAACCCCTTTAAGACTAGCATATGAAACATCAGACTTTAGTAAATATGCCCCTTTTATCTTGAAAACATAATTTGCAGACGTTCCACATGGACTGTTTCTGGCATGTCAGTCATATTTGCCTATTATACAGCCTTCTACGTCACCAGCAGATCTGGGCAGGCAGAAGTTCATTTTATGACTGCAGCTTTCTCCCTTATATCTAATAAATATGCTCTGAAGGCATATACAATCTACTACTGTTTAAAACTGTCAGTTAAATGAAAAGGCATACATTTGATTAAAAGATATGGAGTATGTACAAGTCTTCTGAGAGGTTGGCTTGTGGCAAACTTTGTGGCAACCTTGTATTTAGTTATTCATGGTTGATGATTTCTGCAGAAGAAATCAAATAATGACAATTTTCTATAGAAAAGTATGGATATGTCGGAATGTGCCATGAGGCAGGTCATGAAAGATACTTTCTGGACAGTATGAAAAATAACTATAATAATCCATCCAAGAGGAATATTAACAAAGATCTTACTGAAAAAGTACTTTTTCCAACAAAGTTGGCTAAAGTCTGGAATGGCCTTCGTTATTTTATCTCAACTATATTTCATATACCATTAATACTAAATTTAATATCAACTTATCATACTCATAGAGGCTGTATACAGTAACCCTTGTACAGTAACCACAAGTAGTGCATTGAGAGTAAATAAATGTATAAACTCACCATTAGGCACGTGACGATTATGACAAATGTGCTGAGGAAGATAACAATAGTGTAAAATCCTTCTTTGGTCCAGATCTTATCAGCTTCATGTTGTCCTTGCAGAACATTTTTCTTAAAAATAAAGAAAATAATATATTTTTGAAGCAGCTGAGACAAATGTTTCTGGCCTTCACTGAAACCTATAGAGCAGCGAATGAGATCTATTAGACGGAGGAGAGGTTCAAATTCTCCTTAATGCTAAAATAATCTTCCCACACACGCATTATGGTCAGGTCTAACTAAAGCAAACAGCGTCAATGTTTTTCTTGGAAATCACCTGGCCCATCAAGTAGGAGGGTGCTGTATTTACCTGTGTGCAGAGGAAAGAGTTAAATCTAATCTTTCATGCGGCTCCCCTGCCCCTCCCCTGTACTCCCACACACTCGTGAATTTCATATGACCCTTCCCATCTCCCTGCAGGTGGAAACACTTTCGCAGAATGAATTGTTAAGCACAAAGGTTGCATTGAGCTGTTATTATGTTGTCCACATCTTACATTCAGATAGTGTTACTTGTGGTTCATTCACACAGCTACTATTTGACAGATTTGTTTGAGAGTGCTAGGGGAATATGAATGGGTGACGTGCCCACCTCAAAACATGAATCAAGGAACACAGTTCACCAAGTATTTTTATAATGTCACACATGAAAATGGAACTTATGTCAAAGTTCAAAAACTTCAGAGAATGCATAGAATAAGCACTGACTGATACGTCATATTACATGCTCTACCTGTTTGCATTCTGTACATTTCTATTGCGTCAGACTTAGAGAATAATCACAGCTAGAGATGACTGAATTGATCCTAAACTAATCGAATTTTTTAGAATTTCCCAAAAATGTGTCTTCCAAGCTGAGGTGAAGTTTTTTCGATCACCATTTTACATATCACAGTACAGTACTGAGCAAAGCAGACCATGGAAGATTAAGATGAATGATTACTTGACCCTAGGTGGGGCCCTGGCTGGCTTTCCCATAATGCTTCACAGTCAGCCTCAGCCAATAAGGAAGGGTGAAATAGACATGTGTCATAGGCTCTATGATCGCAAACAAGGAAATTATGTAATTCTGAGTGTAGACAATGATGAAGCGGATCTCTGTGCCACAAATATCCTTGATTAAATTATTCAATTAATTGATTTAATTAATAGCAAGGGACAGGACAAGGGTCATTTAGTGTACTGTGGCTTAGCCAATAGGTCCCTGATCCCATACTTAGTAACATGATAACATAGTTATCATGCTATTCATATGTAACTTTAATCACTGGACATACAAAATCGTACTAAACAACAAAAATAAAACATTTTGGAAGACAATGTTGTTTCACCTGGAAAATATAATATATCTAGGGCCCTAGCTTCAAATCCGACAACATCTCCATTGAGTTTCTATGTTCTCCCAGTGTTTGCGTGAGTTTGCCCCCAAGGGCATACTGATAGGGACCTCAGGCTTCGTTCACATCACCGTTCAGTCTTTCCATTCCGAACGGAAAGGGCGGATAGGAAGATTTTTGAAGCGGAGATAAAAGTCTTGCATGCACTACTTTTGTCTCCGCCCAAAATCTTCTTCTGAGATAACGGACCCCATTATAGTCTATACAGGTTCTGGCTCAGTTATATGTCGAATCCGTCCTTTCCGTTCTCCTCCTCCTAAACGGAGCAGGAAAAAGGAAAGACTGAAAGGTATATGAACGAAGCCTTAGATTGTGAGCTCAATTGGGAACAGCAAGTGATGCTAATGTCTGTAATGTGCTGTGGAATATGTCACTGCTACCTTGTATAAAAGTGAGTAAAATAAATAAAAAATAAATGGTTTTACTGGAATGATATGGATCAACATTGATAGGCTGATATAAGAATGTAATATGTACACAGATATCAACTTATCGTTAACATCATAACAACATAGTATATGAGCACGTGGGTTTAATAAAAACATGCAGTGATATATTTACTAGTGTAAAAAAAAAAACTGGCTTAGTTGCCCATAGCATATAGCCCATATTAGATTCCACCTTTCATTTTTCAGAGCTCATTTGGAAAATGAAAGGTGGAATTTGATTGGTTGCTATGGGCAACTAAACCAGGTTTGTTTTTAAACCAGCTTTGATAAATCTCCACCACAGTCTACTTCTCAGCATTGAAGGTCTCACAATATGGAAGCTGAGCAGCCAGCGCCGTCACTATAGTCAGTGCCGTTTTCAAACTGATTGTTAAATGATGATTGTTAATTATTGACCTTTCAAGGCCTCATTTTAACAATCAGTTTGGAAACCACACTAGACTTTTATGTTGGTGCGATCTTCAGCCAGAGCTTGGCTGTCCAACTTCTCTTCTGTGACCTTTTTTTAGCCTTTGCATTTTGAGTAGGTATTACATACTTTCATTGGCAGTTTTGGCCACTGGCCAATGCGATTGCATGGGGGGCCAAAAGATCAGGGGGATCTCCTGCTGCCCCTGGCTTGAGAAAGGCTCTATGGATGAGCTGAAACATTGCAACCATATGGGTGAATAAAGTGTTTTTCTTTTCACTCATTTTTTGTGATAGTGCTGCCACTTTTTTCTTCTTATATTGTCCAGATCTATTGGCCTGCACCTCCATATTTACATTTGGCCTGCTGTGCTGCCATTGTCTTCTATTTCTAAAGAAACATGGAAAAAGAATGTCACTGTCCAGTTGGGATAGTGTCTTCAGAAGCTTGTTCAGGTCCATCTGCATGCATCAGGGTCAGGGGCAGATTGGCCATAGACCCTACAGGGAAATTTCCCAGGGGGCCACTCAAGCCCTTTTGATGGCCGCAGGCAAGATACATAATGATCTGATGCTCAACGGCCATAGGTGCTCTCCTGAACTCAATTGTATTACTGTCCTCATTATGGTGATACAATTGAAAACTGTGGTTGGGGCGGCAGTATTTTGTGCTTTCCTGTGGTATTTTGTTCTGCTGGAGTGGTATTCTGCTCTGCACTACAGTATTGCAGGCACTGCCTAATTCGGTTGTTTCTGCATACTTGGCCCATCTTCTGTCAGTTTGAACCCACCTACAATATGGGGCCACTTTTAGGTTTTTCTCCAAGGCCACTTTAAGTTCCCTATCCTCTCTGATCAGGGTCCATTCTGGTATCCTCCATTAAATGTTACAGTGACATTTTTTTAAAATAAGTGCAAGAAAGAACATCAAATCAAATCAGCCTCTCCTATGTATATCCATGTTTCTTTAGAGATTTTTTTCATTTCTGGCCTGAAGAAGAGACCTAAACATCATTTATTTTAGTTAGCCATTAAAAGGTATCAAACTACAATACTTTATATTGTCTCTTTTTGAGAGCATGATGGTCTCAGAAGGCACATTATATGGTATTAAAGAGGATTATGCTGTATGAGGGGCACATGTAGTATAATGCCCCCTACATGTGCCCCCCTATACTGTATAATGACTTTACATGTGCTCCTTATACAATATAAATTATACTGCATGAGGGGCACTTGTAGGAGGTATTGTACTGTATGAGGGGCACATGCAGGGGCTATTATACTGTATGTATACTGTATAAGGGGCAGAGCAGGAGGCATTATATTGTGTGAGGGGAACATCAGGAGGCATGATATTCTAGGGGGGGTCACATAAGGTGCATTATACTGTGTAGGATTCACAGTCCACACAGTCCATTTCCTACAGTTTTTCTATAAATAATGTAATTTTATAATACTGTTAAGGAGGACCTGACAATAATATCTTTTAGTCCTCCTGCTGGGTGGGCCACTTCTGAGTTTGGACCCCAAAGCAGTCGTTTCCCCTGCTTCCCCTATAGCTATGCCCCTGGAGATTAGTATTGCAACATGGATTCCCAGATATAATTTTGTTTGGGCCAAGAAATATTAAATCCATCACTGTGTGCTTTCAGTTCAAGCTAATCTGGTTATTATTTGTGGTATGTTTCAGAATTTTCAAGAAAAAAGCCACAGTTTTGTGGCGATGTTTCATGCAGTTTCCTGCTGGATTTATTTCTGTTTTTGGCCCAAAGGCTATATCAAAAACTGCAGTGGCGTTTTTCCAAAAATGCAGTGTGTGAAATCACCTATAAGCAAAAATATTTTACAGTGTCAACATTATTGCACGATTTAGTTTATATTATTTTTCAACTCCTGTTTAAGAAATAATTCAGAATCTTTTCTAATTGTGTAAAATATATTACTTCATTCTGAAAACCAAAATGATACAAACTTCCTTTTATGTAATGTGGTATTTCTCTAGTCAACCACAATGTTAGAAGAAAATGTAGCAATATTGGACAGCTATTGACTTGTTTGCTTGCCTGTGGTAATGGCTAACGACCTCTAAATACCGTCACTTGCATTCTACAGTGTATTCAGAAAGTCTTCAGACCTTTTCACTATTTTCACATTTTGTGTTGTGACCTTGTGCTAAAATTTAAAAAAATGTACGTTTGTCCCCATTATTCTGAACTCAATACCCCATAATGATAAAGTAAAAACAGAAATCCTTGCTAATTAATTGAAAAGGAAACCTAACATATTTCATTGACATAAGTATTCAGACCTTTAACTCAGTACTTAGGTGAAGCACCTTTGGGTGTGATTACAATCTCCACTCTTCTTTTTGCAGCATTCACCTGGGGGGCCATCTCATGTGATATTTTTATACAGCAGGTTGTTACGGACGTGTCGATACCCAATATGTCTAACTTTTTTATTTTTGGAATGTTTTACACATTAGATGCATTTTTGAACAGAATAAAATCTTTTTTTTTATTTTTCGGGCGATTGTCTCAGGTAGGGTATGATTTTTGCGGGACAAGATGACGGTTTGATTGGTACCATTTTGGGGTAAATACGCCTTTTTGATTGCCTGCTATTACACTTTTTGTGAGGCAAGAGGGAAAAAATGGTTGTTTTGGCATACTTTTTTTATTTTATTTTTTGCAGCATTCACCTGGGGGGGCCATCTCATGTGATATTTTTATAGAGCAGGTTGTTACGGACGTGTTGATACCCAATATGTCTAACTTTTTTATTTTTGGAACGTTTTACACATTAGATGCATTTTTGAACAGAATAAAATCTTTTTTTTGTGTTGCCATTTTCAGAGAGCCATATTTTTTTATTTTTCGGGCGATTGTCTCAGGTAGGGTATGATTTTTGCGGGACAAGATGACGGTTTGATTGGTACCATTTTGGGGGTAAATACGCCTTTTTGATCGCCTGCTATTACACTTTTTGTGAGGCAAGAGGGAAAAAATGGTTGTTTTGGCATAGTTTTTTTTGTTTTTTTGCAGCATTCACCTGGGGGGCCATCTCATGTAATATTTTTATAGAGCAGGTTGTTACGGACGTGGCGATACCCAATATGTCTAACTTTTTTATTTTTGGAAAGTTTTACACAATAGATTTATTTTTGAACAGAATAAAATCTTTTTTTTGTGTTGCCATTTTCTAAGAGCCATATTTTTTTTTTATTTTTTGGGCGATTGTCTCAGGTAGGGTATCATTTTTTGCGGGACGAGATGATGATTTTTTTAGTACCATTTTGGGGTATATACGCCTTTTTGATCGCGTACTATTACACTTTTTGTGGGGGAAGGTGATAAAAAAATGGCTGTTTTGGCACTGTTTTTATTTTTATTTTTACTGTGTTCACCTGGTGGGATGGATCATGTGATATTTTTATAGAGCCGGTCGATACGGACGCGGCGATACCTAATATGCCTACTTTTTCTTTTTTTAACAATTTTTTTTACTTTTTTTGGGGGAAAATGGCATTTATTTTTTTACTTGAAACTTTTATTATTATTTTTTAACTTTATTTTTTAACTTTTTTTCACCTTTTTTTAACTTTTGGGGGTCTGATCCCCTTCACAATGCATTACAATACTTTTGTATTGTAATGCATTGGCTGTAAGTGTATTACTCACAGGGGGCTGGATCGCACAGGCTCGCAGGGATGGCAGCCACGATGCCTAAGGAAGGCATCGGGCTGCCATCCAAGCCATCGGGTCCCCGTCACAGCAGCGCGAGGACCCGATGGCCACGCTCGCCATCCTGAACATGCGGCACACTTCATGTGCTGCGGTCAGCGCTGACCGCGGCACATGAAGGGTTAATGCGCCAGCATCTGTGTTTTCACCGATGCTGGCGCATTCCCCAGGGGGCCGGACCCCCGCCCGCCCGATCACAGCGCCGTACATGTACGGCGCTGGTACTAGCGGCAGTGATTTTTGCGCCGTACATGTACGCTGGTGCGCTGGTACCCTAAGGGTTAAACCTATGTCCTAATCCTCCTGACCTAAGCAACAGGTGGACACAGTGCACCAGAAAGGCGGCGTCATGTGTATTAGGGCCCTTTCACACGACTGTATGCCCTCCAAGACATACGGTCCGTGAGCGGACAATGATGCTGTGCACGCTGGGCTGCTGGCGGAACTTCCCTTATGAGAATGTTTTAAGACGTGTGACAGGCTTGAAAAGAGATGAAGCATAGATGAATGGTTAAACAACTCATGATAATTGCAGCTAATTTATTATTGATCGGCATGTATGTGATGTGGTAAGGCAACTGTGTCATGTATGTTGTGAGCTGCTCCAAATATAATATGATGAGTCTGGTTTTACTAAAACATTGCCACTCTTGCCCATTGGCAGAGTGTAGTATTGAAACTAAATTCCATTCATGTAAATAGGGATGAACTGTAATATCAGACACTGCCTGAGAACAGGAGTGGAGCTGTTTCTATTGAAGAACACCCTTTTTGTAATTCTGGAAGACCTCACTATCTACACTGACTCCTCTGGATAGGTCATCATTATCTGATTGGTGGGGGTCCGACACCCGGGACCCCTGCTGATCAGCTGTTTGAGAAGAAACCAGTGCTCCTGTGAGTGCCGTGGCCTTCTCTGTGCTCACAAAGCACAGCACCGTACATAGTATAGCGGTTGTGCCTGGCTAATGCACGCATTGCTGCCTTCACAAAAAGCAGATCGGCAGGGTCCCGGGCTTTAGATGCCCACCAATCAGATATTGATGACCTATCCAGAACATAGGTGATCAGTATTAAAACCTTAGAAAATCCTTTTAAGACAATTTTACAAAATTGTGCAAAAGTAGGTTAATGTTTCCCTTTTGAATGAACGTCTATGTACATCTGCAAACCATAGCTTCATGAGCACAATAAAGGACACAGCATTATTACAAGGTAGTTACCCCGGTCGCTAAGCCATTATACCAGAAAGGTCACTGTAACCTGTTCATCAAGTTCAACCTGATACAATTAAATACTGTGGCATAACAACAACAACAACAAAAATATTTTTGGCCTTTTTACTGTAACATATCCTGTAGCGATGAGTGATTTAGGATTTCAAGTTATTATTTTTCTGTTTTATCCACAATATAACAGGTGCATCAGTAATACGAATGTTCAATCCTGCACAGTTTTCATTTGTAGGCAGCACATCCCCGTGTTTACAACATCCTGTGTACAAGGGCCCTGTATGCACATGTGCAAAGGGATAATTACTGTTAATTCAGTTACTATGTTCAATATTGTGATTTATTTATAAAAAAAAAAGTTATTTTTCTTTGCATTATGTAAACTTAATGACAAATGTATAGGCAGTTGTGTGGTTAACATTGGTTCACTGGTTAGGTTGCCAGGGTGATAGACCAAGGTCCACCCCCTGGTTAGTGAGTCTACGATGAGAGGAGCTGCAGAAAGGACATGGGAGAGACAGTCTCTGCAGACCAGTCCGCCAGCGCAGAGAACCTTTATCTCTGAGATGTCACCTAGGAAACTATTTCAACACCAGAGTACTCCTGAGAGAACGAAATCTCTCAAACAAGAACTAAAAGACTCTTGACTGGCTACAAAAAACGTTTATAAGCTGTGATATTCTACTAGGTATTACTGCTGTATATATATATATAGCTCCCAGGTGGAGTAGTAATCACAATCTGCTTTTTGAGCCTCACTCAGCTCCAATTCAGAATCACAGTACAAACAGCAAGATGTGTAAAAGACTATAGATGCTTGGTGAGTCAATACTCCGAATTCCAGAGATACTTGTGTACTTTCCATTTTTTTATTCTAAGTATCCAGAAAGCATAGGCTAGCAGGCCACATTTCTTAGGAGAAAGCAGAGCTAGTTACTATCCTGTACTGCACAATGTTTCAGGGGTCACACTCCATTACTCGTGCCCACTAGGTAGTAAACATGCAAAAGTGCCAAAAGTGTGCCAAAAGTTTTGCTTCAGGCCCCTTTCCTTTTTTGTTATTTTAAAAATCTAAAAGATGAAAATAAAAAATTGTTTTTGCTTAAAATACAAAGGGAATGTGTCATTGTTGCCTGAACTTTTGCATGCCACTGTATATATTAAACATGGGACAAAAATGTGAACACAGCCTTAGTGACATTCTCGTAGGTGCACATATCCCTTTCTTCACTGCATCATACATATATATTGTGGTTGGTGAACACATAATGTACCTCAGCATAAATGAATCAAAGGCGCGTACAGGATCATCAAAATACTGTGATTGACAGCCACTATCTAGTTGTTACATTTTGAGTTCAGAGCAACTTCAGCTGCTTATATATTGGTTGCTGTGCTATAGTAAAAGGGTTGTCATCTCTTTAACCATGTCACTAGGCTTTCTAGTACGAGGGTACTAGAAAATTATCAGCACTCTGGCTATAGAATTTATTTTAATTTAAATATCAGAAAAGACAAATACATCATTTTTTGACATAATCTCCCAGATTTTTAATACAATTTGTTCACCTGTCAACAAGCTTTTGTATTCCTTTAATAAAAATGTTTTAGGCTGAGCTGCGAGCCACAAATGCACCACTGTCTTCACCTCTTCATCAGATGAGCCATGGCTGATTTGCAAATGATATGCCACATAATCCAATGTAACTCTTCCATTCAATATCACGTGCACGCTGAATGTTGCCATTAGTTGTGGACATGGACGGATGCCCGACTCCTTGTTTATGGCTGACTCTTGTGAGACATATTTCTTCGTGACACTTTCTCCATACACTGCACGAAGCCATCGATAAATATCAGCAACAGACACCATTGACCACAAAAAAGTAATCACTTCTCTTCTTTTGTGCAAATCACAAGTGAGGCAGCTGTTTCTTGCACTGTAGTCACAAATGAATTGATGTAAGACGTTCAAACCTGCACAGCAGTGAGTGGGGATATTATGTTGATACATTATAGATTTGTCTTTTCTGAAAGTTGATTAAAATAAATTCTACAGCTATAGTGCAGATAATTTTTGACTTACCCTTGTATAATCAGGGATCTAGCTCTTATAGGCAGTCAGACTTACCCAAGCTCTGTCAATCCATATTTTCTATTGCTATAGGGAGTTGTTAGGGCATATTTAAGTTAGCTATGTCGATTATGTAGTACTACTATTTGGAGACCATGAAATTGCCCTACCATTGAACTTTTACCAGTACTCACATAAGAGGCAAAAACAGGAATTCTGCATGACTGGGCTAAATATTAAAGTGACTGTCCCTGACATCCTATTCCACAGTAAAATGGTGTAAGTGGCTATTAGGCCCCTTTCACACGGGCGAGATTTCCACGCGGGTGCAATGCGTGATGCGAACGCATTGCACCCGCACTGAATCCTGACCCATTCATTTTAATGGGGCTTTTCACATGAGCGTTTTTTTTCACGCATCACTTCTGTGTTGCGTGAAAAACGCAGCATGTTCTATATTCTGCGTTTTTCATGCAGCCCTGGCTCCATAGAAATGAATGGGGGTGCGTTAAAAACGCAACACATTGCATCCGCATGCAATCCGCGTGTGTTTAACGCAACGCATCCACAATGCATCCTGAACAAATCCGCGATGCTCGTGTGAAAGAGGCCTTAGTTACTACTAACTCAATCCTGGATGTAGTCATGGCTACGTATGCCTTTAGCTTTACTTTCAGACTACCACTTCTGTTACGATACTGGTAAACACAGCTGGAATCCGTAAGCCAGGTGGAATAAGCCAGGCGCAGTTATGAACTGTAGAGATGTTGTCCGGAGCGCAGTTTGAAGTGTAGATCAAGATGTGGTTATACAGCAAGGAGTACAAACAGTCTGGGTAAGACGGCTCTGAGGAGGGGGAGACTGGAACAAGTAATAATACTAGAGCAATGATTGAATAGCCACTTGGGACAAGTAGACCCAAACAAGAAAACAAGAGGGCTTCCAATCAGCACACATCGGCCATCTTTGTTAAGAGCATACCAGAGAGTGAACATAGCAGCCTCCAGTGGTGAAGTGTAGAAGTGCAACACAATAGTTCAGAGTGAGTGAAACAGCAGCCACTAGTGGTTAATTAGAAAAATACATCAGAATCCGAACATGCAACCCCCATTCCTGCAGATAGCTCTCTCAGTCCAGGCCAGGCAGCTGCTCTGTCCACTTCCTACACATATATAATGTATGTAATGTCACTTTATATACTGTCACTGTATATAATGTCACTGAGGGGGCTCCGACAATAAAATTTCCCAGTCGTCCTCCCGGGGGGCCCCATATGAGATCGGGCCCCATAGCAGCCGCTTTCCCTGCTTCTGCTACAGCTGACACCATGGTAGTGGACCCATAATGATCTAGTGATGGTAGTTACCTCATACCACAAATGTATTTTTTCAGGTATAAAATGTAATGCTCATGTCAATGCCAGAAATGTCACTGTATGGTAGAGAGATAATTAGAATGTAGAATTCCCAGGAGGCATTGCTTTCTTTATTTATAACGTGCTACTATGGTTCCTCGGGGTGTGTGGTGCTCAGTAATACTGAATGTTATGTGAGATACAAGATGAAAAACGTAATCATTGTATTCATCAACCATTGTTCAAATAAATCACTTCCTAGCAGAAATGATCAGATACAGAATTCAGTGAATTCAAGTTGTTGATGTTTCTTTAGCTTTACTGTATGAAGAAGAGAGTAGAAGAAAATTGGGCTCTAATATGATCTTACACAGTATGACTGTTGTAGTTTTCCTGGATAAAATAACCCCTTTCAATGGCCCAATTTTCTCCTCCTGCTTTACAATGTTCTATGCTCCTCACAGCCATTCCCACCCCCTTCCTCCTGCTCTGCATGGTGCATATTCCCATAAGGTGCCAATTCTCTTCCTGGCTCTCAAAGGGAAAGCATATGCAGTAACCCGGTGGTGCACTGCTACAAGGATTAATGTTGCTAAAAGGTTTCATTCCATACTGTAATGTGCTTCACTTAAAAAGGGTTAATGTGACTTTGTTGCGGCTATTGTGTCTCACAGGCTGTGTATAGGAGAAATAGTTAAAAGAGTTTTCCAACTCTTTACAACTCTTTACAGCTGATCGGTGGGGATCAGCTGTTTGAGAAGGCACCGTTGCTCCTGTGAGCACTGTGGCCTTCTCATAGCTTACCAAGCACAGCACCGTTCATCATATGGTGGCTGTGTTTGGTATCACGCTCAGCCTCATTCACTTCTATGGGGCTGAGCTGCACTTAGGCATGTGACCAATGAATGTGTTGCCACTGGTCTAGGAAAAGCTGAGAGAAGGCTGAGGTGCTACTGCAAGCGCTAAAAGAGCTGATCGGAAGGGGGCCCAGGAGTCAGACCTCCACCGATCAGATACTGATGACCTATCCTTAGGATAGGTCAACAGTTGTAAAGTGTCAGAAAACCCCTTTAATTTTTATTGTAGTAGTAGTGTAAAAAGTGTAGAGCTAGCAGACAGAGAGTGAGCAGCTAGTTTGTGTAGCTGGTGCCAGAGATAAGCAACTGACAGGGTTACACCAGCCCTGCAAGCTTAGAAATAACACAAAAGTGACAGGAAACCTATATGAACCTTTGAGAGAAAGAAGCATTGAATTTTTGCAGAAGGTTGAGGACCATTACAAAAGGGACAGTGAGCATCCCAGAGATGGTCACTGCAAAAATAAAGAGAATTTGCACTCCTTGGCAGATTTGGGAAATGGCTTGGATTAATTAGTAAGAGACTCAGAAGTATTCATTGCATGGCCTATATTTCTATATACAGCCTTGGAAAATCTGTGTATGTAACCTGGAGAGACTGAACTTAATTTTGCAAGTGCCTGTGTGTGAGCTGCCCAAAGTGTTTCAGTAAAGTAGAGTGGACTTGTTACCTCCAAAAACACGGCTTTCCCTTGCCCTGTATTAGCTACTTGCACTGTTATCCCATTGCCACTCCTTGCTGGTACCTCACAGGAGCCCTGCCTTGCATCCCAAAACCCACCAACACCAAGGGCACCCCAACCACCAACAGACAGGATGCCCAAAAACAGGGTGTGCCCTAAGGGGCAGAATTGTAGCATCCCACTGACCACTGCACATCTGGAGCAGGGTTAGCCAACATAAGCACTAAAACCACCCTCATTGCTGCAGCCACCACTCCTATCCTCTCCATCTCATGCCCCCCTTCAGGCTGGTGCACTGTATATGCATATGGGCTAATCTGCATAAGTATTCCATGGGGTATATATTGCACTGTCCCTTGTGGGAAGGTGCCTGAGTAAAACTATATTTATTTTTCTTGCATATATAGCGCCAACATATGCCACAGCTCTTTACATATGTTATCATCACTTGCTGTCCCCAGTGGATCTCAGAAAGGAAACTGGAGAGCCCAAGGGAAACCAATACAAACACAAGAAGAACACAGAAACTCCATGCAGATGTTGTTCTTGGTTGGATGTGAACCTACAGCCCCAGTGGTGAAAGGCACCAGTGCTAACAACTGAAGCACCATGCTGTCTAGCTCCTGTAAAGATGTGCCACTGTTTTTTATTCTGATCACCTGTTCCTGACCTCTTCCTGATATCCATTTTGACCCTGTACTGCCAGTCCAGACCTCCACATGATTACTGTATTGACCCTGGACCACCTGCACTAACCTATTGCCTGCTTTTCCATATTGCACAAAGTTTAGCTGCCCTGACCTTGGCTTTCCCTCTGATCATACTGCTACCTGTCCTCTTTGTGCCACATTCAAGTGTTTCTTGATCCACATGGGTCAGCAGCCTTTGAAATGGAGACTATTCCTAGATGTAGCTGCCCAAGACACCTTCAGCCAAGTCCAGATCTCCATAAATAACTATTGCTAAGGATCTGTAGCTTAATCTGGTCAAAAGATTAAGATTTAAGCCCCACATATATTGGGTTTGTAGGATCCCATGAATTCCTGAGTTCTTAATAATAATTCATGGTTACATTTATACTGTCTTAAGCCTTTTTGTCTATCTTATTCACGTGACTTATTCATCTTATTTAATGACATGAATCTAGCTTTACCTATATCCATACAGTCAACATACATACACATAAGACATTACAGCTGTATAGTAAACCTACCTCTGGAGAAACTTCAGTTATTCCAAAATTGGACAATCTTTGGTGCAGTGTATGGAGGTTGAGTGAACGTAGAACCTCTGCAGAGGGCAGGGTGTCTGGGACACCTATCTTTTTGTTTAGTGGAGATATAAACAGCTCTACACAGTTCTTCTTTCCCTAAGTGAAAGAAATATGATTTAGCTTCCTTTTAGTCTTAAGCAACCGTTAATAAGAAAATGCAATTGCAACATAGTGTAAAAATTACACAAAACTGTATAGATAGAACTGTATATAATTTCAGATGTGGAAGGTTTCCTGTACTGAGGTATTGGTTAGCTGTTAAATGTCAAATATATAAAAAAGTATTCTGACGACTATTAAAGAAATATGTCTTTATAAGCTGACAAACACATGGAACTAAGTGAAACCACTAGACCACAACACACACTTTTCAAAAGAAATTGATGCAAAAGGCAAAAAATAGAAAGAAAAGTTCATTTCTATGTAAAAGGGTTGAAGATGACCTCATAACTCTTACAAGAAGTATGTATCCTTTACAGTTATGTTCCGTTTCTATGGTTTACCATTGACCCTGTTGTGGTGGCCATCTCACCAATGTTTAAGTGTAGGAGTGTTGAGTGACTGTAGAATAAACCAGTATTGCATCTATTAGATAATATACTACTTCAGTTAAATTGTGTCACATTTAAGGGCATCTGTCAGCAGGTTTTTACCTATGAAACTGACTGACCTGTTGCATGTGCTTGGCAGCTGAAGACATCTGTGTCGGTCCCATGTTCATATGTTCCCACATTGCTGAGAAGAATTATGTCTTGCTTGCTCAGCTCTTGCTGCAACTGCCATGTCCTCTACACTTTGATCGACAGGACCAGGCAGTGTAAATGTGATCACACAATTTCTCCTAATGTCAATCAAAGTGTAGAGGGCGTGGCAGTTGCAGAGAAAGCTAAGCCTCTAGGTGTAAAGGCAATGCCCCCGTTGCTCCCAGAGCCTCATTTGAATATATTAAAACATAATTTTTCTCAGCATTGCGGGCACATATTAACATGGGACCAACACAGATGCCTTCAGCTGCCATGCACACATGCAACAGGTCATCCAGTTTCATATCTGCTGAAAGATGCCCTTTAAGTGACCCATATAAGATATACCATACTGATATGTGCTGTTGATGTGCCTTAGGTCTCTGTGAGACACCACTGAGATATAGAACACAGTATGCACCACTGTGGGTTGCACCCTGAGTATTTGGCACCATGTATAACATGTATTCTGTTAAGTAGTGTATCATACGGAGATACCCCCAGGTGAGTAATATACCCTCTGGCAGGATGTCAATATGTGTGGCATATATGTATTAAACTGTATTATTGCTAAGAAACACACTGTATGTTCTGTGAAACCGTATTATGAATTGGTGGCAATATTCCAGGAAGAACATAAATAGAGAAGTCTTACAGGAACTCGTGGTAAATGCGTGGTGGACAGAGAACCAGCCCCATACTGCATAGCAGTTAGCTAGCTACTGGAGGTCAGTGGTGCTCGCAAATTGATGTATTATCCCAGGGCTTAGGGAGGGTAAGAGCAATAGTAACACCCACAGCAGAAAGGTAGACAAGGTTGCTGACTTGCATTTCCTAGCCTCTGCACTCTTGAGTGTCAGGGGACTTGAGAGTAGCCAGGCCAACAAGAACAATATAAAATGTATACAATTAAAACTAAGACTAGGCAATCTAAAGATGCACCATATTATTACAGTGGATCACTCTGCATGATAAATTTGGTACAAGGTTAAAAAACTTTGGCTAACTTTATACCACCTTTGTACTGCCAAATTTTGGTACACATTGTAACGTTCTAAACCATATTCATTACCATATAATCCTCTAACCCTTTCCTGGCATGGGGTGGGGACGCCATTTAAATTTTCACCTTAGGCAGCAGAACAGGTAGAATTGTCACTGGCCACAACTTTCAACTGTATCTGTGTCTTAAGGATGCATATACAGTTGTGGACAGACAGGGAACCTGTGCTGGGAATAGCGATTCTTGGCTGGCTGTCCTGATTAGGGCCCCCAGACATAAATTTGCTTGGGGTCCCAGAAATGCCAAGCCCGACACTGGTGGCATATGGCAAAACAGTTAAAAGGAAAAGTATAGTGATCTTACATTTAGACGATTGATGTGAACTTGCTGTGGCATGAGACCTAGAGCTGCAGCTACACCTTGGCGAAACCTCCGCAGCAATGTTGTGTTTAGCTTGTTAACATCCATCTTTAACATCTAAAAAAGACAAACACATAGTGGTAATCATTAAAATACTTAGAAATGTAGTTATAAAGAGAGAATACTAGGGGAAAATGAAAAAAGAACACCTGGAAAGCAATACAATTAAGCTGAGACTGGCAAAGTATAGTATATAATAAATACATGAAAATGTTTTCCAGATTTTTTACTGGGTATCATACTTACTATGATCAAGAGCTAAACACCCCTGTCAGATATTGGAGGAAATGTATTATGATTGTGTACCAGTTTTGTGACAAAATTTGAGACTTTTTATTGGTTCCCGATAGCCTTGCCAATTTACAAAAAAGCGGTAAGTAGAGGGCTGGAGGAGCCCTGAAGCCTGAATGATTTAAAAACATATGCTCCAGAAATCTGGGATACTTTACAAATGGTATCCACTCCAGCTCCTAGCTGGCATAGCTTTCACTCTGGGACATGGACAGCATGTAATCCAACAAACTGACTAAGAGGAATGAGCCTATTAATAATTAGGCACATCTCACGCCAGTGCAGGGCAAATTAAGACATACGCAATGCTGGTCCTAGTAAGTCCTGCCATTGAGTGTATATACTGTAAATTGTAAAAAGTCGAATGATGTTGGCCAGGAGTCCTACATTATATGATATAAATGCTAAGGGTATAATCACATATAGCGTAGAGTTGAAATGCACTGCAGTTGTAACTGTATGAAAACAGGGTCTGAAAAATTGCATCAGGTTTTGCCTTCAGATGGAGTAGCTTTATATTAAAACATGTAAAAACTGTAGAGTCACGTACCAGTCAGTTCAAAATACTATAAACTATATATAAGGACGTCCACAATCTTTGCCCTCCTTACATCTCTGACCTGCTTTCTTGATACATCCCCACACATAATCTCCAATCCTCAAAGGACCTACTTCTCTGTTCTCTTCTCATCAGTTCTTCACACAATTGACTTCAATATTTCTCCTGTTCCTCTCCCATACTCTGGAACTCGCTACCCCAACACATCAGGCTCTCCCGCAAGATCCAAAGCTTCAAAAGCAACCTGAAAACCCACCTCTTCAAGAAAGCCTACCATCTACAACAAGCATGCTACCAACACACAGCCAGAAGAGCAGCGTCTACTCTCATCTATTGTGTCTTTCCTCTTCCCTTGTAGACTGTAAGCTCTCGTGGGCAGGGTCCTCTACCCCTCTGTACCAGTCTGTCAGTAGTTTCATGCTTATTGTACTTGTGTTTTATACTATATTATGTATGTGTAACCCCGTTAAGATGTACAACACCACGGAATTAATAGTGATGTCATATAACAATAAAAATAATAATACAAAATAGAACAAACCTCATAAATCAGATAGTATTCACGTTTACAATACTATACAGAGAATAAAAATATTCGAGATGTATGACTGCCATCTTACCATGCCCAACACACCTTGCTCTTTGCTGACTGCCCTCAGATAACACAACAGTATATTAGTGCCTGCCATTTACAGATGGAGAAAGAAGCCAGTCTTACCTCTTGACTCGAACCTTCATATATTTTCATGGTAATGTGATATAATCATGGTGAAATGCTACACCTTCTGTGTGAGGCAGTCTTGCTGCATCCATAGGTGGCTGCTTCTACTCCTGATGGTTCTACTGCAATACCCTGAACACCTGGCTTTGGAGAGATGATGACACTTTCTATAAATTGTCACACTAATTAGCCTTACAATTTCCAAGCAGCCCTGTCTGCCTCTTCTGTAGTAGTTGAATGTTAAAGCTAAAATACTAACAACACTCTTATCCTACATGATATATAAAATGCTACCTAAATAGTAGGACCCCCTATAGATGATCAATCTTTTGATAATCCATTACATGCAAGTTGTATAAAGTACCTGCACCTGGCATTTTGCCACTCTCATTTCAGTTTCTAGAATCTGCTGTGTATTTGTACATGTTTTATGTTATTTTGTGTCATTGATATGCTGCAGAAGGAACTATTACACCGCAGCAGTTGACAGATGAGATGCTGCCTGCTTTTGTTTCCAGAGAGATGACAGTTTCCATATTTACACGGACTTATTCCCTTGGGTTACCCATCAACTGTTTGCTTATAGTTGAGCTTCATACAAGTGTAAATTCATTTATTCCATTACAACCACTGTTGTAGAATTTGTGCGCAAAGAGGACCCATCGCCACTCTGACATGCCTGCTTTAGTGCATAATTGTATTCCCTATAATATAACTATTCTGGAGCAACTTTTCTAAGAATTTTGGGGGTCATTTATTAAGAAATATACTCCCCTTTTGGCGTATTTAAAGCATAGATTTTGTTGCAAAGGGGTTTTGAGACAAAATCTCCGACTTTTCCACGCTCATGCCATTTTTCTGAGTTGGTTGGGAAAGGGGTCGTGGCCTGTGGAAGAGGGCAGGCCGGTGGGCCAGCCCATCTCATTTACCATTTTGTACGCTAGTTTATGGCGTGAAAAATGGTCTTAAACTATATCAGCAAGGGAGCTGGCCTGCGCCTCTACATAACTTTGGCGCATCCGCCACCAGCGAATGGGGATTAAGACCGGCGTATAAATCTCCAGTCTTAATAGTCCCCCTTGGTGTTGTCCTGTTCCTCTCGTTATTTTGGTTATTATTACATGCAATGTATGAATACATTGCCAAAAGGGTGTTACCAGATGGGAGTGTGTCACTGCTCAAATGTTTTATTATGTATTATTGTCATATTTTGTTTATGCCATTCAGTCTAGCAGAGGACGCATGGTTGACAGTGGTTGGCAGGAAGAGGGCTAACCACCCTGTTACTCCCCTCATGGGCTGGTCCTACTTCCTGCCAGGATGGTGAGTTTGAGTCCAGACTGTGAGGAGATAGGAAGCACATGCCAGAACTCCTACTCCATGGGACCATATCCAGTTCTCCTGTGAGATCATTACTCCATGAAACTGCCAGAATCAAGAACACTGCTTCCAAGAAACTTCAGTGTGCTTCCTCAGCAGAGTGATCAGCAAAACCATGTCTTCACAAACCCTGCTACCAGTGAGGGAAAGCAGGTCAGACACCCATCAGCTAAAATAATCACCAGGCCATACTAACAAGCCTGTATGCAAGTGCCATTAAATTGCAAGCCAACCAGCCACCATACCTCCTCATCTGGTGCCAGAAACTGCAGTTTGTGCTTACTACTGCTGGATGTGCCACAAGTTATATTTTGCACTAAGAAAAGAGAGACTTTTATACATTTACTTCTGGCCTGATTCTTCAAACCACCTTTTCACTGCACCCATCCCCAGGTAGCAATGGCCAGAGGGAGTATACCATGATACAACATCTTATCAGGGCCACTACCACTCCTATCCTCTGCACCAGCTCCTCAGGGCTCACTGCACATGTGGAACTGGGGTAAGACTTGTCATTTTTTTCCCTAAGGGCTCCTTTCACAAGCTAAGTCAAATACTCATACTGTATGTTAATTTCCTGCACTATTGTAACCACATAGAGGGTGCTATATTGGACTTATAGATCTCAGGTTTCAAGTGGTGTTGGGGCTTAAAGGGTTATCTCCATCTCAGACACTGGGTACATATTGCTAGCATATGCCCCCAATGTCTTATAGACGCGGGACCCACACATATGCTTAGAACGGAGCCCGTTAAGTCCCGGAGGGCGCACCAGACATGTGTGGCAACTCTCTATTTATTCCATTGAAAGTGCTGAAAATAGGGGAGACCCGAGTGCTCAGCTATTCCCATCAACCCCATAAAAATGAATGGAGTGGTGGCCGCGCTAGTGTGGGAATCAATGGAGGGCAGCTGTGAATGTGTGGTACTCCCTCTGGGACTTTGTGGGCTCCATTCTAAGTATAGGTGCGGGTCCCACAGGTGACACCCCCATCTATCAGACATTGGGGGCATATCCTAGTGGTATGCCCCCTGTGAGATGGGAATAAACCTTTAGGCCCCATTCACAGAACCATATGTACATTTACGCATCTTATCCGCATTTTTGCGGATAAGATGTGGAACCATACGGACCCATTCATTTTTCCATAGGAGAAAAAAAAATGCGGAATGCACACCGTGTGCATTCCGCATCCCGTATCTCACGGAAGTTCCCCCGCAAAAAAAATAAAACATGTCCTATACTTTGCAGCAAAATCACGTCCGTAGCCCCATTAAAGTCAATGGGTCCGCAAAATTGCGGAACACTACGGAAGATTTTCCGTATGTTTTCTGTTCCGTTTTTATACGGATCACGGAACACATGCGGTCGTGTGAATGGGGCCTTAATCTCAAGATACTAGTAGGGACAGGACAAGCTTTGGTAATGCCCAAGGCAGTGGTTTCAGAATGCACCCCATCACTTTCAGCCCCTAAAAGTTTAGCATAAAAGCAGTTGGAAGGATATTTAAATGCAGAACATTCAGGCTGCAGAGAATGCCGGAAATCGGCCAGACAAAAAATGCATTTTGCAGTGGTTTTTGTCTGGCCGATTCTTTGCATACTTTCTGGCTGGATCTCTGCTGGACCCCATAATAAATACTATACGGTCACAATACAGTGAATTTCAAGACTGTCAGGAGATACCCACTAACTATATTCATAAACACAAAACATGGTATCATGAATTCCTTAAGAAGTAATATTTTATCGTAATATCATTAAAAATACATCAATATACATAAAATAGTAAGGAGGCCAAAAAATGTGTGAAAGTAGCCTAAAAAATAATAAATTACCCCCCCCCAATTTGTGACCTAGATAACTGTCTCTTCTGCATGCCCCTCATCCTATCCTTCACACTAATGACTATTTCTTCAACAGTTTCCCACAACTTTAGTGTGTAATGATTCATATTTTATGAATGCATCAAGATATTGAATTCAGAATCATGTGCAATACTACCAGACAATTCAATCCAAGTAAATGAAAGGATGCAGACATGCTGCTAATACGTCTTCTGTCAATGAAATGCAGTAGTGAAATACATAACACATTTCTTTCTCCAAGCCAATTTACTGAAATGTGTTTAATCTGTTAAGGGTATTCCCTTGTGACTAGTGCAAAGATTACTCATCGTGGAATGTAAATCAGTCTACCTCCTAGAAGGATTTACTAACGTTCATTGAGTTAAGTATGGAGCACAATGAATATAGCAAAATTCAATGGTTTTAAAGGCTCTCAATTTATAGTATTTTCACGTTGACGATATGCAACCTACAGTAAAGCTAGCCATACACACTAGATGTATTTTGTCTGAATTCACCAATTTTTGCAGGGTTGGCCAACCATTTCATGTATATGGCGCATGACTTTACTTCTGATGGAATCAAAGATTATAACAGAATTGTTGCCAGAGAAAGTAAAGATAAAAGTACATTCTTCAGAACTGAAGAATAAGAACTTTAAAACTGAAAGTGTTGTTCCCCTCTGAAATAATCTGAATATAATGGTGGAGAAGGATGAGAAAAAAGCCATCCTGGAGTATCTCAACAAAAATCACTGTATAACTTTGTATCAGCTTGGGTTTATGTGAGCTCCATACATATATTGGATGCTTTATACAAAGTATAAAAATAAAGAAATTCAAGGCATTTGTATTATGCTTTGAATTTTGACAGTGATCATAGGAATCTGATAAACGTCTATGTGAGGCAAGTTCTAGAATGGACCAGGGTGAAGCTGTGGATGTTGGATAACTTTTCAAATGTGTTTGATACTGCACCACATAAAGTAGTTGCACGTAATATGAGAATAATGAAACTGGAAGAGAATGTGGGTACATGAGTTAAAGGGAGTCTTTCACCTATTTTTCACCAATATAACTAAGAGCACTGCCCCACAGAAGATTGCAGACACATCCCAGACATACCTATGTGCACTTTGTGTCTGTATTACATGTCCAGGAAAAGCCCTTTTATTCTGCAGGAAAACAGCTCCCAAGTGCCCAGCTGAAAGTGAAACTAAAAACAGCTTTCTCTACTGACTCGATTTCTAACAGTTATATCTTCTGATATACTGGATATAATGTTGGAATGCCAGCTTCAAAAAAGGTTAGAACCATTTTTCTATCTGATACCAATCCCAAGATATCAGCAGCTAAAGCAGCCCTCCGCTCTTCAGGCTGGTTTGCAGCAGCAGCAGAGCTGGGCACTTGGGAGCTGTTTTCCTGCAGAATAAAAGTGCTTTTTCTCAACATGTAATACAGACACAAAGTGCACACAGGTATGTCTGGGATGTGTCTGCAATCTTCTGTGGGGCTCTGATCTGCACATGAGGTGTGCCGCATGTTCAGAATGGCGAGCGGGGGGGCCATCGGGTCCCCGCGGTGCTGTGACGGGGACCCGATGGCTTGGATGGCAGCCCGATGCCTTCCTTAGGCATCGTGGCTGCCATCCCTGTGAGCCTGTGCGATCCAGCCCCCTGGATTGCACAGGAAGCAGGCTGTAAGTGTATTACTGTGAGTAATACACTTACAGCCAATGCATTACAATACAACAGTACTGTAATGCATTGTGCAAGGGATCAGACCCCCAAAAGTTAAAAAAAAGTTAAAAAAAAGGTGAAAAAAAGTAAAAAATAAAGTTAAAAAAATAATAATAAAAGTTTCAAGTAAAAAAAAGGAAAAACGCCATTTTCCCCCCAATAAAGTAAAAAAAATTGTTAAAAAAGAAAAAAAAGAAAAAGTAGGCATATTAGGTATCGCTGCGTCCGTATCGACCGGCTCTATAAAAATATCACATAATCCATCCCGCCAGGTGAACACAGTAAAAAATAAAAACAGTGCCAAAACAGCCATTTTTTGGTCACCTTCCCCCACAAAAAGTGTAATACTACGCGATCAAAAAGGCGTATTTACCCCAAAATGGTACTAATACAATCGTCATCTCGTCCCGCAAAAAATGATACCCTGCCTAAGACAATCGCCCAAAAAATAAAAAAAAATATGGCTCAACACAAAAAAAAGATTTTATTCTGTTCAAAAATAAATCTAATGTGTAAAACTTTCCAAAAATAAAAAAGTTAGACATATTTGGTATTGCCACGTCCGTAACAACCTGCTCTATAAAAATATTACCTGATATGGCCCCCCCAGGTGAATGCTGCAAAAAATAAAAAATAAAAACTATGCCAAAACAACCATTTTTTTCCCTCTTGCCTCACAAAAAGTGTAATAGCAGGCGATCAAACAGGCGTATTTAACCCAAAATGGTACCAATAAAACAGTCATCTTGTCCCGCAAAAATGATACCCTACCTGAGACAATCGCCCGAAAAATAAAAAAAAATATGGCTCTCTGAAAATAACAACACAAAAAAAAGATTTGATTCTGTTCAAAAATGCATCTAATGTGTAAAACTTTCCAAAAATAAAAATGTTAGACATATTGGGTATTGCCGCATCCGTAACAACCTGCTCTATAAAAATATCACATGATTTGCCCTCTCTGGTGAATGCTGTCAAAAATATTTTTAAAAACGATACCAAAACAGCTATTTTTTTTCACCTTGACTCACAAAAAGTGTAATACCAAGCGATCAAAAAGTCTTATGTACCCCAAAATGGTACCAATGAAAACATCATCTCATCCTGCAAAAAATGAGCCCCCACATAAGACAATAACTCAAAAAAATAAAAATCAGTGGCTCCCGCAAACCATTCCATCAAAATCTGTGTTGTAAAATCCATATGGCGCTCCTTCTGTTTTGAGTTCTGCCATGTGCCCCCACATCAGTTTACCACCACATATGGGGTGTTGCCGTATTCAGGAGAAAATGGGGAACAAATTATGGGGTGCTTTTCTCCTGTTACCCCTTATGAAAATAAAAAAAATTGGGGCTAAAGCAACATTTTATTGGAAGAAATGAAATTTTTCATTTTCACAGCCAAGTGTTTCCAAATTCCGTAAAACACTTAGGGGGTCAAAGTGGCCAGTACCCCCTTAATATATTCGTTGAAGGGTGTAGTTTCCAAAATGGGGTCACTCTTTGAGGGTTTCCACTGTAGGGGTACGTCAGGGTCTCTCAATTACAAAATGGTGCCTAAAAACTATTCTAGCAAAATCTGCCTCCAAAATCCATATGGCGCTCCTTTCCTTCTGACCAGTGCCACAAACCCATAGAGACGTTTACCACCACATATGGGGTATTTCTGAAAACTGCAGAATCAGAGCAATGTATATTGAGGTTTAGTTCGCTGTTAACCCTTACTGTGTTGCAAGAAAAAAATTATTAACATGAATAATCTACCAAAAAAGTGAAATTTTGAAATTTCACCTCCATTTTCCTTTAATTCATGTGGAACACCTCAAGGGTTAACAAAGTTTGTAACAGCAGTTTTTTATAATTTGAGGGATGTAGTTTCTAAAATGGGGTCATTTATGGGTGGGTTTCATTATGTAAGCCCCTCAAAATCACTTTATATCTGAATTGGTGCTTAAAAAAATGGTTTTGGAAAATTTGGTGAAAATTTGAAAAATGGCTTCTAAACTTCTAAGCCCTCTAACGTCCTAAAAAAGTAAAATGACATTTATAAAATGATGCCAACATAAAGTAGACATATGGGGAATGTAAAATAATAACTATTTTTGGAGGTATTACTATGTATTTTGAAAGTAGAGAAATTGAAATTTGGAAATTTGGAAATTTTTCCAAAATTTTTGGTAAATTTGGTATTTTTTTTTATAAAAAAAAAATGAAATATTTTGAAAAATTTACTACTGTCGTGAAGCACAATATGTGACGAGAAAACAATCTCAGAATGGCCTGGATAAGTAAAAACGTTCCAAAGTTATTACCACATAAAGTGACACATGTCAGATTTGAAAAAAATGGCCTGGGCAGAAAGGTGAAAACAGGCCCGGGGTTGAAGGGGTTAAGAACTAGCTCCATGATATTTATTAATTGTACAGCCTCAAATTGGGCCACAGTTATTAGTGGGGTACCAGTCAGTATTGGATCCTTTTCTTTTTAATCAGTTTATTAGTGACCTTGTGGAGGGGTTAGGCTACTTTCACACTAGCGTTTTAAAATTCCGGTATTGAGTTCCGTCATAGGGGCTCAATACCAGAATTAAACGCTTCAGTTTTGTCCCCATTCATTGTCAATGGGGACAAAACTGAACTGAAGACAACGGAATGCTCCTGAAAGCATTCCGTTCCATCTTCAGACCGGAGAACAAACCGCAGCATGCTGCGGTTTGCTCTCCGGTCCAGGCATCCGCACCAAGACGGATCCGGAATGACCCCCAATGCAAGTCAATGGGGGTGGATCCGTCTGGTGTGACCAAAATGGTAACCGGATCCGCCCTCCATTGACTTTCAATGGAGTTCATGACGGATCCGGCTACACATACACACATACACACATACAGACATAGACATACACATAAACATACATACATACATACTTACATGCACCCCGGCAGGTCTTCAGAGCGTCGGAGGGACAGGACGGCACGCACAGGTGACGATTCCACCAGGCGCCCAGCAGAGGGCGCTGTGGGGAATCGTCACCTGTGTGAGCCGTCCTGCTTTCTCCGTCGCTCTGAAGACCTACCGGGAGCATGTAAGTATGTATGTGTATTTGTCTGTGTATATGTGTGTGTCTGTGTGTGTGTATGTATGTACTGTGTGACATGTGTGGGGCCGGAGCGCGGTTCCGGCTCCACACATGTCGCTGCGGCAGTCCTGATCCGGCAGCACCCTTCACCTGCCGATCAGGCCTGCCGCTAGTGTGAAAGTAGCCTTACAGAGAAGAATTTCAGTATCTAACAATGAGCACAGAGGAGGATAACATCATAGAGAGATGGAGAAGCTGGAAGTAAAGGAAGTTTAGTGTGGTTAACTGTATCGTCATGAACAAAGGAAATGTACATTTTTATATTGTATAGTAAAACTGTGAGTTAAACTGCCACTGGATCCTAATCATAATGTACAAATATAATGGACTGGGATGTTTCTAATAATCTTTTTACACCTAGTCATGTAACCATGACAAGAGGGCATCCTCTGCATCTGGAGGAAAGGAGGTTTCACCATCATCATCAGTGAGACTATGGGACTCTCTGCCACAGGATGTTATGATGGCTGATTCACTGTGCCAGTTCAAGGGGGCCTGACTGCTTTTCTTCAAAGTTAATATATTGCAGGATATATGTAATAGATTACCGAAGATGGGACGCTGATCCAGGGATTTATTCTGATTGCCATATTTGGAATCAGCAGAATTGAAGATTCGACTTGATGGATATTTTTTCAACCTTGCCAAATATGTAACTGACATAGTGAGTCCAGGAATATACAGTCCAGGAATGAATATTAAAATTTTGCCCAGACAGCGCAACATTGCTGAACTCAGTGCACAATTAATACACAATATTCTAAATTAGTGCTATATGTGCATAGTGCAAACAACATCACTCAGAGTGACATTCCTTGCTTTGGTTGTGCCACTTAACACCCACGGTGTCATATTTTCCCTACTTAAAGTTCTTTAAAGGGGTTCTCCAGGAATTAAGAAAATGAAAATACTTACATATTACTTTATGATAAATATATTCCCGAATACCTTTCATTAGTTATAATGGCTTGTTTTGTCTAGGGAGCAATCTTTAGGAGAAATAAAATGGCCGCCGTCCTATCAGTACACAAAAACTTGTCCTAATCATACAGGAGAACAAGTTACTTCACATCACTGAGGTAAAGAGCTGCCTCATCCTCCTCTCTTACTTGTCAGGGATAATGACGCCGAATACAAATGATAAGATCTTCAGCTCAATCTCTGTGGGAATGGACATGATAAGGAGACATGAAGTACAGAGAGGTGAGATGTGGCTAATGAGCAGCAGCTCTTGTATGCAGTTTCCATGACCACAGTCTGTCCAGTTCATCCTCTCTGTACTTCATGTCTCCTCATGAACTTCATTCCCCAGAGATTCAGGTGAAAATCGTATCATCTGTATTCAGGATAATAATCCCTGACAAGCAGAGCAGAGAGGAGGATGAGGCAGCTCTTTACCTCAGTGTTGTGAAGTAACTTGTCCTCCTGTGTGATTAGGACAGGTTCTGTGTGTACTAATAGGACGATGGCCATTTTATTTCCCCCTGATGATTGTTTCCCAGACAAAACGAGCCATTATAACTAATGAAAGGTATTTGGGAATATATTTATAATAAAGTAATATTTAAGTATTTTAATGTTCTTAATTCTCGGAGAACCCCTTTAATAGTCACATGGTTCCATATAGTTCCACACTGTGCTACAGAAAAACACATTTTTAATGCACCCGTCACACCACATACTACTCTTTGTAAGCTAAATCTAATTATATATCTCTTGTTCACTTACACTACAGCGAGCAGGCCATAGGATAAAGGAGAATGCAGGAGAAGTCATGTAACTATACTGAACATTGGGCATTAATGTGGAAAAGATTTATATTTTGGTATGGTTATTTAGCTGGCAAGATAGAGAATAAAGCACAGTGTAGGGATTTTTTCATTTATTTTTTTATTTTACTCATTTAGGTTAGTTTCACACTAGTGCTTACAGATCTGGCAGAGTGTTTCAGTCAGCATCCGTCATTGGTGGACGCTGTTGGAATGGCATCTGGCCCCATTCACTATAATGCGGTCCAGCGGTGATCCTGCCGAAATCCGGCAAATACGCAGAGTTACCTGGCTTATAAGACTCCTCCCACCTACTAGGTGCTCAGGTGTTCTTCATAAAGATGATCCCAACCAAGACCTTTCACCTAGCTAACCCAGTTCTCTCTGTTCTGCACTGATGAGGGGCAACCTAAGTTAAGCTTCAAAGCCTGTTTAAAAGGCTAAGCACTGACTAATTGGATTGATACCTAACATCTTATGGCAACAGAGGCTGCTTTCTGTTCCTTTTGGAAAGAAAGCTAATTTGCACACCCAGAGAAGGGTTGTCTGGACTATAAAACTCCTCATGTAGATGAATCTCTCTTTCCTACCTACTCAGATGAGTCTGAAGAAAATCTGATTCTAGAATTTTTTAAAAATTTGGGTTGGATTTCAAATCTAACATTGATTTATGCAAAGTCTGTTGAAATGTCAGTGTCGATTTAGATTTTAGTGACATAAATATCTATGTAACACATACCATATATTAAAGGCATATTTATTCTGAAGAACTCTAGAAGATATTCCCCAAAAAAGACTGTACGTTGATTTTTTTAAGCAGACATAACAACTGACGTGAATTCTCAGACCTGAGAACATTCTATGCCTTGTGCAAATGATAGTGTGCCATTTCTGCCACTTCAGAAATACCCAGCAGGGGATATATACTAAGAGGTAACGGGGGAAACAAAGCCTCAGAAAGGGAAGGAAGGAAATTTCTGGAATAACTAGTCTAAACACAAGGAAATGGAATAAATGATTCCCTTGGTAGTGGATGGGGATCTCTGAACAAACTGTAACCTTCCATTCCATGCAGCACTTCTTACATAGTTTAAGTTATAGTTTTAGATTGTGCTCATATCCAGGGAGTATTCGGATATTTGTGGCGGTGAGCACATATCTGTCTCATTGAGCTGTCTTACTCAATACACCCACTCGCCATCTGTTTCTGGCCGTTTATCGCAAATTATTATAACTAACCACATGACTTGCAAAAGCAAGTTGTAAATGATTAATATTTAGTACCTGTCATGGAAAAGTCTAAAGGAAATGGGCAGTTAAAATGAAAGCTGGGCACACCAGAGCCAGCACAGTCCTAATTCCAACATCAAACACTATAATGTAACAAAGTATATAAACTGCTACATAGAGCAACAGATGGTCCCATAATTATTGTAGCTACTGTACTGTATCCCAGAAATGTATGCTAAAAGATGTAACCATGTTAGGTCTGTTTCACACTGGCATTATTGGTTCCGGTAGGTTGTTCCAGCAGCCATGCACTGTCGAAAGTCCATCCGGCCCCATTCACTATAATGGGGACCAGAGAAGATTCAAGAGGTGGGCGGATAATTGCCTTGCTGTGGCCAGATCTACACCGGTCTCTATTATAGTGAATGGTGCTGGCCGGACTTTCGGCAGCACATGGTTGCACATGATAGTTACGGATCTGGCATGGTAGCACACGGTTGCACACGGTAGTTATGGATCCTACCAGAACAGCCTACAGGGATCATTAACACCTGTGTGAAACAAGCCTTATCTTCAGTTACACTTTTTTCTTTTTTTTACAAAAAAAAACCCTGTGAGGTAGAAGCCAATGTTCCTCATTTAAGGGGAGAAACATTCGACTCCAACCATTGTGGAAGCGCTCATCTCCATAGTCATCTGTATCGCCATCCTCAGGACGACGATACAGATGCCTGTACTGCGGGGCAGGGGAGGAAGAGGCGTCTCCCCTGTCCGTTCCTCTGATAGGCTGCAGGCACTAGGCCTGCAGCCTATCAGAGGCCAGCTCAGGCGGCGCGATGACATCATCGCGCCGCCTGAGCCGTACAGCGTGGGACACAGGCTGGAAGAGGCCTGCATCGCATCACTGCCAGCTCCATGGAGGTAAGTATTAGTGTTTTTTTTTTTTTTTATTGTTGCAATCACGGACCGGAGCTCTATTGGGGGCACTGGGGGCATTTGTTACTGGCACATGGGGCACTGGGGGGCATTTCTTACTGGCACAGGGGGCATTTCTTACTGGCACTTGGGGGCACTGGGGGCATTTCTTAATGACACAGGAGCACTGGGGGCATTTTTACTGGCACTGGGGGCATTTCTTACTGGCACATGGGGGCACTGGGGGCATTTTTACTGGCACAGGGGGGCACTGGGGGCATTTCTTACTGGAACATGGGGGCACTGGGGGGCATTCTTACTGGCACATGGAGGCATTTCTTACTGGCACATGGGGGCACTGGGGGCATTTGTTACTGGCACATGGGGACACTGGGGGGCATTTGTTACTGGCACATGGGGCACTGGGGGCATTTCTTACTGGCACTGGGGGCATTTCTTACTGGCACTTGGGGGCACTGGGGGCATTTCTTAATGGCACGGGAGCACTGGGCACATTTTTACTGGCAATGGGGGCATTTCTTACTGGCACATGGAGGCACTGGGGCATTTTTACTGGCACAGGGGGGCACTGGGGGCATTTCTTACTGGAACATGGGGCACTGGGGGCATTTCTTACTGGCACATGGGAGCACTGGGGGCATTTCTTACTGGCACATAATTTGGGGGGCATCTATGGGGGTGGGACACTTTTTACTGGCACATGATTTTGGGGGGAATCAATGGGGGGAACATCTGGCGCATTATTGGGGCGTTTCTTACTGGCACATAATTTGGGGGGCATCTATGGGTGGGGAGCACTTCTTACTGGCACATTATTGGGGTGAAATTTTGGGGGCACTTCTGGCACAGTTTTGGGGCACTTCGTACTGGCACATTATTGGGGGCACTATGGGGGCACTTCTTACTGGCACATTATTGTAGGGCACTATGGGGGCACTTCTTACTGGCACATTATTGTGGGGCACTATGGGGGCACTTCTTACTGGCACATTATTGGGGGGCACTATGGGGGCACTTCTTTCTGGCACATTATTGGGGCACTATGGGGGCACTTCTTACTGGCACATTATTGTGGGGCACTATGGGGGCACTTCTTACTGGCACATTATTGGGGGGCACTATGGGGGCACTTCTTACTGGCACATTGGAAGCATTATTACTTCTGGGGCACAGTGGGGACATTAGTACTGTTGGGTGCACTATTATTAACAATTAACAAGTGCACTCTGGCAGAGAATTATTAGTTAGGATGTTGGGGGGCACTATTACTGTGGGGGGCACCCTGGCACAGTATCAGCATAGCGCAGTTATTTTTGGGGGACGTTATGTTTACAGTATTACTGTCAGGGACACTATTTGCTGGGTGCAGTTATTTTAGGACACTGTGTGCCAATAATTATTGAAGGGCACTATCTGTGTGGTACTAGTGACACAGTACTGGGGATGGTAGGATGATTTGTCCAGAAGACGGGAGGATGATGGAAAAGTAGTAAACTAAGATTTTTTTTTCTGTCAAACTGCAGAGATGAAAAATGGCGTCTGGTCTGAAAGGAGAAGATAAGGGAAGAGAAAATCTATATTAGAGGAGAAGACACTGGATGTACGAGGTATGGGGCGCTGGATTAGGCTACATTCACACAAAAGTTGTGTTTTGCAGTCTGCAAATTGCGGATCTGAAAAAAAAAGGATGATGTTCCATATGGCGGACAGATGCGGACAGATGCGGACAGCACACAGTGTTCATTGAAGTGAATGGGTCCGCATCTGAGCCGCAAAATATGCGGATCGGAGGCTGCAAGAATAACTGTGGTGTGAATGTAGCCTTACCCTGTATGTTCTGTAGTGATATACGTAATGTTAGGAGGGAAAAGGTTAGGGTGAGAATTTGGCATGGGGGAAGGGTTAAATTTTTGACTTGGCTGGCAGAAAAGCTAGGTGCACCAGCGCTGGGGGTAGGGGGGGCCCCAAGCTGAACTCTTGCACCAGGGCCCATGAGCCTTTAGCTACGCCCCTGCCAATCTCACTGCAGTTAATACATCTGTCCACAGTTTTAAAAGATTGGAAAGCCTCTTCAAACTACAGGATGTTTGTGGTAATATCCTTCAAGGCTTCAGAGAGTTTTAAATCCATTGTGGTTGCCCTGTAGACATATTAATAGATGCAGACTGTTTTATGATACCCTGTGTCCAAGGTCATGTACAAGACACGATAAAGATTTTGGTTAAATTATATTTCTCAGAAATTCACATTGAGTATTGTATTATTGTGCAAATTTGTGAACGTATCTATTGTACATTCACTGCTATTGCACCCCTTCTCTGTTACACAACTGCTTATGCTTTTGTTGCAGGTTTTTGGCAAACAACTGAATTCAATATGCAGTTTTTAAGGTTTCATGTTTTTTTTTTTCATATTTTATTAGTTCAGAATTCTTGGAGCTTACATCAGGAGATGTTATTCATTAATAACATAGGAAAATAAGAAAGTAACATAGTAAATTGTTATTAATGCATTTCTGGAAAAGTCAGTGTGATTTAAACAAAGTGCAAATGACCAATATTTATTTATTCACATTACTGTCATTTTCATGTTTTTCTTAAATTTTCAATGTCAAATTTCATTTATAATCTTTTAGATGAGAAGAGAGATGAGATCCATGGCAATTTGATAGGTTTAGCCCAGACGGTCTCATGTGGTCAAGGAGAAATGAAATGTTGAAATGTTGCATTCTGTTAATGTAATATGCACTCAATGGATTTTATCATTGACTGGTATTAATGTCATGACATTTTCCCAGAGGTTTCATAGTTTATACTTTCATTACTGTAAACTGTACTCTAAAATAATCCATTAGTAATGATGCAGTGTGCAATAGGAATCATGTATAGGAATCAAGACGTTTTATTTTAAAGGGTATCTGTCAGCAGATTTGTACCTATGACACTGGCTGACCTGTTACATGTGTGTTTGGCAGCTGAAGGCATCTGTGTTGGTCTCATGTTCATATGTGTCCGCATTGCTGAGAAAAATCTTTTAATGTATGCAAATGAGCCTCTAGGAGCAATGGGGGCGTTGCTGTTACTCCTAGAGGCTCAACTCCCTCTGTAACTGCCGCACTCTCTCTACTGTGATTGACAGGGCCAGGTGTGATTACTTTTACACTTGCCTGCCCCTGTTAATCAAAGTGCACAGGGTGCGGCAGTTGCAGAGAGAGCTGAGCCTCTAGGTGTAACAACATTGCCCCCGTTGATCCTAGAGGCTCATTTTCATACAGTAAAACATAATTTTTCTCAGCAATGCGGGCACATATGTCTTGAACTGTCAAGTGCACATGCAACAGGTCAGCCAGTGTTATAGGTACAAATCTGCTGACAGATATCCTTTAATAGTCCACCAACCAGCTGTCACATCTTTTCTTACAGATGGGTCATTGCCCTGTTCCCACAGAACTCTCTTTTCTTGAACATTACAATTCTTGATTACTTACTTGCTGGAGGTATATAAATTGTCTCAAGCCAAATGTGAAATTTGAAGCATCTAAGTATGATACAACATACTATATTTCAAAATTTCATAGCAGAGGGGGTGAATACATATGCACTCACAACATTTCCGTTTTTATTTCTTTATTAAACAAGGTATGTATTTTTTCATTCCACTGTAATCATTTGGACTATTTTATCAAATCCATTACAAAAACATTAAAAACGACATTTTAATTCCAGGTTGTAAAGCACCAAAACTGGAAAAATACCAAGGGGGTGAATACTCTTGCAAGGCACTGTATACTGTATCAGCATAATGCTAGCACTCAATAGAACCTGCATAAGAGAAGCAAACCTGTATGTTAAGAGATAACTAATAACTGCTGCATCATGAACATAAACTGCCTCTTCACTCTATTAAAAATAAGAGGGATGCAAACTGATAAAGAAAGCATCACATGAATATTGTCCATGCCACAAGGTGAATAACATTTGGTTTGAGAAGCTTTCAGCCAGAACAAGATAAAGGTGGTTTTGTGGTGCCCCCTAGTGACAGTAAATAACACTGTCATAAAAATGAGCAGAAAACATACATGTCAAAATAAGGCTGGTTTCACTCCTTCTGTGTGAATTCCAGCAGGCTGTTCCAGCAAACAATGCCGGGAAACCGCAGGTGTGAAACTAGCCTAAGATGCTGGAGCTGTTTTTTTTTTTTTTGTTGATGTGGCATCTCATTTATAACTGTAGCCTTTACACCTTCATGACAGTGAGTGGCATGGTGACATAGCGTACCAGCAATTCTAAATAGTAACATGATCATTGAGGATCTTATTGGTCTTTTTACCCAAAACATCTCAATTACTGATGTTGATTTGACAAGGCATACATCAGTATATAGTAGAATGGTAAGGCCCTTGCACATGAGCATATCACAGCTTTGTGTAGAGAAGTAGTAAGGTACCCTTATAAATCTGTAGGTACCCATGTGTACCTCCTTATGCCTCTGTTTAAAACAAAGGCACACATAGGTATTTTCTCATTACTTCATACACAATCTGAGAGGAAAACAAATTTTGTCACATTCCAGCAGAAACCGTGTTATGAAATTATTTTCCCTTTTGTATGAAGGCACCATACATTGAGACACAGCAGGGCACATTTATCAAGACCGGCGTTTTAGGCGCTGGTCTTAATAAACCTCTATAGCTGGTGTTGGATCGCGGAGTTATGAAGAGATGCAGGCCTTGACATAACTTCGGCGGATCCTCCGCCAGTTCTAAATGTAAGACAGCTTCCTAGCTGTCTTACATCTAGACCTTTTCCTACACCTCAAAGAGGCGTAAAAAATGGTAAATCAGACAGCCTGTCTGCTGTCCCCTTCCTCACCCACGCCAACAATTTTAGACCTGGCGTGAGCGGGAAAAAGTCACCTAATATAGGTGGATTTCAGTATTATAAATGACTCCCAGAGTGCCTAAGGCTCTGTACCCTGGGACCATAGGGTGCTGCTATAGAGGCTGAGAGCACATGGCACTGCTATCTGGAGCTTGATACTGAAAAAAATAAAAAGGGCAGAACTATGATAGAAAACCAAAAATGACAGTTAGAGTGTAACTGTCATTCTTTTTTTATTGTGTAATGTGTAGGTGCAGTGATACTGACCATTTTTGTAATATACTTTAATTACTGAAATCATACATTTCTATTAGAAAAATAGCTGTAAAGTGGCCCATTATGAGCCTCAGCAACGCTCCTCTGTCTTCTGTTTACATAACAGTGGAGACTTGCTTTACACTGACTGTGTTATGTAAACAGAAGACAGAGGAGCGTTGCTAAGGGTCAAAATGGGCCAATTTAGAGCTATTTTTCTAATAGAAATGTATGATTTCAGTAATTAAAGTATATTACAAAAATGGTCAGTATCACCGCCCCTACACATTACACAAATAAACAAAAGAATGACAGTTACACTTTAATGTCACTTATTGACATTTGCACAGGAAGTGTACAAATTAATCCATGTGTTATATTTCCAAGTCAGATACATGTAATTTGTCTGGCTCCAAAGTGTTCAGTCAAATTGAAATGTCTGAGGTATCAAGTTACATAAGTATAATGGCTCCATTTGCAGTGGATAAAACTGCCCCATATTAATCTAGGCTAAACATTCTCATGCACATAAGGATGTTATGTCCTCTGGGAGTCTCATCCTTGGCCTCCAATGGAAAACACTTAGAGACAGGTGGGAGAAAATCTGGATACATTACTGACACGACTCCCTACCTTGTAATCAATCCAGCCATCCATTGACTAATGCAGGAAGCATTAACATGCCGAGCTATATTATTTATAACAGGGGGCGAGGGATGGCTTACAAACCTTTTAAAAGCACATCAGCCATGTCTCAATGAGCCTTACCATTGATCTGCCACTTATAAATAAAAGCTTATGGGAAATGTAATTATTTTATAAGTGTCTTTCATTCCAATGGCTTCTGTTGCCTCATTTTCTTCTAAGGGGTTGTTCGCATATCAGTTATTTGATCAGTTATTTCCATCAGTTATTGTCAGCCAAAACCAGGAGTGGACACTAAACAGAGATCAGATATAATGAAAAGATCTGCACCTGTTTGGTGTTTTTGACCCACTCCTGATTTTGGCTCACAATAACTGATGGAAATAACTGATCAAATAACTGACATGTGAACAACCCCTAAGAATGGCAATAATAAAAGTAATGAAATTATCTTCAGCCTCATAGTTATTTTAGTTCAAAATTGCAATCTGAAAGAGTCATTTTTTAATAATCTAGCAATCTAACTGTGGCAGTAAATACAATTTTGTATTTGTGGTTTTTAAAGCAATCACGGGAGAAGATGACATTGATCTTACAGGGCCACATGCTGCAGCTTGTCAGGTTAACTGATCAATGGATGCTGTCATCTGCAAATATTCCACATACAATATTCATTTATTTGCCCTGCCAATGTATATCTCAAGTCTTACTTCCCTGTTTAATCTAGAGACAAAAAATTCTGTAAATGTATTAACAACTCTATAGATGATTATACAGTATATCACAATTACAAAAAAAATTAGGAAATATAAATTTTATCATCTTGTGTTGGGTAACCTGGAGGCTACATTCGCATAACACGACACGACCAAAACATGGATAACGGCCATGTGAATTCCGCATTTTGCAGACTGCACATGGCCGACGTTATATAGAAAATGCCTATTTGCAGACCTGTCAATTGTGGACAAGAATAGGACATGCTCTATATTTTTTGCGGGGCTGCAGAACGGAGCTATGGATGAGGACAGCACATGGTGTATTGTCCGCATCTTTTGCTGCCCCATTGAAATGAATGGGTCTGCACCCGTTCTGCAAAATTGTGCAACAGATGCAGATCCATTCATACGTGTGAATGTACCTTTACTGTTATTATTATACTGAGGGTTTTTCCATTACTTTGGGGCTGTACATAGTGTAGTTTAAAGGGAACCTGGCACCACCAAAATGCCCCCTACAATGCCCACAGTACCTCACAGCTGACGTTATTCGGTTTCTAATGATGTTCTTGGCTAGTTTGTCTGCAAGATCACTGGAGAACAACTTAACTCCCGCTTCGCGCTGTATGCATGTGAAGAGTTTGAAGACCTTTTCCAGCTGCGGAGCGTCCTTTCTATGGACTGGTGTCCAGAACTGAACTGCATATTCCAGATGAGGCCGCACCAAAGCTTTGTAAAAAGATAATATTACATCCCTGCCCCGCGAGTCCATGCCTCGTTTAATGCATGACAATATCCTGGTAGCCTTAGAAGCAGCTGATTGACATTGTATGGTATTTAATCTATGATCTACAAGGACACCCAAATCCTTCTCTCTAAGTGACTCACCCAGTGTCACTGTACGATTCCCCAGGAGATCTTGCATCTACACTGTCGATCTTTTTTTTTTGCCCCACTGTAATGTATTGGCTTTAGAGGCTCATTTTGCAGGCACCGAATCACAGGCACGAGTCAAGCCAAGGCAAGTACCATATCTATTCTTTCTTTCACATTTCAACAGTGCCACATATGTTCATTGTGTGATAACTTGTTTGTTGCTTGATGAATTTGTCATTGGTACCATTTTGGAGTACATAAAATTTTTTTGATCACTCGATATTATGCTTTTTATTTTGTTTTACTGTTCATCTAACAGAATAGATCATATGATATTTTCATAGCACAAGTAATTATGGATGCAGCAATACCTAATACGTCTATTTTTGTTTTTATTTTATTTTTTCACTTTTACACAATGAAAGCCGTTTTGAAAAAAATTCATGTTTTTCTGTAACCATTTTCTGAGAGCCATATTTTTTTTTCTGGTGATGGTCTGCTTAAAAAAGACTCATTGTAGTCAAGTCACATTCTTGGTGAATAAATTGAAGTGAATAAGTGAAGATATTGAGTGCTACAATATTTTTCCCCAAATTCTTGTGTGAGGGTTCATTTTTTGCAGAATCGGGTGATGTTTTCATTGGTTGCATTTTAGGGTACATTTGATTGCTCGATATGCATTTTGTTAGGAGAGGTGACCAAATGTGCTTTTCTGGAATGATTTTTTTTTAATGGACTTCACCTGACAGGGTACAGGCTCAAGCACACGAACGTGTGTGCCCCGTGCCCATATTGTGGCCCACAAAAAGAGGGTCTGCAATATACGGGCACCGGCTCTGTGCACTCCATATCACGAATGCGGAACCATTGTCATAAATGTGTCTGGAATCTGCTAGATATGGAGTGTGGCGGAAGCACGTATCAGATCTTGGTTTGTGCCTCAACAAAAAATAGAACATCCGTGTGCATGCGGATGAGGACCCATGCACTTGAATGAGATGCAAAAGACGGCCCACACCCTCAAACGGCATGCACACGGATGGTACTCTTGCATTGCAGACCACAATTTGCGGTCCACAGCACAGGCAAGGGGCACACATGTTTGTGTGCATGAGCCCTATATCGATACCTAATGTTTAACATTTGTTAATGGCCTGATGAGGGGAAAGGGGCACTTTTTTTTACATTTGAAACTTTTATTTTTTGTATTTTTAGAAAGCAGATTTTTTACTTTTTGAGAGTCTGATCCCTATTTCAATACATGCTGTATTGCACTGCATTGAAACTGTCAGCATTACACTGACAGTTACCTATGAGCCATCCTGGAGACTGGACCACATAGGCAGGCCCTGAGGCCATTGTAAGGCTTCTGGTGACCATGGCAGCCATGCAATCGCATTGTGGGGAGCCAATGAAAGAAAGGCAGCCCCATCCCTCTGTATATCCCTTAGATGCTGCAGTCAGCATTGACTGTGGTATCTAAGGAGTTAATCCGCTGGCATTGGCATTTTGAGTGATACCAGCAGTTTCAGCCCCTGTACTGATCAAGCAGACATAGTTCTTGTGACCACTTGATCAGTGCACCGTACATGTACGGCAGATTGCAGAAAGTCACTTGCTGTATGTGCGCTGTATGCTCCAGTTGCTTACCAACATATTCTGCCTTGTTGTACACAACATTGTGCTGAATTGTTTCTGTCAGTCCTATAAACAGTGAATGGAGCAGCAGGGCTCAATACTCTATTTTCCATTTCTGGTGATTGTTGAGTGTCCAAGAGGCCAATATAGGTCACAAATTCATTTTTATGATGCCTCACTGAAAGAGCCATAACTGTGATTCTCTCCAGTGGGCCAGTGCAAGCCTGTCTAGAGTTAGTAGCTGGCGGGCCCTTCTAAATATCTAGAAGTTTATGTGCACTTAATGGTGTACAGAAAAATAATGCTGTACCATGTTAGGCAGAAAAATGTATGTGATGTAAAACACTTTTTTGTCAAAAAAGGAAAAATGTATTATAGCATTGATAGCTTTATTGGCAAGCCATAAAAAATTGCAAACTTTTTGAGCTTTCTGTTGCTCTTCTATTACGCTTCAGAAATCTTATCTTTTGGCTAACCTGAAAAATGAATCACTGAGGGAACAGCACAATATTTACATCAGTAATACATCAGTAAGATAAGCCTAAGCAATACAACTGTCTTTTCTTGTTACAAGAGTAACCCGAAAGCTCCAAAAGAATCACCTAAATTCTAAAAAGAAAATATGGTTACATAAAAACTAGATTCAAACAATAGGTCATTTTATGATGACACATTCCATTTAAGGAGACATCTGATCAATTAGACAATCTCATGTCAATCTATTTCCATTACAGTAATTTAGACATCCAGGTTCTGCTGAAGTTGAATAAGGCTGCCTCTAGTGAACACTGGTAAAAAGTCTGAAAAACAATCACCTGATGTACAGTGATGTACAGTGTGTTTGGAAAATCTATAGTATAATATAAATAGATGAGCGAATTGATGAGCTTGAATCGAATACAGTAGGTTTACATTAAACACGGTTGACAAATATCACCCCTAAGGCTACATGCACACGACAGAAACAGTTCTAGGGGTGATATTTGTCAACCATGTTTGATGTAAACCTACTGTATTCGATTCAAGCTCATCATTTTGTTCATCTCTTTATATTATACTACAGATTTTCCAAACACACTGTACATCACTAACTGTGGTTAATGTAGATGAAGATGGGCCCCTTTAGTTATTTGGCCACCATAGCAGCTTCTATGACTGCTGCCCTGGTGGTTATGTCCATGAGACTATGGCAAGCACATTAGAGCTTTGAAACTATATTAAACCAGGGCAATAATTGGGTTCATTGAGTGCATTGCAAATGAAAGTCAAACCATCAATAGGCAAATTAACAAGCAATATGCTACAAAGTCTAATCCAGGTTAGGTCCCTAGTCATGTAATAACACTAGAGGATCCTTTAGTCTTCTAGGAGACTATTCCAAATTAGAGTTCACATCATTTATAACAGTAATATTTTATGTTGCATATTATTTTAACTGATTAGAAAATCGTTTAAAATGTGGCTTCGATTCGGCCAAATTGGTTCAATTTAGGTCCAATTAGAGATGAGTGAATCCATTTATTAGAATCAAAATGTGACCTGCATTTTTTAAATAATTATGATTTGGTAGAATCAGAATTTCTTCAGATTCATTTGGGTAAAATTTTCCCAGGGAAGGGGAGAGAGGAAACTTGAATGCAATTCGAATTTTTATAAAATTGGGTTCAAATTCAATTTGTTTAGAATCAATTCAATGATCTTTATCTACAATTGTATTTTATAATTACTAGATATTAGAGATAGATGAGTGAATGGTTTCAAAATGAATCCGATTTGTTATGAATTTCACAAAAACTCTAGTTCCAAACAAATCCCAAGTTTGGCGATTCGAATCAGATGAATCGTGCTAAACTGACCTGCCGTTTTAAACTTAAAGGGGTTCTCCCACGAATAATGTAAAAAATGAAAATCAGACATCATATAGGACATGCCAACCTCTTTTTAACAAAGCTAGAACCAGTCCTGTACCTCACATAGATCCAGAGATCTCCCCAGTCATTCCTCTGCTAGATTTATATCAAGCTGACAGCTCAGGGGAGTGTCTTTTCTGCTGCAGCTCCGGAGGCGTGTCTCAGCTCTACCTATCGCAGCTCAGGAGGCAGTTAAAGGTTGAAACTGAGCATGTGCGGCCATCTCAGTGAATAGGTCAAAGAAATAAGAAATTAAGTGGTCCTATACAGATACATGTTATTTAATAACTCAGTAGCTATACAAAAATTTTAATGACATGCAATTACAAAAGTATTCAGATCCAGGTGCTGGTCTGAAAACTGTAGAATATTTTTCGTGGGACAACCCCTTTAAATTTTCAGTATACTATAGAGGGAAACAGGGCAAGGAGGATAAAGAAGGAGGATCACACAACCCAGGGAGAGGTCCTGGGTAGCAGGCATGCCCACATTGCTTTGCAGTCCATCTGATAGCCAATCTGAACGGAGGATATTGGCTGGTGCATTAGGCACTATATTAGCAGAGAACCTATTCTGGGCTCAGCCACTAATCTGATGTGACATGTCTGTCGCAGACGAAGTAATTAGATATACAAGATGGCAGTGACAGTGTTAAGGTATGGAAAGATCTATTTAGCTAAGTAGATTGAATTACTTGTTAGAAAGACAGGTTTTATCATTAGGGACAGGATATGGTAAGTTAGTTGATTGTGTATCTGATACAGCCAGGCTGGAGTTGTTCATTTATAGACTTTAGCATAGCATATGAGCTTTTACAGTGATCATCATGGCCCCTAGAAGTCTCTAGGTATAACGGCAACTCCCCTGTGGCTCCTAGACGTTCATTTGCATATACTAAAACATAATTTTCCTCAGCAATGCGGGCACATATGGACATTGGAAAACACAGATGCCATCAGCTGCCAAGTGCACAGGCCATCCAGTTTGATAGGTACAAATCTGATGAGAGATATCCTTTAAAACTTCTCATCCATATGCTGCAGAGAGTCTGCATGAGTACGCACACATAACCTAACGTGGTGCGGATTTTAAATCGTTAGCATGTCAATTTATGTGGATATCTGGCACAGATCTCACCCTATTCAATGCAGAGGGTTAAATCTGCAACAAATCCACATCTTTTCCATACAAAAAACTGCAGCAAAAAACACACAATTTGATGTGAATTTTGCTTCTGCGATTTTAGCCACCTACACTATGGCTGTTCCTGTGCAGAGGAATTATGTGTGGTCGTACCCTGAGGCAAAAAGCTTCAGTAAATTTTATCTAATTAAGCCTTGTTTGGAAACTGCTTAGTATAATTCGTATATTTTGATATTTAATTAAATATCTAGCAAACAGCAAAGAGTAGCTCATTAAATGCATGATACTTCTTCAGTATATTCTTGTTATTATTATTTATTATAATTTATGCAATATAGAGGAGTAGCAATCCTGAAAAACATCTTATTTAAGCATGCCTATAAGGGATACTGAGGGGAGGACATTTTAAAACTGCCATAATAAGATTATGGATTTGATTTCATCAGAACAAGACAGAAAAACCCTTTGGGAAACATTTCAATGACTGGATCTGATCCTCGTCTCTGTACTGAACATGCCACTCCTGAAAGATATTTTAACTGCGAAAATGAATTTTAGGTTTCATATAGCAGCAAAAGGTGCAACTTTTTTAGAGAAGAAAATCAGCATAAATTGAATGCTATGCCATATTCGTCTTTACTACAACTGATGTAAGAAAAAAATCCCAAACTTCTTTTGTGACAAATATTTTTTTGCTACATGATTAGAGATGAGCGAATCAAATCCGACAAAGTGAAATTCTGAATTTCAGGATAAGTTTGATTCACCGTGAAGCTGAATTTCCTTATTCTTCGTGGTAGAGAATCAGGGGCGGATTGGCCATAGACCTTACAGGGAAATTTCCCGGTGGGCCGATGCCCAGGGGGCCGCCTGGGCCCTCCTCACGGCTGGCCAGTGGAAGTTTTTGGGGATGTATTTTGTGCTGCTGACAGTATTTTGTGATGGACTGTGGTATTTTGCTCTGTTTTCCATCAATTTGGACCCAACTACAAAACGGGGGCCACTTTTAGTATTTTTTCCAGGGCCACTTTAAGTTCCCAGTCCGCCCCTGTAGAGAATCTATTTTCCCGGAAATAATTTAAAACAAAAAAAAATCATACTTAACTCATCAATTTGCTCGCAACGAGTCTAGCACCACCATTTTGATTGAGGATCTTGGCCGAAATCCTGTGCACGGTGACATATGCTGTCACCAAGATTTTGTGCAAGATCTTCAAGCAAGATGGTGGCTGCCGGGCAGTCGCAGGCAAATGGAGGCAGTAAGTATGATTTCTTTTTTTTTTTTTTCTGTTAATTTTACACTGTATTATTACTCTCTGATGGTGCAATCATGTATGAATGTGGCATCTGAGGGGTACAATGATGGGAAGTGGCGCTATTGCAGCTCCCCGTCAGTGCACCCTTCACTTACAAAAAAAGCAAAACAGCAAAACAGCCGAATTGAATTTCCCAAAACTTTGCTCATCTCTATTGATGATTCTGGGATTTGTTTTCACATACAGTATTTGGGAAGTCATTTTTTCCTCTTAAAATCGACTATTCTTGGCTACTGGCTACTATGACCAGAGGACTATCACGTTCTCAATGGCTTCTGTTTTTTACTAAATTCTAGCAACAGTGACGCACATATGAACATACATATGACAGTTATTTGCTTGAAAACATGTACAACTAGATCAGGGGTCATCAACCACTGGCACTCCAGATGTGAACTACGAACCTCAGCACGGTGTTCTCAGAACTCCCATACAAGTGAATGGAGCAAGCTACTGTAGGAGTTGTAGTTTCACAGCCGTCATGTCATTTTGCTGAACCCTGAACCAGACGCTATGCTCTCAGCTGTTGTTGATGGGAAGAAACCACCAACTGGGCTTAATTTAGCATTACTCCCATTGGCCCTTCAGATAGAAAAGTGCTTCTTGCAGTAGTTCTGTGATCTGGAGGTCCACAGTTGCCTAATATAGGCAACCACTGCAGATATCCACTTTCAATGGGTTGACTAGTTTTTAATTTAATCAACAGTTTTAACATACTTACCACTAGAATCACACTCGATTGTGGAACAGGAAGATTTTCCACGTCAACATCTGGATCCTCTGAGGCCAAAAGATTTAGTGCCTGGTCGTGAGTTGATCGAGGGAAAGCTGATTTTACAAACTTGGGGTCAATATATTTACTGATTTTCAAGTGGGCTGAAGAATGAAAACTGTGTTCAGGCATTTTCTGCCTTTCTAGATCCACACTCTTTTCAATACTTTGTACATGACTGTAAATGAATCTGGGTTTCCATGTCCTCTTCTCACGGACTGCCAATATATGATCATGGTCTCCAGAGAAGCACTCTGTTGGAACAGAAGAGGAAATCAATGACATATTGTGTATAAAATATATAAAACTAAAACAAAAAAAATGGAAGCAAAAAGGAAAATCTCACAGATTGGGGAGATTGTGAATATTTGAAGTCATATAAATAGCTGTGTAAAATAAACTTAAATAGGTTGTCCTTCTTGTGGACCCTTTTTTTTGCCGTCCCCACAGTGCATTGGACCTGTTAAAAACTCTCCTGCTCTCTGCAGCTTCATTCCAGCTCCCTGGCTCCATTCAGTGGTCCCATCCTATGAACAGTCAATGACTGGTCTCAGTGTATTTCATTTTTGGTAACCCTTCCCAAGGTCTCATGTAGATGGAAGTATTGCAGCTCCTTATGAGTTTCAATTAGTGTAGAAAATCTCAGTAAATCGTTGTCACAAAGATGCTTCACAGACAAGCAGGTTTGCATCCAGAGTACAGAGGAGCAGGGGCTCTATGCAGTGTCAGACTGCGATGCCTAGGGCCCACTGTACAGCGACATGCAAATATTACCTGCCCACACAGAGGCAGACAGCAACAAGACGCTAGTAGATTATTGATTTTGGGGTTCTCTGCAACAACTTCAAAAGGTGGGTCCCAGGGAAGAGAGAATACTGGCTGGCTTGTCTCTATTCCTAGAGGCCATCTTAACCTTCTGATGCATCTATAATAATAAAATGGATAGTCTAACCAGTTTTTTATATTGATATAGGTTATTTCAGATGCTGTGCTGGTGGTCTGGGGGCCCACCTTTCTCAGACTGGCTCTATGTGCTACTTCACGGCTCCAGGCATGCAGCTCTCCAGTGAGACATGAACACCTTTGGAGCTCGTCCACACATGGCAGAAACACGTTAATTTTTCCTCTACAATATGCATCCTATATGGATGAACTCTTACAGTAAAGTCATAAAAAGACATCAAGTTAAATTATTTCATTTTTAATACAAAATCTTATCACTGGAAATGAGGGACATAACCAGCAGTGTTCTGTAACCATCTGATTTATATTTCTAATATATTTATGAATAACCCATATTATGGCTTTTTTATTAAATAGAATAAAATATCTATAATTAAATTCTATTATTAGCAAGTCATCCAGCCTTTGCGAATGATTCGTGAAAGGCTAACGGGTACATGCATAACAAATTGCTTTAATAAATGGTTGTCCTGTAACAGAACCATAAACTGTATGCGCTTAGTTGTTATTATAACATACAACAATTAGACTATAAATACTATAAAAAATGCATTTTTACTAAATGTGCCAATGAATTAAACATAGGATATGTGAAAACTTAATATTATAACAATCAAATGCATAAATTGGACTAAGAAGATTCTATTGCATTCTACATCAGGTGTTCAAGTCTTCTGCAGTGACACCTCAGGGCAATGTTATACATGGTTCCTAATGAAAGAAATAGACTGCCCATGTAATGCTTGGACATGCTGGGTCCTCCAGAGAGACACCCTTTGTTGCTACTACAGTTGTGATAAAATAATGAATACTCACCTATTCATTCCCGCTTCTTGCAGCGCCACTGCTTCGATTCTTCATGCTCGGCTTTGTTTGCTTGGCTGTGGTAATGGTGTGTCCATATACTACATGTGAACCCTGTAGCCAATGCCTGGCCTCAGTGGTCATGTATCATATACTGCTAAGTACAATGATTGGCTGCAGTGGTGTCTGGGGTATATGGGCGCATCATCTGTGGTGAAGTGAACGGTAGATGTGTGGTGGGGGTGTATATCTCAGTTCACACCCCTAGTCGACACAGGTGTTTACCTGGCCTGAGGTGAGGCCAGGTGCGATAATCACTTGGGGATAAAGCAATCCTCACAGTGTGTGGGAGGGAGGTCCCAGGAAACAGACCTGGAGAGGGCCTGTGTGGTCCCAGCCAGGACGGCTGGGGGCCACAAGGCTGAGGAAGGCTGAGGAAGCCTGAGTTTGAGGGGGGGACCCAGCGACCTGAAGAAGAGAGGTGTCGCACGGTCACAGTCAGGAGGACTGCATATCCCCCCAAGGTATTTTGCTGTTTCCACCACGAGGACTAGTGGGTTGCACTGGTCGACAGCTAGGAGGCTGTCGGACCGAAGCTGAATACCACAGTGTGAACTGCGTCTTAGAGGTGAGTTAGAGAGACCTCTGTATAGTGAGTGCCTAGCCAGGCAAGCATTTGTTGTTTTGGGTTGATGTAACACATTGTGAGATGAAGCTGCGACTTCATAGTGCCAAGGGACGCCAAACTTGGAGATGTGATGTGCTGTGTGACAAATGAAGCACCATTTGAGCTTGAACACCCCCTGTTTGATGAGAAATCTGTCATTGCTGACCCCTGAGAGAGAGCGATCCCTTACACATCGCATGGTGGTTTAACCCTTTCAGTACCGGAGGTTTTTTCGGTTATGCATTTTCGTTTTGCGCTCCCTGCCTTCAAACAGCCATAACTGTTTTATTTTTCTGTTCACATAGCTGTATGAGGGCTTGTTTTTGCGGGACAAGTTGTACTTTCCAACGCCACCATTTAATATTGCATATGGTGTAGTGGGAAGCGGGAAAAAAATTCCAAATCAGGTGAAATTGCAAAAAAACCGCTATTCCACTACAGTTCTACGGGTTTCTTATTTACAACGTTCGATGTTCATTAAAACTGACCAGTTACTTTCATTCTACTGGTCAGTACGAATCCGGCAATACCTAATATGTATAGTTTTTCCTGCGTTTTGATAGTGATAAAATAATTATAAAGTTGGCCTTTTTTTTTGTCATATCTTGACCCATATAACTTTTTGGTATTTAAGTGTACGGAGCTGTATGGGGGCTCATTTTTTGCGGGGCGATCTGAAGTTTTTATTGATACCATTCTGGGGTGTGTATGACTTTTTGATCACTTTTTATTTAATTTTTTTTAGAAAAAAAAAAGCGACAAAAAACAGCGAATCGCCATTTGGACGCTTTTTTCCGCCACACAATTTGTCGTATTGGAATTTTTTTTCATATTTTAAAAGTACGGGCGTTTTCGGTCACGGTGATACCCATGATGTCTATATTTATTGTTATTTAGGTATTTATTTTTTAATTATACGGAAAGGGGGGTGATTTGAACTTTTATATATTTTTTATATATTTTTTAACATTTTTTTTAATTTTTTGTGATTATTTTAAAGCTCAAATATGAGCAAATAAATTGTGTTTTTTATTTTTTCTTTATGAGCAATGAGGGTCTTTTATTTTTGACTTAAAGACCGAATTTGCTCATTTCTTATCCTGAATTGCACTTTGAAAGCTGTAAACCTCATCAGCGAGGTTTACAGCTTTCAGATCGTGTACAGACACCCCGATTGGCCACACGGGGTGTCTGTACACCACCCGGAAGCGTACGCATCCGGGTTAAGACGCAACTAGATGCCGTGATCACGTGTGATCACGGCATCTAAAGGCCTAGGAAGACGCCGCCGATGACAGCAGAGACTTGGCGACCATGACGCCTGCCGCACGTGCGAGCGGGCGCCATGTGTCCGCATCGCCCCAGCGCCATATATGTACGGCGCTGGGAGTCTAAGGGTTAAGCAATGGGGGAGGAAATATTCTACCACAATTACTGCTACATTTCTTAATAATTCGGACAGCCCCTTTAAGCTAGTTTAAGATGGGCTTTTTTGAATCATGTCACACAGCACTTCTTGAGGAGTGATTTGTAAAGTGACAATTCCCACACACTTAAGAAACTTGACACAAGCCCACAAAATAGCTACATTATCTGAATGTTTTTTTTTTAATGAAAGATTGATTGCAGCCCTGTCTCTTTGAGAACACAATAGTTTTTTCCTACCTCCTTACACACTGTCAGTGACAGAAAATAAGATTGTTTTACCGCTTGAATGATATAAAGTACAGGTTGTGTGAGGATACAAATCTTATGAGCCATAAAATCTGAATAGTACAACTGAGACAAAGATGCATTGTCCTTCAGGCACATTATGACCCTACGGTGAATTTAAGCTTAACTATAAATGACAGTTAAAGGGATATTCCCATCTCACAAATGTAGTTTGTATAGTTATATATAGCCATACCAATATTATTACTAATAGAATGTATTTATAGAAAATGTACCGTTTAGAAGATTTTCTTATTTGTATAGGCATTGTCCCACACACATCAGTCAGGCCGTTGCCCGTGTTTATGGCCACCGTGGCCATGTAGTAGTGGTGGCCGGTTTGCTCTTGTTCAAACCTGCTCGGAGGTAACCGCTGTATTGTGGAGTTCATGAGGAGACATGAAGTACAGAGAGAATGGACAGGTAATGGTGGTAATGTGGGGCTGTCTAATGGAGACTACATACAAGAGCTGCTGCTCATTACCACATCTGCTCATGAACTCAATTCCTACAGAGATTCAGCTGAAGATCTTATCTGTATTCACGCAGAGAGAAGGATGAAGCAGCTCTTTACCTCAGTGTTGTGAAGTAACTTGTCCTCTGTGTGATTAGGACAGGTTTTTTGTGCACTAATAGGACAGCGACCATTTTGTTTCTCCTGATGATTGTTCCCCAGACAAAACGAGCCATTATAACTAATGAAAGGTATTTGGGAATATATTTATAATGAAGTAATATTTAAGTATTTTCATTTTCTTAATTCCCGGAGAACCCCTTTAAGTTGACAGAGAGGGGTCATGTAAAATAAATTAAAAAAACAAAACATACCTACAGTACCGTACTTACCTGCGAAACTGTTCCTGTGCCGCCACTCTGGTTTTACTGGTCCTGCAGAGTTCACATGAAGTTCATTCAAATGTGCATGCTGAGGCCAGTGACTGGCTGCAGTGGTCACATGAAAGATGAGTGTGACATCATCACTAGAGGCACAGCATGGATTATGGATTATGTAACAGAATGGCGGCATGAGACTAGTGCAACATTTTAAAGGTGAGTAAAGTTTTTTTTTATACAGCTCCTTTAAACTATGCAACTTGAGTATAGTTTTATATCAGAATGGAAGCACGTGTGTAATAACTTACTTTAGCATCTGCCATCTTTGCAGGATTATTTACAGGGTTAGGCCTCATGCACACCAACATGTGCCGGTTGGGCCTGTGCAGCGTACCGCAAATTGTGGGCCACAATGCACGGGCACTGACTGCATGCGGACGTGGACCCATTCACTTGAATGGGATCCGCGATCCGCATCCGCCGGTCCGCACCACAAAAAAGTAGTGCACAGACAGAAACCCCACGGAAGCTCTCTGTTCTGTGCCTCCATTCCATACCGACCTTCCAGATTGCGGACACATTCAAGTGAATGAGTCCGCATTCAGGATGCAGGATGCACACAGATGGTGCCCATGTATTGCAGACCCACTGTTTGCGAGTCGCAATACGACCATGGCCAGGCAAGGGTCGTGTGCATGAGCCCTTAATCAGTTATAAGGCCTGCTGCAAAAAAAAAAACTTTAGGATGCCTTCACAATCGGTAGATTTTGTTACAGAACTTTTCTCCAGTCAAAAATCTGATCCATTCATCAAAATGGAGTTTTTTTGGTGGTAAGCACATGGATTTCTGCAAGCCCCATTTAGATGAATAGACTGAATATTCTGTTACAGAAATTTATGTAACAAACTCTGCCAACTGTCAAGTGTCCTTTATACTCAGGGGCGGATTGGCCAAAGACCCTATAGGGAAATTTTCCGGTGGACCGATGCCCAGGGTGCCACCGAAGCCCTACTTTCGGCCGCTGGCTGGGTACATAATGAGCTCTCAGCTGTAATTAACACTGTGAGAATCAGATACTCATGTACCCAGCCAGCAACCGCACATGCTCGCCTGAATTCAACTGCTGTGACCCACATCTCACCTCTGAGACAACTACAGGAGGAGAACAGAAAATGTCATCTATTGATGGCTACTACAGAGAGACAGCTTTTGTGCTACTCTTTGGTATATTGGTTTGAAGGGACAGTAATTTGCACTGTTGTATTGCTGGCCCTGCCTAATCATGTTGCACCACCTTCTGTCAATTTGGACTCCCCCCCCCTCCACCCCCACAATATGTGGCCACTTTTGGGTAAAGAAAACCCTATCTACACCTCTGGGATGCAGTCTACTACAAGATCAACTACAATCACCCAGTGGGTTATGTTTTGTCTTCCTTTGGACAAACAAGGTAATGAAGGGTTAGACTTGAAAGATAAAGACCAATTTTTCATTGAGTGTAGAAAAAGTCCTTCACTGATTACCTTACCGGTAATCTGACATATCCCAGGATCAAACTAAGACTACTTTTACACACACACCCCCCACCCCACCCCCGGTGTGAAACTCCGGCATGGTTGCTCCGGCAGACAGACGGAGGATAGGCAGGACACATACCGCAGCATGCAGCGGTTTGTATCCGGCCAGATCTCTGCTTGTCTGCCGGAATGTGTACAGATCTCTGCTGGACATTATATATTATGGGGCCAGCCGACATTCTGTCCGCATCCAGAAGCACTGGATCCGGAGAATTCCGGCAGAACAGCCTGCCGGAATTTAACCCAGGGATGAAGCCACTAATACCAGTAAATCTGTATATTCTGTTTTTCAAGTATGATGCCGTAGGGTCCTTTTAAATGGATAGATTTTCTGCCCATGCTGAGAGATAATCAGTTATACAGCAATTCAATCAATGCTCATTTGGCCCCATTTACATGAATCATCATGACTATATGCGACCGAACAATCACTAATGGTCACACACAGTTTCAATATCGTCAGGAACACATCCATCTTTAAATGGGGAGATGCCTTTATGTGTAACGTAAAAGTTGGGGTCAATCAGTGGACATGTTTACAAAGGGCAATGATCAGAACTAAGCATCTCAATGGCTTGGCCGATCATCCACCTATGTATCAGGTTCTTTACCCTTTCTTAAATCCATGCACACTTTCTGCCATTAATACATCTTACAAGGTACAAAATGTAGGAGTTCCATTAAAGGACTGGGCTCACTCAGCAAAAACCTGTGCATACAAGACTGTCTGTGACCTTGTTTATCAGAGAGCAATACCATACATATTATAGAAAATCAGTCACTGTATCTTGGAAAATCAACGGCAAACATGAAATAAATAAAATTAGATACAACAGCACAACATAAGGCATATGGTACAACCCACTCACAGCAAACTGGCATACTAATCTAATATTAATATTATCAAACAGCTCGATAAATATTGATCTACATCTTCAAATGAATCCAGACTTGCCAAATACCTACAAGAATTATGTTAAAGGGGTTTTCCAAGTGTTTTATGTATGTGTGTGATCAGTGGGGGGACTTACACTTGCCAACCCCAACACTCATCTATTTGAAGAGGCCACGGTGCTCTGATGTGAACCATAGCCTCCTTGCAGCTTACCAAGCACAGAGTTGTCCATTGCATAACAGCTGAGCTTGGTATCGCTCACTTCAATTGGGCTGAGCTGCTCCTAGGCCATGTTCACTGCCTCTTCAAACTGCTAATTGGCTGGGATGCTAGGAGTCAGACCCCCACCGATCACATACTGATGACCTATACCGTGGATAGGTCATTAGTATTAAATACTCAGAAAAACCCTTTAACTTGATTGATGAAAGAGCACTGCCTTGATGCTTAGACAGTTTTTAAAAATAGTTCAGGTAAAGTCAAATATTACATGGTTGGGTGTTACATATTGAATGGCTGACTTACATGCATCAATTTAGATTTGCTTATGTGTATGTTTCCTCTATGTTCAAGACTATACTGACACAATGTATCCTCTGTCTTTAGTGCCTTTCACACAGGGGTGGATTGGAAACCTAAAGTGGCCCTGGAAAAGAATACCTAAATGTGGCCCCAAATTGTAAGAAGGTCTAAATTGACTGGAGGCGGGGCAAAAAAAGAGGAGGGGGGGGTCAGAAACACCATAGTGCAAAATACCACATATCACAGTGCCATACAAGATATTGCCCCAAAAGCTGTCCCTCTGAATTGGCCATCAATAGAGGCCATTTTCTCTCCTCCTCTTCCAGTTGTCTCTGATTAAGATATGGAGCAGGGTGCTTAGGAGGTGAGATGTGGGGCGTAGTTAAAGTCAGGAGGGTATGTCACTGGCTGGGTACATGAGTATCTGATTCTCACAGAGTTAATTACCACTGGTAGCTTATTTTGTACCCAGCCAGCGGCAGAGATGGGAGCTTGGGCAACCCCCTGGACATCGGCCCACCTGGAAATTTGCCTGTAAGGTCTATGGCCAATCCGTCCCTGCTTTTTACATCTTTGTAAATGTTGCAAGTTCTGTTGACCATAGGTGCCATAGAGGTAGACCATACATCACCTTGGAGACACTGTGAGTGACTAGAACTTGTGTATGATCCCCCTCTCCAGAGGAATTAAACTCTTACCAAGCAAGGGGTGGTAATTTGGCCCATGGATGATGAGTAAGGGTACAGCCACATGGAAAGGTTTCTGCTTGCAGTTTTGGAAGCCAAGACCAGGAGTGAATTAAAAAAAGAGGAGACATCATATCAGTCCTTTATATTTTCTCGTCTTTTAATATTCACTTCTGATTTTGGCTTTCAAAACTGCATCAGGAAACCTGACCGTGTGGTCCTACCTTCTGTCCTGGGTGACAAACCCATAGGCACAGTATGATCTTCTCTATGGGGCATCCTCTATTCTTTATATGCTGCCTGAAACATATGTAACTTATGCAAAATATTACATCTTAGGTGACAAGCGGGACTCCTTCCCTCTGTGTTTACTAGGCATCTGAATATGCTCAGATCTTTGCATAGCAACAAGAGCTGTAGTTAATGAGTACCTACAAATCAAGTCTCTGCTCATGTGGAAAGTGTGGGATTGCTTGTCAGTCACATAAAGGACTCGGGGCATAGTGCCACCAGTACTTCTTCCCCCAGGAAGGTGGCTGTCCTCTGGGGAAATAACTGCTAGTCGGCAGTGCTTGACAGAGGATGCAACATATTGGATACAATATTTCAATGTATTTTCAACATCTTTTTCAGCCCTGTCATTGCAGAAAAGGATATGGATATTGGCCTTTAATTTTAGTATAAAATAGACTGTGGAATGTAGCAGAATGTAGAATAGTATGAAAAATAATTGTATTCATTGCTATTTCTTTCTTTGAACATTGCTATGCTTATATAATTATAAATCCCCTACCGTTTTCAAGAGATCTTGCAACTGCCAGCACCAGGTACTTGTGACAGACCGCTACTTATATGGATCTCTATTACAGACTTTTCTCGAGAAGAGCAGTGACATGTGAGTCATCCCAAGCTATTACGGGCTTCCCCAGAATACCACAGCTCTGTGAAATCTATATATAGCACCCCAGATACCTAGGGAATTGTGAGGATTCATAGAAATGTAATGTAGGTTTTACAGCAGTAGCATGTAGGTTACTGTGCAGAATGTATGCAGCGACCAAGATAAACAAGGTTCAGAAAAACAGTAACCGATACCCTGTGTGTTCACAATCCAAAATATACATGCGGCTTTCAAAATTTACAATGCAGCCTACAATCTCATTTATATTGGTTTCGATCTAATAAATCATGGTATGACTTTGGGCTTGCTTTGTAAGTGGGCTCTGACTTTGGGCTTGCTTTGTAAGTGGGCTGTGTATAAGTGGAGTTAAAAAAACGGAGTTTAAGACAAGGAGGAAAAGTAAGGTGGGAGAGATTTTCCTTGTGTGTTAACTTGATTTGTAGTCCTCCAGCTACAGCAAACCCTAATCATATATTTACTGTTTTTCTGTACTGTACTGTATATCCCCATCTAGCAGGTGCTCCATGGACAATGCTACTAAGTGTGTGTCCTGTGCAATGTATGCATGCCTTGAAGAACCATTCATGGGTGAATACATTTGCACTAGATGCAATCACGTTGCATATTTGGAAGCCCAGATCTTGGATCTAAATAGGCAGCTTGGCATACTTAGGGGCATTGAACACCTGGAGAGAGGCTTAGACCTCACAGTGCAGGCACTGGCTGGGGTCAGTGAAGAGGAGGAGGGAGGAGATGGGCAAGAGCGGGACTATCAGGTCAGCAGTTGGGTTAATGTAGTAAGGAGGGGTAGAGGGAAAAGTGCCAGGGAGGCTAGTCCTGAGCTGGAACACCCTTGTAAATATGCCTGTTTGGCTGATATTAGGGATGAAAGCCCAGGACCAGCGACACTGCAGCAGGCTGGGGAAAAGGAGAGCAGCAAAGGACAGACAGATACTGGTGGTAGGGGACTCTATAATTAGGCGGACAGACAGGGTCATCTGTCGCCGAGACCGTGAATGCCGAACAGTGTGTTGTCTCCCGGGTGCTCGGGTTCGGCATATCGCGGATCGGATTGACAGATTGCTGGGTGGGGCTGGGGAAGACCCGGCAGTCATGGTACACATTGGCACCAATGACAAAGTCAGGGGGAGATGGAAGGTCCTTAAAAATGATTTTAGGGAACTAGGAGAGAATCTCAAGTCCAGGACCTCCAAGGTAGTGTTTTCAGAAATACTACCAGTGCCACGAGCGTCACTAGAGAGACAACGGGAGATTAGGGCGTTAAATAAGTGGCTCAGAGGCTGGTGCAGGAAGGAAGGGTTTGGGTTCATGGAGAACTGGGCCGACTTCTCTGTCGGCTACAGACTCTACAGTAGGGACGGGCTGCACCTTAATGGGGAGGGTGCAACTGCCCTGGGGGAAAAAATGGTTAGACGGCTGGAGGAGCTTTTAAACTAGGATCTGGGGGGAGGGTGGGGGGTAATACTAATAAGGGGGTAGATAGTGTAGATAGAGAGTGGGTCATAGTCGGGGAGAGTGGGGGGTTAGTGGGGGTTGGGATTAGTGAGGAATTTAGGGAGAATATTGGGCAAAACATCAACCAAAGTAACCCAAAAAACCCGGATATTCACTTCACAGGTAATAGTAATTTAAAAAGGGGGGTAAAAAATATACATAGACCTCTTAAGTGTATGTACACTAATGCCAGAAGCCTGACTAATAAAATTGGTGAACTGGAATTAGTGATGTGTGAGGAGGACTATGACATAGTGGGAATAACTGAGACATGGCTGGATGATACCTATGACTGGGCAGTTAACGTACAGGGTTACAGTCTTTTTAGAAAGGATCGCCAAAACCGGAGAGGGAGAGGGGTCTGCCTTTATGTAAAGTCCTGTCTAAATCCCACACTGCGGGAAGATATAAGTGAGGGACATGAAGATGTGGAGTCACTGTGGGTAGAAATAAATGGAGCCAAAAACAATAATAAAATACTAATAGGCGTTTATTATAAACCCCCTAGTATACCAGAGCCCATAGAAAATCTACTTCTAAACGAAATAGACGAGGTGGCAAATCATAATGAGGTCATTATTATGGGGGATTTCAACTACCCAGATATAGACTGGGAAACTGAAACCTGTATATCTCATAAAGGAAACAGGTTCTTGGAAATAACCAAAGACAATTACCTTTCCCAACTGGTTCAGGACCCGACTAGAGGGACGGCCATACTGGACTTAGTATTAACCAATAGACCTGACAGAACAACAGATGTGCAGGTCGGGGGACTCCTAGGAAATAGTGACCATAATATAATAACCTTCCAACTGTCATTCAAAAGAGCGTTTCTTCAGGGAGGAACAAAAATACCTAACTTCAAAAAAGCTAAATTTAGCCAACTAAGAGAGGCCATAGACCTAAATAACTGGGACAAAGTCCTCAAAAATAAAAATACAGCCACAAAATGGGATATTTTTAAAAGCATCCTATTATCTAATTGTGAGAGGTACATACCTTATGGGAATAAAAGGTTAAGGAACAAGAAAAAAACCAATGTGGATAAACAGAACTGTAAAGAAAGCAATAAATGACAAACAGAAAGCATTTAAATCACTAAAACAGGAGGGGAGCGAGGAAGCATTGAAAAACTACAAGGAAAAAAATAGAATATGTAAAAGACAAATAAAAACAGCCAAACTAGAGACCGAGAGATTAATCGCCAAAGAAAGTAAAACTAACCCTAAAATGTTCTTTAATTATATAAATGGTAAAAAGTATAAACCTGAAGGTGTCGGCCCCTTACAGAGTAATGAGGGGGGAGTTGCAGAGAGCGATGAGGAGAAAGCAAAGCTACTAAATATCTTTTTCTCCACTGTATTCACTGAGGAAAATAAACTGTCAGATGAAATGCAGAATATAAAAGTAAATTCCCCATTAAAAGTGCCCTGTCTGACCCAGGAAGAAGTAGAGCTGCGTCTTAAAAAGATTAAAATAGACAAATCGCCAGGACCGGATGGCATACACCCCCGTATCCTAAGAGAATTAAGTAATGTCATCGCCAGACCCTTATTTCTGATATTTAAGGACTCTATACTGACAGGGAGTGTTCCACAGGATTGGCGCATAGCAAATGTGGTGCCAATATTCAAAAAGGGTCCAAAAACAGAGCCCGGGAACTATAGGCCGGTAAGTTTAACATCTGTCGTGGGTAAACTGTTTGAGGGTTTTCTAAGAGATGCTATCTTGGAGTACCTCAATGAAAATAAGCAAATTACTCCATATCAGCATGGCTTCATGAGGGATCGGTCATGTCAAACCAATTTAATCAGTTTCTATGAGGAGGTAAGTTCTAGACTGGACCACAGCGAATCAATGGATGTCGTATATCTGGACTTCTCCAAAGCATTTGACACTGTACCACATAAAAGGTTAGTATATAAGATGAGAATGCTTGGCCTGGGAGAAAATGTCTGTATGTGGGTAAGTAACTGGCTCAGTGAAAAACAGAGGGTGGTTATTAATGGTACATACTCAGATTGGGTCACTGTAACTAGTGGGGTACCACAGGGGTCAGTATTGGGCTCTATTCTCTTCAATATATTTATTAATGATCTTGTAGAAGGCTTGCACAGTAAAATATCAATTTTTGCAGATGACACTAAACTGTGTAAAGTAATTAACACAGAAGAGGACAGTACACTGCTACAGATGGATCTGGATAGACTGGAGGCTTGGGCAGAGAAGTGGCAGATGAGGTTTAACACTGACAAATGTAAAGATATGCATATGGGAAGAAATAATGCAAGTCACCAGTACATACTAAATGGTAAAATATTGGGTAACTCTGACATAGAAAAGGACCTAGGAATTTTAGTGAACAGAAATCTAAGCTGCAGAAACCAGTGTCAGACAGCTGCTGCCAAGGCCAATAAGATAATGGGCTGCATCAAAAGAGGCATAGATGCCCGTGATGAGAACATAGTCCTGCCACTTTACAAATCACTAGTCAGACCACACATGGAGTACTGTGTACAGTTCTGGGCTCCTGTGAACAAGGCAGACATAGCAGAGCTGGAGAGGGTTCAGAGGAGGGCAACTAAAGTAATAACTGGAATGGGTGGACTACAGTACCCAGAAAGATTATTAAAATTAGGGCTTATTCACTTTAGAAAAAAGACGACTGAGGGGAGATCTAATAACTATGTATAAATATATCAGAGGTCAGTACAGAGATCTCTCCCACGATCTATTTATCCCCAGGACTGTGACTGTGACGAGGGGCCATCCTCTGCGTCTGGAGGAAAGAAGGTTTGTACACAAACATAGAAGAGGATTCTTTACGGTAAGAGCAGTGAGACTATGGAACTCTCTGCCTGAGGAGGTGGTGATGGTAAGTTCACTAAAAGAGTTCAAGAGGGGCCTGGATGTATTTTTGGAGGGTAATAATATTACAGGTTATAGTTACTAGAGAGGGGTCGTTGATCCAGGGAGTAATTCTGATTGCCTGATTGGAGTCGGGAAGGAATTTTTTTCCCTAAAGTGGGGAAAACTGGCTTCTACCTCACAGGGTTTTTTTGCCTTCCTCTGGATCAACTTGTAGGAAAACAGGACGAACTGGATGGACAGATGTCTTTTTTCGGCCTTATAAACTATGTTACTATGATACTATGTTACTATGTTACTATGTAAGATGAGTGAATTTCCCAAAATTAGTTTCAGGTCTGATTTGGCCGATATGGCCATCAGATGAGATCTGGTCCTAATCAAAAGTGCCCCAACTGTCCTGAACAGTTGTGCATCACAATCTGAGGTCTCCTAGGACTGTATTTAACCTCTTCCAAGCTCTCTAACACAAAATGTCAGTGACACATATGGGTAAACGCATGGTAGCCCCTCGTAACAAACGGCCTGTTTGATAACACAATTTACTGTCAGATTTTTTTAAGGAAAAAAATGGTCCACAAATTTGACCTTTTTTGGTGGCAGATGCTTTCTTCATCCTCTGATTTGTAAAATGATGGTGAGAGATTCATGCGGGATGAATCACATGAGTTTCAGATTAGCTAAAATTAGAATCTTTTGAGAAATTCATAATGAATCGGATTTATTTAAAATTGATTCACTCATTTCAAGCATCAGGTTATGGGGAAAGAAAAATATTTCAACTAATTTATTCCATTGAATCATAGAGGCACTACATAATACATGTCAGCATGCTAACCCTGGACTGGACAGACACAAAGCGAGGACCATCCCTTCATAGAAGATCCCTAAATGTGCTTTATTCCAATATCAGGGAGAAGCAGAGAGATAATGACGAATGCCAGGAACATAAGGAAAAATAACCTTTGTCAGGCGGCATATTTTAAGAAACGCAATAATAGAACGTCACCATGGCAACAAAGAGTCAATCCAATAGACTTGATACATCTAGAGTTGATTAAGCTCGGGAATGATATTCACAACGTAGAGAAATCAATGACCTTGTCTATATTTCCCATATGCAGAACACAGGAATGCACTCCTGTAACCATAGACTGCTAGACGTGCAGATATACAGTTAATAAAAAGGTCAGAGCGAGAATGGCTTCCTGTCGTTAGATCACTTTCATTCTGTCCTGGATTACAATGTCAGGTTGACGGAGAAAATAAAAATCAGTGTGGATTATCCTACTTTTATAGAGAGGACCAAAGATTATTTACATGATGAATATACAGGAGGAGGGGGGGGTAGGAAAAGCTTAACACTGTCAATGGTTATGTAAGCTTCCCCACAGATTTCCTCTTACTGTCACAACAAATAAGCGTATCTGCATATACTACACTGAGCTGATTACATATCAAGAATATCTTGAGCATCTGTATTAAAAGCCATATTGAAGGCTTGCCCAGACTTAATGGAGACAGAAAGAGGAGCTCATGTGAAAAAATATGAAACAGTTTCTCCCATCTTACAATTGATGTTATCAGTGGCAGACACACCATCACACTAAGGTACATATTACTATTATCATTGTTAATAAATGCATTTTATGTGTGACACTTCAACAATACTCAGGTAGGCTGTGGCGTTGCAACGATGCTCAATTGGTAACAAGGGGCCCAAAGAGTGCCAGAAATATTCCCCACACCATGACACCACCACCACCAGCTTGAACCGTTGATACAAGGCAGGATGGATCCATGCTTCATGTTGTTGACGCCAAATTCTGACCCTACCATCCGAATGTCGCAGCAGAAATCGAGACTCATCAGACCAGGCAACGTTTTTTCCAATCTTCTACTGTCCAATTTCGATGAGCTTGTGCAAATTGTAGCCTCAGTTTCCTGTTCTTAGCTGAAAGGAGTGGCACCCGGTGTGGTCTTCTGCTGCTGTAGCCCATCTGCCTCAAAGTTCGACGTACTGTGCGTTCAGAGATGCTCTTCTGCCTACCTTGGTTGTAACGGGTGGCAATTTGAGTCACTGTTGCCTTTCTATCAGCTCGAACCAGTCTGCCCATTCTCCTCTGACCTCTGGCATCAACAAGGCATTTCCGCCCACAGAACTGCCACTCACTGGATGTTTTTTTCTTTTTCGGACCATTCTCTGTAAACCCTAGAGATGGTTGTGCGTGAAAATCCCAGTAGATCAGCAGTTTCTGAAATACTCAGACCAGCCCTTCTGGCACCAACAACCATGCCACGTTCAAAGGCACTCAAATCACCTTTCTTCCCCATACTGATGCTCGGTTTGAACTGCAGGAGATTGTCTTGACCATGTCTACATGCCTAAATGCACTGAGTTGCCGCCATGTGATTGGCTGATTAGAAATTAAGTGTTAACGAGCAGTTGGACAGGTGTACCTAATAAAGTGGCCGGTGAGTGTATTTATTTCTTATTCTATTGCCCTAGGGATCACAGGTCACAGTTTCTCTCATACAGTACATAGCTCCAGATCTCCTGCCCCTTCTCCATATGGCTTGCTACAATTCTGGCATCATGCAGCCACAGCTAGAGAGAGGAAACCAGGAATGGATGTATCCAGATTCTATTACAAATTGTATTTTGTGTATCTACAGATGTAGTAGAGTTGATTCCATGATTACAGTATATAGAGCTCACTTTGTGATTTGGCATGAAGTGTAATGATATAACAATTAGTGATAAGCAAATTTAAGAAAATTTCTTGAAATCCAAATTGGATGCAATATAGCTTAATCAGTCAAATGATTTGATTAGGGTCCAAATAGGTTTGATTTGAATCGAAAGTGCTCTAATTGCCATGAAAAGTTGTAGATGACATTCTGGGGTCTCCTAGGACTGTATGCAACTCATTTTAAGCTCTTTAATGCCAAACTAGCATAAGTAATCTTAAAGTGACAGCAGGCATGGGTAAAAGCATGGCTACTGGTGGTAACAAACTGCCTCTTTAATCACTTGTTTTGCCCGAGTCCAGTTTGGGCAGTGTGAAAAGTAGCTAACTGGAGAGGGGAGGGGTTCTTTAGATGCTGCTATCTCCTTAATAGTAGCTAGAAACATGCAACTGATCTTGTTTGAAAGCTGACAGTCCAGACTTTCATAGAAGACCAAAATGACAGCTAAAGTCCAAGCAACAGAGGAGAAATCACTGTTAGAAATCAAGTCGGGAATAATCGCAAGTAAAGCTTGTTTTTACTTTCACTTTCAGCTGCATTCACAGCATCCGATTTCTATCAGTGATATCTTCCCATGTACTGAACATATTGCTGTCATTGGTATTGTCTGAAAGCCTGGAATGTCTGCTTTCAAATAAGACCAGTTGCATGTTTCTAGCTGCTACCATTCAGGAGGTAGCAGCATCTAAAGCAGCCCTCCCCCCTCCAGTTAGCTACTTTTCCCACTGCTGGAGCTCCACTCTGGCAAAACAGTTAGGGGTTTAAAAACAAACTGGCCTGAAATATGTTTGCTTTTTGGCGGCAAATGCCTGCCAGTTAGTATACACATACCTCATGGGGGTCATGTGATTCCCCTCCTTCATCTTTCCTGTCTTTTGATCTTAAAAATGGCTGATGGCATTTTAAAAAAATTCACCAGAAACAAATTGCCAGATCGGATGTAACCGAATTTTTGGGAAAATTTGGGTAGAATTCAACTAGTTTAGAATCAAGTTGCAATTTGTATTATCTGTGGTTATCTACAGAGCTGCAGGAGTCCAGTTATCCCGACTGATTTACTGCATCCAAATGACAGATTGTGACTTAGGGCTCTTTCACACGAGCGGATACAGTCCGAGAAATCCGCTGCGTATAGGAGAGCCAAGCCCCGTTCTGGACAGCAGAGGCTTGGCTCTCCTACACGTAGGGGATTTCTCGGACTGCATCCGCTCATGTGAAAGAGCCCTTAGGGTGATTTTACATGGGCATATTTTCTGCCCATTAGTGAGCAATGATCGACAATACAGTATGTCTATCGTCACTTGTTAAGTTAGTATGGGACAGACGATCGTTAATACCTGGTCAGACAGTGGGGTCCCTTAGGAACAACTGGAAAAAGGGATGGTACTACAAGGCTTGAAGAAAAGTTGATGCCCTGGCCAGTTTCATCTCCTCAGAACACTGGAACAGTAGACAGAAAAATGCTCTGGGAAAATGTAACAGGCTACAGGAGACCCAGAGTTAAGGCATTTGTGGCCTAGAAGCCTAAGTATTTTTCAAGGACCAACAAACTTGGGAAGAACTATGCCTCTACATGACAACCAACATGCTTAATGTGCCTTTCGGAGACAGGAACCACCGAGTACATTTCCCTTGTATTGCGTAAAGTAACCTCCAAGCTGTCTGCCATGTGAACAGATTTACTGTAAATGTTTTAAAGTGCTGTGCGTACACCCATTCTTTACCTCTTGGTGAAGTACTCAGGATGGTGCAAGAAGTATCTCCAGTATCCTTCTGCTGCAGGAGGAGTTACTGACAGCAAAAGGTACCCATTAAAACAATGGGGATTTGAGTATGCATAACAATGATCAATGTGAAAATAAACAGCATACATCATAGGAGATCAGTGTGCTGTATAGTAATGCATGTTACATAATGCAGTAGGTAGAAGAAAAGAAGAGGTTACTATGTGTCTACTGTAATGGCCAATTGTGCTTTTACATGGGCCTATAATAGAGGATTAGATGAATGTTCAATCACCTAGCAAACATGCAAATGCTCATTTGTCAGGTGATTGCATCTTTTATATGGCAGCACATCACCCTGTGTACTTAGGTATTAGCCAACAATAATAATGACAGAGTATACGCCCAAACGATCATATTAACGATACTTTAGGCCCATACAGTCTCCATGACTGCTCCATGTAAATAGAGCTAAGCAAACTTTGATCAACATGCTATATTGTTATTCAATTATTATTATTTTACTCACTTAGCACTGGCAAATTTTGCAGAGCTTTACAGATATGAGGATTGCTTGCTGTCTCCAGTCGAGCTCACAATCCATGTTCCCTGTCAGTATGTCTTTGGAGTGTGGGAGGAAACCGGAGTACCCGGAGGAAACCTACACAAACAGGGGGAGAACATACAAACTCCATGTAGGTGTTGTGTAGAGATGAGCGAATCTATTCGTCAATTCGTTGATTCGTATTGAATCTTGGAAATTTTTATCTGCAAAGCAAATCCGAATATTAGGTGATTCGCTTCGGCTTTGTACGCATTCGCTACGTAGTTGTCCTATAAATTGTACGCTAATGCTATGTATAAGTTACTCTATACGCTGTTGCGCAAAATTCAATTCATTAGCGAAATTTTACTGTTAGTTTGTTATTCGTGCACAAAAGCCCGGGAAGAAAGCGGTCACCTGACCTAGTGGGCAGGGCTTGCTCTGATTGGCTCAGGCTCGGTAAGCCAGTGACGCATCACTTCTGCTGCGACTGCTGAGACGAGCAGAAGCACTGTGTGTGAAGTTCTGAGACTTTGAGACCTGTTTTGTGAAAATTGGGGTGTAATTGCTCTGGAAATCCATATTACACATATCAGGGATACTGCAGGGCAAGTGCAGGGCCAGTTCAGGGCTAGTAATTAATCAGGCAGGGAGAGAGACAGGGAGCGATAGGGAGAGACAGGGAGAGACAGGGACAAAGACCAGATGCAGGGCCACAGAGTGAATTGAAAAATGTCTGGAATGGATAAGCAAACGGGGTCCAGTTCCAGCCAGACCTCGAGCTCTAAAAAAAGGAGAAGGTGGCACAGGGCAGAAGTGCCAAAGGACCTGTAGCTGGAGCATCTACTAGTGGTATTTGCAATACTTGGCCGTTGTTCCACCAGGCTAACCCATCAAGGCGCAAAATTGTAGTGGAGGAGAAAGTGGATGAGGTAGTGGAGTGGATGGCACGTTCATCTCAGTCTCAGCCGGATGATCTGTCTTCTGCTGATACAGTATCCATGTAGCCTGGGGTCAGACTCAGAGCGTTCCTCCTTCTCCACCATTCCGCTCCAGCAAAGCCCGTCATTTTCATACGCAATTTGTACACTTCTGCGTACGTGTTCAAAGAGGTTGCGTAGCTTTTTACCTGAACGTTCGTTATTAGTGCACGAATGTTTGCTAAAAGCCATATAATTATGTATATTTTGTATGCAAATTCAACAAATCGTCGAATATACGAATCTTAGGAAAATTTCGGCTAATGTTCAGCGAATACAATTTAGCATGATTCGCTCATCTCTAGTGTTGTGTTTGGTCATATTTGAACCTAGGACCTCTTTGCTGCAAGGCACCAGTGCTAACTAGCAGCAAGGATCATACATCCCCCCCAATAGCCCTTTTTGTGGTGTTTTGGGGCTTGTCAAAAAACAAACTGAAATGAATGAGGTTTTTTCTTTTTTTTAAAGCATTTTAGACCTTTTTTCTTCAGAGATATCTGAAATGCATTTTTGGGGGCTGTTCTGGATTTTGTATTGTATAGTCTTGTCCCCTTCTCTTCCGCTTGGTTTTCATCTGATTGCTCTCTCCATTACCCTACAGTAGGCATCTTTCTGGGCTCATCTTCTCACCCTGCCTTACTCTGGCCCAGTTATATCATTGCCAGCCCCGAGCTCTGGTCCCCTTCTGTCATCCACAGCACAGTCTTCCTCCTATCTACTCACATAGTGTCACTTTACCCTGCTAACAGAGCTGACATTCTTGTTCATCCACAGATGTGGCATCTCCTCTCTGATGTTTCTTCTGCCTGCCTGAGTCTTTTCTATCAGTCCTCCACACAGCCTTCAGTGACCCATCTTTTCTGAGTCTACTACCCAGCTTTCCTTACTCCCAATCCCCAAATGTCGTGGCATTGCCCACTCCCAGCGCATCAATCATCCTCCCAGTAGTAACTGGTTTTCTTATGGCTGCAGCCAATAGCCTTTTAGGACCAGCGATGGTCTCCTTTGTTTATTCAGTTTCCAAGGCAACCAACCACTACACTAGATGCACGGATACATAGTAACCCCTTCCTGTCTCATTCTATCTACTGCATTATTACTCTACATTATGCTGATCTCTGTGATGTAAACTGATTGCTTTCACAATTCTAATGTTTCCCTCTTATTTAAGTTCTGTCTGACTTTTGGATTTTGTCAGTGCATTTTTTCCTTATTTCCCATGATTGAAGGCTATTTGAATCCACCAACAACTAGTGAAGGTGGCTGCACCCTGAATGACTATGTTCCAAGCATGACTGGTTGCTGTGTCCAACACACAACCAAAATAGGTGAGCAAGATCCCACCATGTTTCCATCCCTCCCTATAAGTATATTGCCGTTTCACATTATGAGGTCCTCTGCCTATTATTCTTACAAAATGAACATCATGGGCAGTAAGATATGTTACAGTAGTTATTGTCACAAACCACATTTCTTACCAGGACATTGGGACCCAAATGTTGGCACCCCCACCAATCCCGAGAACAGAGGAACCCATGTCCCCTGGATGAATCGAGCTGTGGTGCCCATGTCCTTCATCTTCTCCATTCACTTCAGTGGGACTTTAGATGTAATTTCTTTCAGCAAGTTTTTGCTGTTTTTCATGGCTCCTTGTGGCTTTTTCAAAATATTGTTACTTTAAATTCTACAGTGTTGGGTTTCAGCCTTTTTACCATGTTTTGTGAATGGGGTTTTAGTAGAGAATGGGCTTTTCTGCAGGAATTGAAAAATGCCAGAAAACATGCATATTTAAAATAAAGCGGTTAAAAATGCTGCAAAAAAGTCTTCCAAAAAAATCGAAAAAAAAGTCAAAAACAAGTGCCACTTTTTAACAGTAGAAGCAAACTAAAACAAAACTATGTAGCCTGATGGAGCGCTATCTACATCAGTCCCATAGATGTGAATGGAAAAGTGGACTAGCATGTGCACTATTGCTCCATACAGAGAAATGATTCAGGGACTTTCAATTTTTTGTCGGTAACCAGACCCCCAGAGATCTGACATTTATCACCTGCCCCTTGGATATGGGATGAATGATGTTCAATCGCTAACCCCAATAAAGGGGTTGTACCCCTCTGGGGGAGGGGAGTGGCAATCTGTGAAGAGAAGCATACTGCTTCCAGGCACTGGTTCCTTCTCTCCCTGGCCTCGGCGCTCCTGGAATGTAAACTTATTATGTGATACAAGGGAAGCAGGTTGCTGCTGTGGCCAGCGATTGGCTGCAGGAGCATTAAAATGGAAGTTTACATCCTGGGGAAATACATAGATAAGTATGATTCTCCTCTCAGGTCTGCCCAAGGGAGGGGGGGAAGTGGGTTACACAAACCTGGAGTAAAAACCATTTCCGCTTGATTTCTAGTTTTTGTAAGATCTATGATATTTATGATTTCTAGTGTACACGTAATTAGAACTAATAACATTACATACATTACTCTGCAGAATCACATATATCCATCATCATCTACTGGTCATACAACAGCTACATACATAATACAGGAAAGTCACTTGAAGTAGATGGAGAATCTGGAACCTGGCTGTAGTGATGGGCAATTACTTAACTGATCCCATCGCATTACCAGGTATTAGAAGAAAGCTAGATCCTATCATTATAATCCACAGGGTCTCCCTCAGGATACCTATGGGTCCTGTAACCCAAATCATTATATAACCATGTAGGTATGACATATATAACCCAAGCAGAACCCAGTGTGACATAGGCTTCTGCAGAAGAGCTGACAGCATAGGGGATGTTATGGCAGCAGTGATGAGCTCGGTGTAGGCTATAGGGGTCTGCTCTGCCTCCATGCCACTGTGTACCTAGGGTAAATGTGTGCTGACAGGGCACATTGATGCAGTGCTGTAGCTCTCCATGGTCCTGAGCTGGATCCCATACACATGTAGCGATATTACGCAGTAGCACACCACACGCAGCAGATGCACACGCTCACTAATTGCCTCGTTATTGAGCCTCATACACACTATTCCTTCCAGAGTGTAATATTAGATCATACTATTAGCTCCATGGCTCTGCAGGAAGAGCACCTTACCGGCGGCTGTGAAGAGCAGGAGGCAGAGGACAGGGAAGCAGCAGCTCCTCTGCTTAGTGATGCTGGCTGCGACCTTCATAGCAGCATCTTCCAGAAGACACTTTTGCGGTGTTCAGGAGCTGCAGGTATTGCAGGATCCCTGCTTAGCTACGGGCACAGCTCAGTTCTATGCTAGGCTCCAGGCAGCTGCTCTCTGCCTGCTGGACCACGTGTGCCTCAGCGACCACTCACAAGCAGAGCCTGCTTCACCGAGCGGAGGAAGCTTCTGCTCACCACAGGGCGGCCAGCGTTTCCCTGCCAAGGGCTTCCAAAGCTCAGAGCTCCCGGGGGGACTGGACTAATGGATTTCCTGTGCGTTGTGTAGCAGCACTGCTCTCCTTTCTGTACCTGAACCTCAGCAGTTACTGTGCATTAGGCAGGACTGTGGCGTATATAGTCCTTGAATTATCTTCTGTCAAGTTTTTTAAATACTATTCATCTGTTTTATTCATGTCTTCAATGCCTTACAGGGGACTACTCTTAAAAAGGCAGTCTCCTAAATTATTTCTGGATCAGGCACCCACCTCTACTAGCCAGAGAGGAACCACTCTGAAGAGCAGCTCTGGTACTGAGGACATGGGCAGTCATGGAGAACATCTTCACACATTACTTATGTTCTCACTTATTGGGGGAGATTTAGCAAAACTGGTGTGAAAAAAACTGGCTTAGTTGCCCATAGCAACCAAGCAGCTTCCACCTTTCATTTTCCAAAGGAGCTCTGAAAAAAGAAAGGAGGGTAACAATGGGTTAACATGCTGTGGTATTAAATAATAATAATAATAATACCTAGACATTATAGAAGTTGTAGTCCTCTCCTTTTATACCTCCTCCTATAATGTGCTCTGATATTACATAATAATGGTATATACATGCTGGGAGTTGTAGTCCTCCTGTACTGAACTCTGATATTACATAATAAGGGCATGTACATGATGGGAGTTGTATTTCTCTCCTCTTATACCTCCTCCTCTAATGTGTTCTCATATTACATAATAATGGCCTAGGCATGCTGGGAGATATAGTCCTCTCCTCTTATACCTCCTCCTCTACTGTGCTATGATATTACATAATAATGGCATATACATGCTGGGAGTTGTAGTCCTCTCCTCTTATACCTCCTCCTGTACTGGGCTCTGATATTACATAATAATGTCCTGGGCATGCTGGGAGTTGTAGTCTTCTCATCTTATATCTCCTCCTGTAATGTGGTCTGATATTACATAATAATGTCCTAGGCATGCTGGTAGTTGTGGTCGTCTCCTCTTATATCTCCTCCTGTAATGTGCTCTGATATTACATAATAATTCATCGTCCTGTAATGTGCTGTATTATATAATATTGGCCTAGACATGCTGGGAGCTGTAGTCCTTTCCTCTTATACCACCTCCTGTAATATCCTCTGATACTACATAAAAGGGACCTGGGCATGCTGGGAGTTGTAATGTTATTCTCTTATACCTCCTGATTTGCCCTCTGATATTACATAAGAATGGCCTAGACATGCTGGAAGTTGTAGTCCTCTCATCTTATACCTCCTACTGTAATGTGCTCTGATATTAAATAATAATGACCTAGACATGCTGGGAGTTGTAGTCCTTTCCTCTTATACCTCCTTCCGTACTGTGCTCTGTTATTACAAAAGAATGGCCCAGGGTCACTTTTATGTAGTATCAGAGGACATTACAGGGAGGAGGCATATAAGGAGACAACTACAAGGAAGGATTTTTTTCCCCGGGAAGGAAATTTTCCCCTAAAGCGGGGAAAATTGGCTTCTACCTCACAGGGGTTTTTTTTTGCCTTCCTCTGAATCAACTTGCAGGATAACAGGCTGGATGGACAGATGTCTTTTTTCGGCCTTATAAACTATGTTACTATGTTACAACTCCCAGCATTTCCCTGGCTCTTACACTGAATCCAATTCCCTTTTCCTCACGATTTTCATTTTCTACATTATTCGTGGGATAACCACTTTAATGGATCACATAACTGTGACATCATCACAGGTCCTTCAGCTCTGAAGATGCTGCTGGTGTCAAACTTGTACACAGACTGCAGAGCGCAGTGCTGAGGTGGTGATTGATGTGAAATAGGATAGGTGTTCAGTGTGCAGTGCATGTACCGTGGGAGACAAGGGATGCTACAAAATATACCAACAATCATAATTGGCAGTAAAAAAAAAAAAACAAAACTCTGACTTTTAGAACAAAATATCAGCTGTACCGATACAATACCAACCTGGGCATAATCACTTGGTGATCGGGGTACGATGGCTGCTCTGTAAGAAGGTATTTCCGCCCCCTGCAGCCCAGATTGCTTCCATTGGTCGGTTTCTATAGACCGGCCCATCGCAGCTCTGCCTGGTTAAGGAGCTGCAGGGGGGGTCATATGGAAGTGACCAGTGCTGAACTATTCCCCCCTCCCCCCCATCCACTGTTGTGCACGGTGATCCCTCTCCATACAGTGTTGAAATGTATAGGCTCCGTTGAGCCAAAGTTAGTTATTTGTGAAGTTGCACTAGTACCTCGGAACCAAAGCCGAGTTCGATTTCAAGCTTTAAAGTAGTTTTCCACTTTAAAAATCAACTACAGAAGTTATTCAATGAAGTCATGCGTGAATAACTTACTTCAGCTCATCATCGGATCCGTACATTCTAACACTGTACAGATAGGGAGCTCCATACAGTATTATTCTGAAGTTTTGAACGAAGCGACTTCGGATGATGCATCCGAGGCTTGCTTTGCTCAACACTAATCAGCATCTAGCCTAAATTTTTATACTGCAGTGTTCTGCAAAGCTGAGCACCAATCAGTACCAGATTTTTTATTGGTAGCTTTTGTGCTCAGTTTTCTTTTACTTTTTTTTTTTTTTGCGAAAAAAATTGTACTTAGTGATTGTATGTTGATGGCGGCTGTGGGAAGTTATTTACATGGAACTGAATGTTGAGGGGTGATGTTTACATGGGATTGCATGTTGGAAGCGGCTGGGGAGGAGTTGATATTATTACATTATGTTGAAGGCAGCTGGGGAGGGGGTCATGTTATTTACATGGGACTGTATATTGGAGGAGCTGAAGGGAGGGAAGAGATCTCATTTACATGGGACTGTATTTTGGAGGGGGCTGTAGATAGAGAGGGATGTTATTTACATGGGAGTGTATATTGGAGTTGGCTGGAGAGATGCTGTGATGTTATTTACATGGGACTCTACGGTGGAGGGAATTAGTGTTATTTACATTGGACTGGGTGGAGGGGCTGAGGAATTATAATTTCTGAGGACACTAAAGGGATGAATATAACTACAGGGGGCACTGCAGGGGAGGGCATTATAAATACTGGGAGCACTTTAGGGTGAGCATTATAACAGGGGGCAGTATAAATACTGAGGGCACTGTAGGGGCATTATAAATACTGGGGGCACTTCAGGCTGAGCATTATAACAGTAGGGGCAGTATAAATACTGGAGGCACTGTAGGGGCATTTTAAATACAGGGGACATTAGGTGTTTCTTATTACTACTGGGGGCTCTATAGGAGTGACTTATAGATCCACCTTATTTATACTAAGAGCACCATGGGGGGGGGCATTATTACTACTGCGGGGTCTGTAGAGAGCTTTATTTACCACTGGGGGAACAATAGAGGGGTCTTATTTCTACTGGGGGCTCTGTGAGGGTATTATTAATACTGGATGGCTCTTCTACTAATGGAGGCTCTCTTGGGGAGCATTATCAATGTTGGGGGCACTGTAGGGAGCAGTATTACTAATGGGGGCATTCTAGAAGGGAATGGTGGGACTTTGGTGGGACTTTGAAGAGCACTATTACTATGGGGGGACTATCTGTATGGCACTAGTTTTTCTTCAGGATAGTATTTAGGGTTATTGGGGAGCAAAGCGAGCAGCAGGATAACACAGTTGGGACTCCAGGTTGGCGGATGATGATAGAAAAGTGAGGAAGCTAAGATATCTGTGTGTCACACTGTGAAGAGACGAGGCCCGGGCTGAAAGAAGTTGTCCGGACCGAATGGAGAAGATGATGACAGAGAAGATCTACATGAGAGGAGACGTCACCTGGCAGGCCCTGGCTTGCGGCACAGTACACAGAAATCAGAGAGGCCTTCTTACATCCCTGATAGGGCAACCACTGAGAAAAAGTGAAAACTCTCCTCCATGAAAAAGTGAAAGTTCTCCTTCATGACAACATGCTGGTGGTTAAGTACAAGGACAAGAGGGATGTCCTTATACTGACAACCATTCAAGGTAACACCAACTCCCCTGTCCCTGTACGAGGTACCACTACCACTGCATAGGAGGGGTTGATCTTTTTGATCAAGTTCTGAAGCCCTACAATGTCACACGAAAAACAAAAAAGTGGTACAAAAAACTGGTCGTGCACGTCGTACAGACTGCACTGTATAATGTGTATGTGTTATATAGATCTAGAGGCCAGACAGGAACATTTCTTCACTTTCAAGATGTAGGGATCAAGGCTGTAATTCTTCCAAACTAAGCAGGAGAGTGCCCCAGTACTTCTGTAAGTTACGGTGCCTGTGTCGTACCAGGGCAACATTTCCCAGGTGAAGTCTGCCAGACAGCAAGGAAGGGAAGGACCCAAAAAAAGATAAGAAGAAATGTGGACACCATTTACCACTGCGAAACCTGCCTTGAAAAACCTGGCCTGTGCATGAAGGATTGTTTTAGAATCTACCACTTATCCATGGATTAGTTTCATCCTTTATGTACCATATAGCTTTACCAATTATATCTCTGAGTTTGTCCGAATCGCTTACACATCCACATCTGCAAGACACCTGTTTGCTCAAAAGTACCCTTTCCACACCTTAAAATGTTATTAAAGGGGTACACTTTCCAAAATGGGGCCACTTCTTGGGGTTTACAATTTCTGAGGACCTAAGGAATTTTTTTACATGCGACATGGCACCTAAAATCCTTGTCAGCCAATTAAGATCTGCCCATAAAATCCATATTTTGCCGTTTGCCTACTGTACACCATTACAGCAGGCTACAAGCACATATGGGGTATTGCAATAATGGGGAGAAAATGGGTAACACATACTGGGGTGCATTTCCTCCTGTTACCCCTTGTGAAAGTGAAAACTTGGTAGTAATTTTTCATTTTCTCGACAGTGTGCTTTTAAATCCTCTGATAGGTGTTTCTGCCTTCTGTTAGACACCTGTTTGGTGAAAGGTGCCCTTTCCACCCCTTAAACTGTTTGTACAGGGCCCACTTTCCAAAATCGGGTCATTTCTTGGGGGTTTTTAATTCTGGGGACCTCAGGAATTTTTTACATGCGACATGGCACCTAAAATCCATGTCTGCCAATTAAGGCCTGCAAAATCTATATTTTGCAGTTTGCTTGCTGTGCACCCATACAGCAGGCTACAAGCTCATATGGGGTGTTGTCATGATGGGGAGAAAATGGGTAACACATACTGGGGTGCATTTTCCCCTTTAACACGATGCCGACCACCCACTGTCTTTAGACGGCGGGCGGCGCGAATCCCCAGTCTGCAGCGCCGTCTAAAGATGGCGCTGCAGAAAAGGGGTGTCAGGGAGCCCCAGGACGGACGAGCAACGGGGGTCCGGCTGTGCCCAATAGCCGGACCCCTGCTGAATGCGCCAGCATCGGTGAAAACACTGATGCCGGCGCATTAACCCTTCATGTGCCGCGGTCAGCGCTGACCGCGGCACATGAGGCGTGCGGCATGGTCCGCCGCTATTCAGGATGGCGAGCGGGGCCATCGGGTCCCCGTGCTGCTGTGACGGGGACCCGATGGCTTGGATAGCAGCCCGATGCCTTCCTTAGGCATCGTGGCTGCTATCGCTGCGTTCCTGTGCGATCCAGCCCCCTGGATCGCACAGGAAGCAGGCTGTAAGTGTATTACACTGAGTAATACACTTACAGCCAATGCATTACAATACAAAAGTATTGTAATGCATTGTAAAGGGGATCAGACCCCCAAAAGTTAAATAAAATGAAAAGTTAAAAAATAAAGTAAAAATAAATAAATAATAATAATAAAAGTTAAAAAAAAAGCCATTTTAAAAAAAAAAAGTTTAAAAAAATGGTAAAAAAAAAGGTGAAAAAAGAAAGGTATACATATTAGGTATCGCCGCGTCCGTATCGACCGGCTCTATAAAAATATCATGTCATCCACCCCACCAGGTGAACGCAGTAAAAAAAAAAAAAAACACCTTCCCTTACAAAAAGTGTAATAGCAGGCGATCAAAAAAGCGTATGTACCCCAAAATGGTACCAGGTACCAATCAAACCGTAATCTTGCCCCGCAAAAAATGAGACCCTAACTAAGACAATCGCCTGAAAAATAAAAAAAATATGGCTCTCAGAAAATAGCAACACAAAAAAAAGATTTTATTTTGTTCACAAATGCATCTAATGTGTAAAACTTTCCAAAAATAAAAATGTTAGACATATTGGGTATCGCCACGTCCGTAACAACCTGCTCTATAAAAATATTACATGAGATGGCCCCCCAGGCGAATGCTGTAAAAAAAATAAAAAACTATGCCAAAATAGCCATTTTTTTCCCTCTTCCCTCACAAAAAGTGTAATAGCAGGCGATCAAAAAGGTGTATTTAACCCAAAATGGTACCAATCAAACCGTCATCTTGTCCTGCAAAAATGATACCCTACCTGAGACAATCGCCAGAAAAATAAAAAAAATATGGCTCTCAGAAAATAGCAACACAAAAAAAGATTTTATTCTGTTCAAAAATGCCTCTAATGTGTAAAACTTTCCAAAAATAAAAATGTTAGACACATTGGGTATCGCCACGTCCGTAACAACCTTCTCTATAAAAATATTACATGAGATGGCCCCCCAGGCGAATGCTGTAAAAAAAAAAAAATAAAAAAAAACTATACCAAAATAGCCATTTTTTTCCCTCTTCCCTCACAAAAAGTGTAATAGCAGGCGATCAAAAAGATGTATTTAACCCAAAATGGTACTAATCTAACCGTCATCTTGTCCTGCAAAAATGATACCCTACCTGAGACAAGTGCCCGAAAAATAAAAAAAATATGGCTCTCTGAAAATGGCAACACATAAACAAGATTTAATTCTGTTCTAAAATGCATCTAATGTGTAAAACTTAACAATAATAAAAATGTTAGACATATTGGGTATCGCCGCGTTCGTAAAAACCTGCTCTATAAAAATATCACATGACTTGCCCCCTCAGGTGAATGCTGTAAAAAAAATGCTAAAAAAAACTATGCCAAAACAGCTATTTTTTTCACCTTGACTCACTAAAAGAGTAATACCAAGCGATCAAAAAGGCGTATTTACCCCAAAATGGTACCAATGAAAACCTCACCTCATCCTGCAAAAAATGAGCCCCTACATAAGACAATAGCTCAAAAAAATAAAAATCAATGGCTCCCGCAAACCAATCCATCAAAATCTGTGTTGTAAAATCCATATGGCACTCCTTCTGTTCTGAGTCCTGCCATGTGCCCCCACAGCAGTTTACCACCACATATGGGGTGTTGCCGTATTCAGGAGAAAATGGGTAACATATTATGGGGTGCTTTTCTCCTGTTACCCCTTATGCAAATAAAAAAAATTGGGGCTATAGCAACATTTTATTGGAAGAAATGAAACTTTTCATTTTCACAGCCAAGTGTTTCCAAATTCCATAAAAGGCTTAGGGGGTCAAAGTGGCCAGTACCCCCCTTAATATATTCGTTGAAGGGTGTAGTTTCCAAAATGGGGTCACTTTTTGAGGGTTTCCACTGTAGGGGTACAACAGGGTCTCTCAATTAGAAAATGGTGCCTTCAAACTATTTTAGCAAAATCTGCCTCCAAAATCCGTATGGCGCTCCTTCCCTTCTGACCACTGCCACAAACCCATAGAGACGTTTACCACCACATATGGGGTATTTATGTAAACTGCAGAATCAGAACAATTTATATTGAGGTTTAGTTTGCTGTTAACCCTTGCTGTGTTGCAAGAAAAAAATTATTAACATGAATAATCTACCAAAAAAAGTGAAATTTTGAAATTTCACCTCCATTTTCCTTTAATTCTTGTGGAACACCTCAAGGGTTAACAAAGTTTGTAACAGCAGTTTTTTTTATAATTTGAGGGGTGTAGTTTCTAAAATGGGGTCATTTATGGGGGGTTTCATTATGTAAGCCACTCAAAATCACTTTACATCTGAACTGGTGCTTAAAAAAATGGTTTTGGAAAATTTGGTGAAAATTTGAAAAATGGCTTCTAAACTTCTAAGCCCTCTAAAGTCCTAAAAAAGTAAAATGACATTTAGAAAATGATGCCAACATAAAGTAGACATATGGGGAATGTTAAATAATAACTATTTTGGAGGTATTACTATTTATTTTGAAAGTAGAGAAATTGAAATTTGGAAATTTGCTAATTTTTCCAAATTTTTTTGTAAATTTGCTATTTTTTTATAAATAAAAATGAAATATTTTGCCACAAATTTACTACTGTCGTGAAGCACAATATGTGACGAGAAAACAATCTCAGAATGGCCTGGATAAGTAAAAGCGTTCCAAAGTTATTACCACATAAACTGACACATGTCAGATTAGCAAAAATCAGTCTGGTCACGAAGGTGCAAAATGGCCCGGTCATTAAGGGGTTAAACAATGGGGATTCGCGTATGCATGACAATGATCAATGTGAAAATAAACAGACTACATCATAGGAGATCAGTGTGCTGTATAGTAAAGCATGTTACATAATGCAGTAGGTAGAAGAAAAGAAGGGGTTACTATGTGTAAGGGGCCTTTTTAAATGGGCCAATGATAGAGGATTAGATGAATGTCCAATCGCCCAGCAAACATTTGTCAGGTGATTGCATCTTTTATATGGCAGCACATCACCCTGTGTAATTAGGGATTAGCTGACAACAATAATAATGATAGTATATGCACAAACGATCATATTAACGATACTTTAGGCCCATACAGTCTCCATGACTGCTCCATGTAAATAGAGCTAAGCAAACTTTCATCAACTTGCTATATTGTCAATCATTTATTATTATTTTACTCAGCGCTGGCATATTCTGCAGAGTGTTACAGGCATTAGGATTGCTTGCTGTCTCCAGTCGAGCTCACAATCTAGGTTCCCTGTCAGTATGTCTTTGGAGTCTGGGAAGAAACCGGAGTACTAGCCTTTTTTAGACTTTTTTTTTCATCAGAGATATCTGAAATGCATTTTTGGGCGGCTGTTGTTCTGGATTTTTTATTCCATAGTCTTGTCCCCTTCTCTTCCTTCTCAATCTCGGCTTCCGTTTGGTTTTCATCTGATTGCTCTCTCCATTACTCTACAGTAGGCATCTTTCTGGGCTCATCTTCTCACCCTGCCTTACTCTGGCCCAGTTATATCATTGCCAGCCCCGAGCTCTGGTCCCCTTCTGTCATCCACAGCACAGTCTTCCTCCTATCTACTCACATAGTGTCACTTTACCCTGTTAACAGAGCTGACATTCTTGTTCATCCACAGATGTGGCATCTCCTCTCTGATGTTTCTTCTGCCTGCCTGAGTCTTTTCTATCAGTCCTCCACATAGCCTCCAGTGACCCATCTTTTCTGATCTCAGTACCCAGCTGATCGCCTACCTCCTTGCAGCTACTGTGTCCCACCTAGCCATCTGAGCTTCTCAGTCTTCTCCCAGCCTGTGGCTACGTTTTCCATTATCATGGTGCTGCACTTACTGCTGCTTTCTATCTGCCATCTGCACAGTTGCCCGCCACCCAACTTTCCAGAGTCCACTACCCAGCTTTCCTTACTCCCACTCCCTGCTGTGCCCCAGCACATCAATCATCCTCCCAGTAGTAACTGGTTTTCTTATAGCTGCAGCCAATAGCCTTTTAGGACCAGCTCTGGTCTCCTTTGTTTATTCAGTTTCCTAGGCAACCAACCACTAGATGCACAGATACATAGTAACCCCTTCCTGTCTCATTCTATCTACTGCATTATTACTATACATTATGCTAATCTTCTGTGAGGAAAACTTATTGCTTTCACATTTCCAGTGTTTCCCTCTTACTTAAGTCCTGTCTAAGGCTCCATTCACATGTCCGCAAGTGTCTTGCAGTCCAAAAATTATGGATCCACAAAACACAGACATCAGTCACGTGCGTTCCGCATTTTGCACTCTGATAGAAATGCCTATTCTTTCCTGTAGCTGCAGACAAGAATAGGACATGCTCTATCTTTTTTGCGGGGCTCTGGAATAGAACTACTGTATGAATGCAGACAGAACACCAAGTGCCGTCAGCATCTTTTGCAGCCCCATTGAAATGAATGGGTCCGCACCAATTCTGTAAAATTGCGGAACAGATGAGGACCCATTCATGTGGATGCGTGAATGGACCCTGACTCTGATCAGTTTAGGTGTTTTTTGTATATATAAACCACTTGATTGTTACTCTGTGCCTTGAAACGCGTTACGTTACAGACTAATAAATATCCATTCTTCAATACTTCTGGATTTTTCCTTATTTCCCATGATTGAAGGCTATTTGAATCCACAAACAACCCGGTGAAGGTGGCCGCACCCTGAATGACTATGTTCCAAGCATGACTGGTTGCTGTGTCCAACACACAACCAAAATAGGTGAGCAAGATCCCACCATGTTTCCATCCTTCCCTATAAGTATATTGCTGTTTCACACTATGAAGCCCTCTGCCTATTATTCTTACAAAATGAACATCATAGGCAGTAAGATATGTTACAGTAATTATTGTCACAAACCGCCTTTCCTGCCGAGGCACTGGGGACCTCGACTGTTGGCACCCGATCTATGAAATTTATGAATACACATTTAATAGTTCTAGTATACACTTAATTAGAACTAATAACATTACATACATATACATCACATATATTGATCATCATCTATAGGTCATACAACAGCTACATACATCATACAGGAAAGTCATTGAAGTTAATGGAACCTGGCTGTAGTGATGGGCAATTACTTACCTGATCCCATCGCATTTCCAAGCTTTAAGACTTATGCAATTAGAAGAAAGCAGGATCCTATCATTATAATCCACAGGGTCTCCCTGAGGATACCTATGGGTCCTGTAACCCAAATCATTATATAACCATGTAGGTATGACATATATAACCCAAGCAGAACCCAGTGTGACATAGGCTTCTGCAGAAGAGCTGACAGCATAGGGGATGTTATGGCAGCAGTGATGAGCTCGGTGTAGGCTATAGGGGTCTGCTCTGCCTCCATGCCACTGTGTACCTAGGGTAAATGTGTGCTGACAGGGCACATTGATGCAGTGCTGTAGCTCTCCATGGTCCTGAGCTGGATCCCATACACATGTAGCGATATTACGCAGTAGCACACCACACGCAGCAGATGCACACGCTCACTAATTGCCTCGTTATTGAGCCTCATACACACTATTCCTTCCAGAGTGTAATATTAGATCATACTATTAGCTCCATGGCTCTGCAGGAAGAGCACCTTACCGGCGGCTGTGAAGAGCAGGAGGCAGAGGACATGGAAGCAGCAGCTCCTCTGCTTAGTGATGCTGGCTGCGACCTTCATAGCAGCATCTTCCAGAAGACACTTTTGTGGTGTTCAGGAGCTGCAGGTATGGCAGGATCCCTGCTTAGCTACGGGCACAGCTCAGTTCTATGCTAGGCTCCAGGCAGCTGCTCTCTGCCTGCTGGACCACGTGTGCCTCAGCGACCACTCACAAGCAGAGCCTGCTTCACCGAGCGGAGGAAGCTTCTGCTCACCACAGGGCGGCCAGCGCTTCCCTGCCAAGGGCTTCCAAAGCTCAGAGCTCCCGGGGGGGACTGGACTAATGGATTTCCTGTGCGCTGTGTAGCAGCACTGCTCTCCTTTCTGTACCTGAACCTCAGCAGTTACTGTGCATTAGGCAGGACTGTGGCGTATAGTCCTTGAATTATCTTCTGTCAAGTTTTTTAAATACTATTCATCTGTTTTATTCATGTCTTCAATGCCTTACAGGGGACTACTCTTAAAAAGGCAGTCTCCTAAATTATTTCTGGATCAGGCACCCACCTCTACTAGCCAGAGAGGAACCACTCTGAAGAGCAGCTCTGGTACTGAGGACATGGGCAGTCATGGAGAACATCTTCACACATTACTTATGTTCTCACTTATTAGGTGTGAAAAAAACTGGCTTAGTTGCCCATAGCAACCAAGCAGATTCCATCTGTCATTTTCCAAAGGAGCTCAGAAAAATAAAAGGAGGAGTCTGATTGGTTGTTAAGGGCAAATAAGCCATTTTTAATTTGCACCAGTTTTGAGAAATCTCCCCGATGGTATTTCTAGGGTCTAGGGTCTGTTTCTAGGTTCATTAGATGCCGGTGACAGGGGTGGACTGGCCATAGACCTAGGGTTGCCACCTTTCCCAAGTTAAGTCACAACCCAAAGGGGTTGTGTCTTTGTGGGGGCGTGTCTTAAAACAGGGTGTTAAGTCGCTGTCATACTGTGGCTCCCAGTAATATTAAAGGGGTTGTCCGAGTTATGAGAGAAAAATATATAGCACTGTAAATCTGATGGACAGCAATGTATAACTACGTTAAGCAAGTTTTAGGCAAAAAAATATATATATTTCCTTATTTCGCTGGTTCTCCTCTGGCCTTTGTTTACCTGTAATAACAACAATCTCTGCCCCTCCCCTGCTCTGCAAAGGGAGTAAATACAAGTGCTGCCCTGAGTGATATGTTTGCCTGCTGGGATACTCAGCAGCATGTTGTATGTGTAGTACTACAAGTCCCAGCTGTACATTAACACTGCTGATACACACAGGATCTTAACCCTACCTTTCTTGTGCAATGCTCTGCAGAACTCCTTTGTCAGCTCCTGTGCCCAGCATTTGTCTCTTCACCGCCTGCAGCTACTCAGTCTGTGTCTGTGCTGGCTGAAGGGGTTAAAATTTTATCTGAAGAATCCAGGGAGAGAGCAGCAGCCGGCAGTGCAGGGGGGCGTGGCCAGCACTGTGACGTCTCATGTACAGACCCTTATCTGATCTCTCAGGCTTGTGCATGAAACATCAGCAGACCAGGGAGAGAAGCTGACATCACAGGTCATGTGACCCTCAGTGAAATCTGAGAAAGGGGCCACTAAAGTTAAAGTAAGTACAAAACCATTACATTTGCTTAGTTAGAAACATACAAAGGACAAAAAATAACTTGGACAACCCCTTTAATGCCTTCATTAGTCCCCCCCCGCTAATAGTAATGCCCCCATTAGTCCTTCCAATAACAGTTATGCCTCCATTAGCTCCCCCCAGAATTAATACTGACCCAAGTAATATCAATGCATATAAATATGCATTATATAAATAATAGTGCCCCATTAGTCTACCTAGCAATACTAATGCCCCCATAATTAATAATGCCCCCCATTAGTGCCCCCCAGTAAGAGTAATGGACCCATTAGTGCAACCCATAATTAATAATTCCCCCCATTAGTGCCCCCCAGTAAGAGTAATGGACCCATTAGTGCACCCCATAATTAATAATGCCCCCCATTAGTACCCCCCAGTAAGAGTAATGCACCTATTAGTGCCCCCTTTTTTGCTTCTCTAGTCAGCAGTGAGTGTTCACAGTGGCTCGATCAAATGGAGGAGGTGATTTTTTTTTTTCTTCTTCTTAACACAAGTGAGGATGAGGGGGGGGTAGTTAAAGATGTACTGATGATGAGCGCTCCACAATCGACACGCTCAAACAGGCCTTGTAGAAAAATACCAGAAATCAATATTGCCGGTAGAAAAAAATCACCGCCACTGGCAGTGGCTTTGTGATATACATACATAGATATACTGTATATAGACATACTGTATATATATATACACATGCATAGGTCATCAATATTTAAATCTCTGAAACCCCTTTAAATAGTCATTTTCAATTAGATAGGCCCATTGTTAAAACTGAAAAATTGGACTGGTAAGGAAGGGAGGTAAACAATCCAGTAATGAAGCAGTTAAGAACACAGGCTTTCTTGCTCCCTAAGCTCTTTACTAAGGTTTTGCTGTCATCTTGTGGTCCTATTTGTGTATTACACTGGGGTCTGTGGTTTAATTATCGTTTTCTTGTAGATGTCCGACCTTTAGGAGTCAAAGAAGTTAAACCCAGGGGTAGGATTCACATTTTTAACAACAGGTTCCTTACTCAGCGGAGTGACGACATGTTTACACATACATACACCATATACATGGTACACATACATAAATACACCATAAATACACTACACACACATACAACCCAACTTTTAAAAAGCCTAAGAAGCTAAACTATCAGCGGCACACAAAGAGCGGTGCAACAAGTTTTTTTTTTTAAATGTTAGGCCACTCTCTAACTCCAAGTCTATCTGTACTTGTTGCAATCCTGTCTAGTCTCCATTGTGCCCCCCCCCCCCCCACACACAGTAGTTATCCCAGGTCTGGAATGGTTGTAAGGTATGCATATCTAAACAGACTATAGAGACACTACACTCACATAAATAAATCACATACACTGACGAGCAAAAGGGTAACAATCTTTTGAACTTTTGACTTTCATGCTCCATATCTCACCATCCACTACAGCTTCAAACATGAGACTACCATCATTTTATACAAATACAGCTTTTTCTTCAACTCTACCCACAAGAGTTAGATTAGGTTTTGGTCTGGGGACTGTTAGGACCAAACCAGCACCTCTACTTCATTGTCATTAAATCATTGCCAATCTCAACATACGCTTCAAGTCCTTGTCCTGTTAGACCACGATGTCATCCTTTTCATACCCATATTACTTATGTGTATAAACTAACTCGTCTTGTAGGATACTGAAATATAGCTCAGCTGTGAGACAAGCATCGATTCTGGTTAAGTATCCAACGCCTTTGGCTGTGAAATAACCCCATATCACCAGGATTCCTCCACCAAACTTGACAGTTCCCTCAATTTCTCAATCCCTCTTACCTTGTTTCTCCCAGACCCATTTGCACCCATCAGAGCCCAGTCTATTGACCTTTGTCTCATCTCTCCAAATCACCTGTTTTCAATCTTCTACGATCCACTGTTCGTACTTTTTGAAGTTGAGGCTTCTGAACCTTTTTTTAGGCCACCATTCCAGACTTATGTAATGCGCCTTGTACGGTGCTTACATGGACGTCTGTGGTCTCACTATTATGAAGCATACAAGCCACCTCAACTGCCATGTTTGTCATGCCAGAACTGATAGACCTTGTGATGAGCCGACGTGTTGACTCCGATTTTTGCCTGGTGGTTCACTTCTTGGTTTTGGAATGGATGGACCGACTTCATTTCGTATTACTCCAACTGTCATGGCACTCACATGATGCAGTTTGGCAATAGTGGATGGTGAGATATGGAGCCTAAATGTCAAACATACAGTATATAAATTACACCTAGGTTATACTTACAGTAGATATACCTACACCATATACATTATACACATTTGTACTAAATACATATTTGCATATACATTATATTCAGTGCTATGAAACATATAGAATACAGAACCACATACCTCTTACGTCCAGTGACTTCTCCTCTGATGCAGATGTTCTCTTTCCTCATCTTCTCCTTTCAGACCAGACCACCATAATGTTTTTTCATTCATCTCTGCAGTTTGACAAAAAGACATCTTATAACGTGCGAGTATAAATGCCCCCAGTAGATGCCCCCATAGTACACCACTCTGCCACAGAAGAAAAAAAAGAAACCCTAATACTTACCTCCACACTGGCAACGATGCGAGGCATGCCCCTTCTGGCCTGTGTCCCGTTCTGTACACTGCCCGGCTCAGGAGGACTAATGCCTGCAGCCTCTCAGAGGAATAGGGAAGGGAGGCTCTGCTGCAGCATTCATCTGTATTGCTGTCCTAGGGACGGCCATACAGATAAATGTAGGGAGTTGAGCGCTTCCACAATCTCTAGCTGCCCTGTCGCTGCCGCCAGAGCACCGGATCGGGATTCACCCGGTAACACAGTTCTCCGATCCAGGTGAATCCTATGCCTGGTTAAACCTATTTTGCACAAATCAGTCTGAGGGTCACGAGACTGCCCAGAGGGATAATTTGTCAGTAATGAGCGTTTGTAGAAACACCCATTTCTAACAATTGGTCTGTATTATAAGAGGTGGTCATGAACATCTGATGAACAAGCAAATGCTCATTCTTCAAGTGAATGTGTCTTTCAATCAGCACTGAAAAGCATTGAGGTAGTTTTACCAAAAAATGATGCAAGGGAAACTGGCTTAGTTGCCCATAGCAACCAATCAGAGTCCACCTTTCATTTTCCAGAGCTCCTCTGGAAAATGAAAGATAGAATCTGATTGGTTGCTATGGGCAGCAAAGCCAGTTTTCCTTTGCACCAGTTTTGATAAATCTCCCAGAATGTTTCTATGCAGCAGATTGTCCTTTATACCCAGGGCTCTGCTGCCCACAAACAATGATTCTGTATGGGGACAAGCAATTTTAGCGAAGTGATTGCTGCATGTAAATCAGTCAATTATTGTGGATGTTTGGTTCATTCCTGATACTTACCTTGTAACCCTATGCCTTCCTTCAGAAAGGTTCTAGAGAGCTCACTATTAAACTTAAAGGGGTTGTCTCACTTCAGCAAATGGCATTTATCATGTAGATAAAGTTAATACAAAGCACTTACTAATGTATTGTTAATATCCATATTGTCTCCTTTCCTGGCTTGATTCCATTTTTCCATCACATTATACATTGCTCATATCCAGGAGTTATGGCCACCAATCCACCAGCAATGGTCATGACTGCACACAATGGAAAAAAGTGTCAGTCTTTGCATACTCCTGCGGTCCCCACCACCAGAGAGGCTGGAGCTTTTTCTTGTACTACTTTGCAAGCATGGCCACCACTGCTGTATTGGAGGGTGGTTGAAGACTTGTAACCAGGGGCGTTGCTAGGGTCTCAAAAGATCCGGGCCCAAGCCCCAATGCATATGGCCCAATTCTCTAAGTCGCACCCCAGCCCCAACCCCCCCCCGCATTTTGCTGTACTTGCTATACAGCTATACAGCACCCCATAACTCTAACATCCAGGGCCTCCCAGGTGACATCTCCTCTGATGTAGATCTTTTATCTCATCATCTTCTCCATTCGGTCCAGACAACTTCTCTCAGCCGCCTTGTCTCTGCAGAGTGTGACACATGGACATCTTAGCTGCCTCACATTTCATCATCCCCCAACCTGGACCCCGAACTATGTTATCCTGCTGCTCGCTGTGCTCCCCAATACCCCAAATACTATCCTGAAGAAATATCAGTGCCCCCCATAGTAATAGTGCCCCCCATAGTATTAGTGCTCCTCATAGTACTACGAATAGTAATTCCCTTCTAGAATGCCCTCATTAGTAATACTGCCCCCAATATTGATAATGCTCCCCAAGAGTGCCTCCATTAGTAGAAGAGCCCTCCAGTATTAGTAATACCCTCACAGAACTCCCAGTAGAAATAAAGCCCCCTATTGCCCCCTAGTGGTAATAAAGCTCTCTATATACCCTCAGCAGTAATAAGGCCCCTATAGTGCTTAGTAGAAATAAGGCGGATCTATAAGTCCCTCCTATAGAGACCCCAGTAGTAATAAGAACAACTATAATACCCCTACAGTGCTCCCAGTATTTATACTACCCCTTACTGTTCTAATGCTTTCCCTGCAGTGCCCCCAGTATTTATAATGCCCCCTATAGTGCCCCCTGTAGTTAGATTTCTCCCTCCACCATATAGTCCCATATAAATAACATCACACCATCTCTCCAGTCCCCTCTAAAATACAGTCCTATGTAAATAACATCACTCCCCTCTCTTCAGCCCCTCCAACATACAGTCCCATATAAATAACACTATTTCCCTCCCTCCCCATAGAGTCCCATGTAATTAACATCACACTATCTCTCCAGCACCCTCCAATATACAGTCCCATGTAAATAACATCCCTTTCCATGTACAGCTCTCTCCAAAATACAGTCCTATGTAAATAACATCACCTCCTCCCCAGCCGCCTTCAACATACAGTCCCAAATAAATAATATCCCCCCTCCCCAGCCACCTCCAACATGCAATCCGATGTAAACATCATGCCAACCTTTAGTCCAATGTTAATAACTTCATCCCCCCCACCAGTCACCTCCAACATACAGTCCCATGTAAATAACATCACCCTGCCCCAGCCCCCTCCAACATTCAGTCCCATGTAAATAACATCACTCCCTCCTATAGCCACCATTAACAATACAGTCCCATGCAAATAACATGACCCCCAAACATAGCCATCTCCAACACAGTCCCATGATAATAACATCACTCCCTTCAGCCCTGACATACAGTCCCAGTTAAATAACCACAACTCCCAGCATCCCTGGGAGACGCATCAAAAAGCATGGGTGAAATTACCCCACTACTGGAATCAAAGACGCAGTGTTTCGTGTAGTTTTATGAGCAAAAGCCAGGAGTAGATCCAAAAGAAAGAAATGTATAAAATAAAAACTAATGTGTCTCCTTTCTTTTTCTACATGGCATTTTGCTATATTCACAACTTCGATCAGGACCAGTTCGGCATATTTTCTACAATTAGCTGATGTGTTTACAAAAATATTTTTAATACCCCATATATCCTACACAATGTGATAAAACTCCACAAAATCAGGGACAGGACATACTTTGGTCTGCAAAAATACTGTAGAATGCCAAACAAATGAGCTACTAAATAAAAAGCAGGGCAGAAAAAGTTGACAAAGGTTATATATAGGAAGACAGCCTAGTAACAGCTCTAAGGGGTTAATCTGCCAATTCATAAATTACTTAAACTGTGGATTGCACTGTACTAAATATGGTTCTCCACTGAAAAAAGGTTAATAGATTCACTTACCCTCCTCAGACATCACCACAGCTTCTCTTCTTCACTGCCATCCTCTCCTCCAGTGGTCACATGGTGGTGCCATCATCGCAGGTCCTGTTCAGCTACTACATTTAGAGCTGATCACATGACCTGTGATGTCACCACAGGTCCTTCAGATCTTACAGAGCATTAGATTCAATTGTATTGCCGTCCTAAGGATGGCAATACAGTTGTATCTAGCAGGCAGGCGGGACATTCGGGCCTGGGACAAAACATCAGGGGCCCAAACCCCGAATGTTTTAACCTAGCAATGCCCCTGCTTGTAACCATGAAAAGTGAGAGAGAGAATATAATACTGTCTCCCAGGTACAAGAGTATAACTACAATAATACTTATACCTACAAAGGGAGAGAGAGAGACTATAATACTCCTATGTACAAGAATATAACTACTGTAATACTAAGACTATAAGACTGTCTCCAATGTACAAAAATATGATTTCTAAAGGATTGTCTTCTATATTCAAGAATAGAACTGCTATACTACTGCTTCCAATATACTAACACCCACCAAAGGAGAGAGAGAATAGTACAGTACTTTGCTCTATGTAAAAGAATATAACTACTGTAATACCTACAGTATACCTACTAAGCAGAGAGAGACTATAATTCTACCTCCCAGGTACAAGAATATAACTACAGTCATACTTATACCTATTAAGGAGAGAGACAGAGACTATAATACTGTCTCCAATATACAAGAATATGATTCCTAAAAAATTGCCTTCTATATACGAATATAAGAATAGAACTGCTATAATGATGCTTCCAATATACTAACACCCACCAAATGAGAGAAAGAGAGAGAAACTGAAAAGAATACAATACAATACAATTACTATAATACTTCTATCAAATAAGGGAAGAAGAGGAGACTATAATACTGTCTCCTATGTACAAGAGTATAACTAATGTAATACTTGAACCTATTAAGGGGGGAAAGAGGCTATAATGCTGTCTCCAATGTAGAAGAATATGATTCCTAAAGGATTGCCTACAAGAATATAACAGCTATAATACTGCTTCCAATATACTAACACCCAACAAAAGAAAGAGAGAGAGAGCGAGAGAGGGAGGGAGAGAGAGAAAGAATAGTAATAGTAATAGTAAAAATAGTTATAAAAGAATATAACTACTGTCATAACTATACCTAATAAGCGGAGAGAGACTATAATTCTGTCTCCCAGGTACAAGAGTATAACTACAGTAATACTTATACCTATTAAGGGGAGTGAGAGAGAGACTATAATACTTCTATGTACAAGAATATAACTACTGTAATATGTAAACTTCTAAGGGAGAGAGAGACTAAAATACTGTGTGCTATGTAAAAGAATATATAATAATACTGCTCCCAATTTACTAATTCCAACCAAGGGACGGGAGAGACACTGTTACACTAATCTGCTCAACTATATATATTTGTTTTCTGCATCTCAGTATATACAGATCTTCTGGACTTTGTCATATATTACATTGGTTAAGGTCTCTTTTCAGTGAATTTCCCTTTCTAGAAAGCCCCTATCATAAAGAACATGTATACATGTATGCAGTATTGTAGGCCAGGCGATGCCCCTCTGGCATTGTTGGAAAGATATTCTAATGAGCTTTTCTAAAGCCTATGGCAGCAGATGTTAGACCTAATAATTTTCATAGATTTTTCCCAGAAGTCAAGAGGTGCTTTGTGTATGTCATGATGTATCAACTGGTCTCAACTAGTCTCCATAATCAAAATAGTACACACCAAATGGTATCCACCATGAGGTAATGACAATAAATAAATTAAAAAAAAAAAAAAAAAGATAGGCTTTTTCTATTTTTGAAATATTTATGTTCAAATTATCTATATGCATAACTTAAAGGGTTTGTTTGGGTTCAGAGTTAAACCCAGCTATCTTCTCTTGTTCCCCCACTAAGCTCCTCTGACATAAGCATTTCATGTTCTGATGATTTACTTTGCCCTGTGCTGTGTCGTGCAGGGCAAGGGATGTTTGGTTATATTTTTTACACTGCTACAGTCGGTATAGGCTTCACCAGGAACTGGTGACATCACTGGCACTGATTGGCGAGCCTTAGCACTGTCCTAGCTGTTTTACAGGCTAGGGCAGCGCTAAATCCCGCCCATTAGTGCTGGTGATGTCACCGCGTTCACTATTAGGCAGAAGGCTCCGGCTAGCAGTGTAAAAAATACAAACAGCCCTTGACCTGCATGATACAGCACAGGGCAAGGGAGAGCATCGGAGCATGAAATGCTTGATACTCATGTCAGAGGGGCATAGGGGGAAGAAGAGGATATGTCCAATTTCAGCTCTGAATCCAGACAACCCCTTTAAAGGGTTATTCTCATTTTAGACAATGGGGGCATATCGCTAGGATATGCCCCCATTGTCTTATAGGTGCGGGTCCCACCGCTGGGACCCGCACCTATTTCCAGAACGGAGCCCCCGAAGTGAATGAGGGCGCACTGCACATGCGCAGCCGCCCTCCATTCATTTCTATGGGGCCGCCGAAAATAGCCAAGCGCTGGCTCGGCTACTTCCGTCGGCTCCATAGAAATGAATGGGAACGCACCGCGGCGCGGGGAGCTGCGCCTGGTGGTGGCTGGACCCCCGGAAACCTGGGGTCCTCCAGGCGCAGCGCTCCCCACTCCGTTCTGGATATAGGTGCAGGTCCCAGCGGTGGGACCCGCACCTATAAGACAATGGGGGCATATCCTAGCGATATGCCCCCATTGTCTAAGATGAGAATACCCCTTTAAGCAAGTCTATTATAAAGAAACAATTCATAACGGAAACAATTCTTTCTCTTCCAGCTCTCATTCATCAAAGTAATCTGCCCAGCAATCTTCAGCCACGTGCTGTGCATGCACCAAACCCTCTGCTGTGAGACTTCAGGGCCAGGCGTGATAAGTGGTGACAAGCGCAGATCTGGCAGATGGCTTTAGTTACATATATGTGATGACAGATTTCCTTAGGACTTTTGTGTGACAAGCTGTACATTTTTGGCATAATCTTTGTATATGCACTCATTTGCTTGCGTTTCTAAAATGGCAAAAAGCATAAAAAAGCAATTCCACTCTTTTATTTTTTCTATTTAGTCCTTTACAGTGAACACCATTCTCCTTAAAGGTGTTATCTTAGAAAAGATAATGATGACTTATCCTCCTGAGGATAAGCCAAATATCTTTTCCTGAATAATCCCTTTAATAAATGGCATAACTTTATTGCACTGGTCATGAGTATGGACATACCAAATATCTACATTATATCTACATTTTTTTTTACTATTTATTGATGCTTCTAGAATAAAAAAAAAACATATTTTTTTCAAAAACAATCCTGGCTGTTACTGCAGGAGAGCAACTTGGATTTCTTGTTGTTACATCTTAGGATATGGGAAGGGACCTGTTTTACATATACAGTATGTCATTTTACAGGAAGGGGTTAATATAATACAATAATTGTATTTGTTTCCATTAAAACTTTGTGATTTAATATTAAATCATTGTCATGCAGGTTGACTTGCATCTCTTTACTAGGCTCATCTGTTGGAAATGTGTTTCCTCTGAACATATGGGCATTGTCTTTCATGTAATTTAATCCTTCTTGTTAAACTTCATATGAACCATATCATTCAGGTTATTGGTATTGCCTGGACAATGTAATTGTCACAGTTATGACACTTAATAGGCTACCATAAAGAAACAGATTTTATACATTCTTCTTTTAGTATTACTAATAAATAAATCCTTATATATGATAGAAAAACATGGAATTAATCATGTTAGTTTCATTCTGTTTTCAATGGAATTTTATAGATTTGGCAGACATTAATATAAGAGTAGTATATGCGAGGCAATAAAGTGTTAAGTTGCTGGCTCCACTTTGTTACAATATTAGGCCTTATTCAGACGCCCCTGAATCATGGATGTCTGCTGTCCATGTTCTGCACGGAAAGCACATGTAACCATTGATTTTAATGTGTTTACTTACACACCAGTGATTTTCCACTCACCATGGAGACATGCAGTACTTTGGTCTGTGATGTGGTCCAAACATGCCCATTGAAATCTATGGGTCCGCAAACACCACTGACACAACATGGATAGCATCCGTGTTCTGTCAGTGATTTTTATGGACCATTTATAGAAGATGATTTGAAAATTAATTTCCACCTTAGACGTGTAAGTGGAATACGAATGACACACGAGGGCCATAGTAATCCACTGATACCTGTGTTCACAATGGGTTATTCCCTGTGGCATCTATGGGGGCTAAATGGTGTGGCCCCCTATATTTATTGTAAGGGCACAGCTTCTGACCCTGTGTGATTGCCATGACATACATGTACAGCATTGAGTCTTAACACAAAGGGGTATTCTGTTATCCCATATCCCACCCCCACCTAGTAAGAGAATGAGACCCCCTAATTCAATGGAACAGCAGGTCAAGCATGTGCACTGGCTAACTAAGCAAGCGATTGTCGGGAGGGAGGCGTTCCCTCCCAGCAATCGCTTGCTAGCCAGCAGAGGAGACCGCTGCTATTTCATGCAGCCAGGCATGAGATTCAGCCGGTTCCCATTTCCGGTAGTTATAATTATAGCCGTATCAGAGAACCGTGTTACGGGCTGAATCCCGGTCCGGGGCCATTGTGGAAGCGCTCATCCCCCTACATTCATCTGTATTGCCATCCCCAGGACAGCACTAGGCCTGCAGCCTATCAGAGCCCGACACATTGCGTCTGCCTGAGCCGGGCTTTGTACTGCACAGGACACAGGCCAGAAGAGGCGTTTTTTTTTCTTTTCTGTGGCACACTATGGGGACATCTACTGGGGACATTACTGGCACATCATGGGGGACACTATGGGGGAATCTACTGGGGTCATTCATACTGTATTTTTTCTTTTCTGTGGCGTATTATGGGGACATCTACTGGGGGCGTTACTGGCACATTATGGAGTGAACCATGGGGAAGAGAGGAGGAGCATATGTGTGCATTTACTGGGGGCATTATATAGGGGTATTTTATACTTGCACACATTATGGGGGCACTATGGGGACATTAGCTCCACTGGGGGCACTAAGAGGGGGGATTTTTTTTGTACTGGCACACAGAACAGGAGCATTTTTAAACTAGTGCACATTATTAGGGGCCTTTTTTTTACTGGCACACATTATAAGGGGCATTCTTTGTACTGGTGCTCATTTTAAGTGGCCAATTTGCCCCTCACAGTAATAGTGCACCCCAAAGTCCCACTAATAGTAATAGTTCTCTACCAGATTTCACTTAGTAGTAATGGTGCCCCTAAAGTGCACCAACAATAATGTCCCCACTGTGGTACAGTAGTAAACGGGAGACATAATGTTTACACTATTAGAGTCAGGGGTCCTATTTTCTGGGCACAGTTATTTTAGGGCAGTTTGTGCCAATAATTATTGAAGGGCACTATCTGTGTGGTACTAGTGTTATCAGGGGGTTTATCTGTTTCTGCAGTATAATATTGGAGACCACAGCAGGCACAGTATTGGTGGTAGGATGAGTTGTTCAGAAGTAGGGGGATTATGGAAAAGTAGGAACCTAAGATGTGTTTTTGTCAAACTGCAGAGACAAGAGATGGGTTAAAATCATTATGGTGGTCTGGTCTGAAAAGAGAAGATGGGGAAAGAGAACATCTGCATCAGAGGAGAAGTCACTTGATGTAAGAGGTATGTGGCACTGTATTCTGGATAGCACTGAATATAATGTGTATGCTAGATATAAATGTGTATAAAATGTATATGGTGTAGATAAATCTACTGTAATTGTAGCCTATGTGTACTTTATATACTGTATGGTGTATCATATATGGGTGTATATTGTATATGTGATTATGTGAGTGTAATGTCTATATAGTCTGTTTAGATATGCATACTTCCCAACCATCCCAGATCTGGCATAAATACTGTGTGGGGGGCACAATGGAGACTAGGCAGGATTGGGACATGTACAGGTAGACAATGTGGAGTTAGAGATGTGGGTCAGTGCTGTAAAAATGCTTTGCATGCCGCTGATAGTTTAGCTCCTTAGGCTTTTCAAAAGTTGGGTGGTATGTGTGTGTAATGTATATATGGTGTATTTATGTATGTTATTTATATGGTGTATTTATGTGTGTTCCATATATATTGTATATGTAAACATGTGTCGTGACACAGCATATCCGCCGTTGAGTAGGGAACCTGTTGTTAAAAATTTGAATCCCAGCCCTGATTCAGACCCAGGCTCGGTACTTAGATAAACCATCTTTAACAGTGATTATAGCCTTCAGTGTTATTGGATATGATGCCACAAGGTTTGCATATCTGTATTTTGGGATTTTCTGCCATTTCTCTCTGCAGATCCTCTCAAGCTTGGACATTTACCATTGGTGTATAGCCATTTTCAGGACTCTCCAAAGTTCGATTGAGTTCAAGTCAGGGCTCTGGCTGTGCCACTCAAGAACATTCACAGAGTTGTCCATAATCCACTGCTGTGTTTTGTTTGTGTTCTTTGGGTCATTGTCTTGTTGGAAAGTTAATCTTCAGCCCAGTTTGAGGTCCAGAGCTCTCTGGATCAGGTTTTCATTAAGAATATCTCTTTACTTTGCTCCATTCAGCTTTTCCTTAACCCTGACTAGTCCCCCTGTCCTAATTGTTGAGAAACACCCCTACAGCATGATGCTTCCACCACCATGTTTTACTGTAAGGACGGTATGAGGCAGGTGATAAGGCTACTTTCACACTAGCGTTTTTAAATTCCGGTATTGAGTTCCGTTATAGGGGCTCAATACCGGAAAAAACGCTTCAGTTTTGTCCCCATTCATTGTCAATGGGGACAAAACTGAACTGAAGACAACGGAATGCTCCTGAAAGCATTCCATTCTGTCTTCAGACCGGAGAACAAACTGCAGCATGCTGCGGTTTTCTCTCCAGTCCAGGCATCCGCACCAAGACGGATCCGGAATGACCCCCAATGCAAGTCAATGGGGACGGATCCGTTTGGTGTGACACACCAGTAATCCGGATCTGTCCTCCATTGACTTGCAATGGGGGATCATTCCGGATCCGGCTACACATATACAGAGATACATACAGACATACATACATACTCACACAAACACATACATACTCACATACTCCAGGCAGGGACGCCGGCAGCATGTCTTCACGCGCCTCCTGCGCGCAGCTATGACGTTTCACCACTGCGCCCAGCAGAGGGCGCTGTGGGGAATCGTCATCACTGCGCGCAGGAGGCGGGGGAAGACGTTCTGCCGGCGTCCCTGGCTGTAGTATGTAAGTATGTATGTATGTATGTGTGTGTATGTATGTGTGTGTATGTATGTATGTTTGTCTGTGTCTTGTCCCAATGTCTGTGTCAACATGTGTGGGGCCGGACCGCTGCTCCGGCTCCACACATGTATCAGCGGCAGTACGGATCCGTCGGCACCCTTTAGGTGCCGGATCCGTGCTGCCGCTAGTGTGAAAGAGGCCTAAGCAGTATCTAGTGTCTAGTTTCCTCCAGGCAGGACACTTGAATTGAAGCCAAAAAGTTAAATCTTGATTTTATCAGACCAGAGAATCTTGTTTCTCACAGTCTGAGAGTCCTTAGGTGCCTTTTTGCAAACTGTAGGTGGGCTTTCATGTGTCTTTCATTCTGCAATAAAGTATAGATTGGTGGAGTGCTGCAGCTGTTTATCTTCTAGAAGTTTCTGCCATCTGTAAACAGCTTAGCCAGAGTGACCATTTGGGTCTTGTTCATCTCTCTTACCAAGGTGCCCCCCCCCCCCATTACTTACACTGGCGGGGCAGAAAGATCTGGGAAGAGTTCTGGTTGTTCCAAAATTCTTTTAATGAAAAAATGCAGATGCCGCTGTCCTCTTGGGAACTCCAGTGCCATAGAAATATTTCTGTACCCTTCTCCAGATCTGTGTCTTCATACAATCCTGTCTCTGAGCTCTACAGGCAGTTCTTTCCTCCTCATGGCTTGGTTTTGGCTCTGATATGCATTGTTGGCTGTGAGACCTTATATAAGAAGGAGTGTTTCTTTCCAAATTATTCATTATTCCAAATGAATTTACCTTAGGTAGAATCAATGTGTAGAAACATGTCAAAAATGATCAAGAGAAATGGGAGGCTCCCAAAACTAAATTTTAAGTGTCAGAGCAAAGAGTTTGAAATGTGAATTGTAGTTTTTCCTTTTCTAATAAATTAGCAAAAACCTCTAAGATTCTGTCTTCACTTTCTTATTTTGGGGTATTGTGTACAGACTGATGGGGGAAATTTTGTTTTTAACTTTTGCACAAGACCAGAACAAAATGAGAAAAAGCTAAAGGGTCTGAAGACTTTACAAATGCATTGTATACAGTAAGTGGCTCTCAAGTAATCCTAATGGACAGTATACTGTTTTAATGAAATCATATATTGGTAAAAACACTGGTGTCTTTTACCATGAAATATTTTCCTTAATACAATATACTATAACTTAGGATTACTTAAAGGGGTTGTCTCACTTCAGCAAATGGCATTTATCATGTAGAGAAAGTTAATACAAGGCAATTACTGATGTATTGTCATTGTCCACATTGCCTTTTCTGCTAGCTATATTATTTTTTCCGTCACATTATACACTGCTCGTTTCCATGGTTTGAAAACTATAGAAAAAAAAGTTAGACAATGTTCTTTCCTGTGGTCCCAGCCACGGCCTGTGCTTTTTCCTATATTGTGCAAACACGACCACTGCTGCTGGATTACAAGGTGGTTGTAACCATGGAAAAGAGCAGTGTATAATGTGATGAAAAATGAATCAAGCCAGCAAAGGAGGCAATATGGGCAATCACAATACATTAGGAAGTACCTTGTACTCTACCTTTTGCCATTTGCTGAAGTGAGACAACCCCTTTAAGAGCCAGTTATTGTATACATGATTTCATCTTAAAAGGGAGTCTGTCACTGTCAATTCACAAATTAAAGTGTTTCTGGTGCTCTGCAGTTGACCTGCACAGTATCTCAAACACCTTTATTTCTATTGATATTTTGGAGCCTCAAAAAAATTTATTTTGATTCATATGCAAATTAGATCAAAAGAGCCCAAAGAGTGTTCCCCGTCACTAATAGTACCTAGACACTTCTATTTAAATTGAGCCCCATTCCTCCCATCTCCATGTTTTCTCTGCTTCCCTATGGTCCCACCATTGAGACACTAATTGAAATCTTGCACAGGCAGTGCAGGGAATCTGATGACAAAACTTTCCACAGAAGGGCACTGACAGTGCAGGCAGGAACAGAGTTGAGCTGTGGTCCTTCATGAGATTTCAACCAATGGCTCGATGATGTCAGGACCAGGTAGAGATAAGCCACCAAGAAAGTGAGCAGGGCTTGATTTAGATGGAAGTGCCTGGGTACCATCAGTGGTAGGCTTGGCATTTCTGGAACCCCAAGCAAAGTTATGTATCAGTATGGCCAGCAAGGAACCACTATTCCCAGTAGTGGTTGTCTGTCCACAACTGTATCTACATCCTTAGGATGCAGTTACACTGACGAGCAAAAGAGTAACAATCTTTTGAACGTTTGACTTTTTGGCTCCTTATCTCACCATCCACTACAGCTTCGAACGTGAGACTACCATAATTTCATAGACATCATCTATTTAGCATATGATTAGTTATGCAGAGTTTTGTGATATAACTGCATTGTTAATTTGCATATCGTCCATCAGGCAACACAACAGAAAGGGTTAATGTCTTGTTCCTCCCATCTAGAACAGAAGATAATCATTAGTAAAGCAGATGAATTACCCCCCCCCCAAATAAAGAAGTGCACACCCACTAGGTAGATGTGTTTTTTTCTTCTGTCTAGGACAATGAAGCTCACAGATACAGAGGCTCCTGCTGCTGTGAGAAGGCCAGTCTGGTTGTTAAGTCTATTATATAACTATAAGTGGTCTCCAGAGTATCATGTATCATATGAGGTGCTGGAAGAGTTCCAGAGTTAATTGCAGGTTATAGAGCTGGAGGTGTGCTCCAGAACTAACTGCATGACATGACTGATCTGGAAGACTGTCCAGAGTTATATGTAGGTTATAGAGCTGGAGGTGTGCTCCAGAACTAACTGCATAACATGACTGATCTGGAAGAGTGTCCAGAGTTAGCTGCATGTTATAGAGCTGGAGGTGTGCTCCAGAATTAACTGCATGACATGACTGATCTGAGAGTGGTTTCCAGAGTTTATTTTCCCCATCGGCTGTTCCATGGGATGATTGAGCTGAGATTTATCCTGGAGTTTATCCCTACAAACTATTAATGTATATTTCAGGGTGTGTCCCTGTGAGAAGTGTTGTTTTGGCCATTACAAGTACTGTTATTACCTGTAGGCCTGCAGCAGTATCAGGCCTGCTCCATCTCAGGAGCCATTTTGGAGTAGAAGTATAGAGGTGCAGCTGAGCTAAACTTGATGGGTAACCTGCTAAGTAAAATGGCACAAGAGGTTAACTAACTCTCTCAATGTATTTCAATAGTTTTTCACAAACATGTATGAGATAACTCTGTGCCATGTGTTATCAGTGTCATTATTAGCTCAGCTACTTCTGTGGCTCTATACAATGTGGTATATTACTGCAGCAGTGGAATAACAGCAGCTTTAAGGATCCTGTGTCCTGGAATGGCCCATATGTAGCTTGTTTGTATGTGTGAGCGAAATAATGTTACAACTACAAAACTCTAAAAAGAATCTTGTACCCAGGTTACTCCCTCAAGAACTTGCCCCCCAAGACAAATAAGTCAACCCTTCACAAAGCCTCATATGGTGGTTGTTTCAGGATTTAACAGGAAAATCTTGACCTCTTTCCCAGAAAATTTCTGGGTCTTTTCAAGAGTGTTTGCACTGTCAAAGCCACAGGTAAGATGGAGGTTAGATATGATGTGTCTAATCAAATACCTTCTCGGAAGAATTTAATGAGGTGAATTGCTGTTTTTTTATCAATATGCACCAGCAGGACGATTTTATGACCAAGATCTCATCTATACTTATATGCACGTTATTGCCAACCCATCACAGGTTCTTAGGTTGGCCATCACTCACCAGGTTTTCTCATCTTCAATTCACTGCCCTTTGGTTTATCATCATCACCTGGTGTTCTTACTAAGTTGGGGTACTAACTCAGACATTAGCTTCCAGTTAGACTCTAGAAACTGGTTGCTTAGGCTCTCACAGGAGCCGATCCAGAAATCATGGTGAATGGGAGATCTAAGGTCCCATCACCAAGTGCCAGTGGATTAACTAGGAATAACTGGGCCCCACAGCAAATATTTGATTAGGGCTCCCCCAGCATCTTCTGTGCAAGCCCCGCCCCCTACTCCTGTGCAACAGCCACTCCTGTCACCAGTCAAGATTGCTATCAGATCAGGCCAGGCAGCCTCTCTATCTACAAATATATACTTAGAAGCTATAACGTGGGCATTAGTCTACATTGCAAACCAGCTTTGTTTCAGGAAGAAGCCAATGTTTATCAAGTCTGGTTCATCTTGTGGTAATCAAGCCAGAAACTGCTGTCTTGATAGCTTTGTCTGAAAAATACTGAACAAAGTAGATTTTCTGGCCGTTCCAATAACTCTGGTCAGGAAGTGCACTTCCACATTCTTTTAATTCAGGGGAGGTGGTCTCCTCAAGAGTTGTATCTGTGATCCAATATCAGAGACCTGGGAGAAATTTATCTAGCTCTTCATTAGGGCTGGCTCAAGAATCTGTCAATGGTCTGTCAAACAGGTAATATCTCTACCATGTGCTATATCAACAATTGGCACAGGACTCTATGGTACAGTAAATGCAGTCAAATTATGATTTGGGAAGTGGAATGTCAAACAGTAGACAGCCATCCACATTCAAGGTATTCTGAATGTTCAGGCGGATCTGTTAAGTAGGTCACAGTTGAAGTCTCAGTGACTTTATTTTTAACAGATTGTGTGCAGATGGGGTACCCCATTTAGATGCAATAGGGAGAGGCTCGAATACAAAGCTCAAGAAGTTCTGTTCCCTGAATCAAGTGGATCTACCAGAAAGAATAGATGGCCTGTCTTTCAGTTTGGAAGGAATTTTTCATCCAAATTTTCCTTCGTTTCCCCTCATATCCTGAGAGCCATAGCCATAGTGCTCATATGGCCAGGAGGGCATGATCTCTCAGTGGTTACAACTTTCCAGAGGATATTATTGAACATACAGTCCAGCCAGATCTTCTCATTCAAGCAGGCATACAGCATCCACACCAGAGATGTTTCAGTTCACAGCCTGGAATCTGATGGTTCAGGACTGAAGAATGGCTTGTAAGATGTGGTGGTGGAAACTTTGCTGAATCCTGACCTGTCTGAAGTTTTGCTTTTTTTTACAGGAAGGTTTCCAGTTCAGCTTTAAACCTAACACCGTAAGAGTGCATTTCAAGGCTGCCACTGCTTGCATAGATGGAGCCTTCGTGCATTCACGCATTTTTTAACTTTCTTTATTCAATTTAAATTAATCGTTAAGCCACCTATTCCAGACTGGGATCAGGTTGTTCTCCTCAAGACCATGGTTGAACCTCTTACAGAAGCACCACTAAGGTTTGTATCTTGGAAGGTCTATTTCTGTTGGCAATTGCATCAGCCAAGAAGGTGTCAGATTTTGCAAGGGCAATATCTGAAAGTACATCAAGAAGACTCGCTTTTAAGGTTGATGCCCTATATCCTACCAAAGCTCTCATCTGACATGATTGTAAGTTAAGAAATTCATCTACCAGAATGCTCAATCAGCTGAACAAGACAAGCTTCATCTACTGGTCATTGGAGAACCAGGGTCCATCAGGTCGGCTAACCAGCTGTTTATAGAGAAGTATAAAAGCCAGCAAGCCTACACTGCTTGGATTAAGAATACTGCTTCTAGATTTCAAGTACTCCAGTTACCAGGTGGAGTTACAACACACTCAACTCTGTCCACTTAGTCACTTGGGCAGAGAAGAAGAAAAAAAAAGCATTGGATCAAATATGAAGAGCCTCTACATGGTCTTCTCCATGCATCTTTACAAAACAATATAAGTTTGATGTATCTGGTGCTTGCGATTCAGCCTTTGACAGACAAGTGATTATTAAGGCTGCAATTTGGACCCCCTTGTTTAATACTGCTTTACAAATCCCTTTGTGTTGTGCTGCCTGAAGGACGATAAGGAAAGTCTAAATTTGCTTACCGAAATGTATCTTTCCTTGAGTCCAAAGGCAGCACAAGTATCCCTCGCTAATAATAATAATAATAATAATATTTATTTATATAGCACCACCATATTCCGCAGCCCTTTAAAAAATCATAGGGTTCTTGTACAATACAAAAATGACTGGCTAATATACAACTGAAACACTAGGAGTGAGCCCTGCTCGCAAGAGCTTACAATCCATGAGAAATAGGGGGTGACACAAAAGGTAGTTGATTGTGATAAGTAGGATTCGAGCCATAATTGTAGTGAAAGGTGTGGTGCCGGCCGATCTGCTTCAGATTTGGGACTATTAGAGGATCGAGTTCAGGCCAGAGGAGTTGGTGGGGGAGCGTTTTAGTTGGGGAAAGGTCATTTTAGGAAGCTTGATAAGCCTGCCTGAAAAGATGTGTTTTTAAGGAATGTTTGAAGGTAGAAAAGTTGTGAATTGACCTAATATTCCAGGGCAGAGTATTCCAGAGAGTAGGTGCAGCTTGAGAAAAGTCTTGAAGACGGGAGTGAGAGGTACGAATTATGGAGGATATTAATCTTAGGTCGCTAACAGAACGGAGAGTACGAGTATCGTGGTAGACGGAGATGAGGGAGGAGATGTATGGAGGGGCAGCACTGTGAAGAGCTTTGTGGGTGAGGGTGAGAAGTTTGAACTGTATTCTGTGGTGGATGGGCAACCAGTGAAGTGACTGGCATAGACTAGTAGCATCAATGTAGCGGGTGGATGGATAGATGAGCCTGGCTGCAGCATTTAGGACAGACTGAAGGGGGAGAGTTTAGAGAGAGGGAGACCGATTAGTAATGCGTTGCAGTAGTCAAGACGAGAGTGAATCAAGGCAACAACGAGAGTTTTTGCCGTTTCCACCGTAAGAAAAGGGCGGATTCTGGAAATGTTCTTGAGGTACAGACGACAAGAGCGTGTAAGTGATTGAATATGGGGAACAAAGGAAAGATCAGAGTCAAATGTGGCCCCGAGACAGAGGCCACGTTCCACCGGAGTTATGATAGTACCACAGACCAAGATTGAAATATCAAGATTAGGTGGGTTAGCAGATGGGGGGAAAGACAAGAAGTTCAGTTTTGGAGAGGTTTAGTTTTAGATACAGAGAGGACATGATGTTAGAGACAGCTACCAGACAATTACTGGTGTTTTGGAGTAAAGCAGGGGTGATTTCGGGGGATGAAGTGTATAGTTGGGTGTCATCAGCATAGAGATGGTACTGAAAGCCGAATCTACTGATAGTCTGTCCAATGGGCGCTGTATAGAGGGAGAAGAGTAGAGGACCTAGTACTGAGCCCTGAGGAACGCCAACATCAAGAGGGAGAGGAGAAGAAGAAGCGCCAGCGAAGGATACACTAAAGGAGCAGCCAGAGAGATAGGAAAAGAACCAAGAGAGAGCAGTGTCTTTAAGGCCAATCGAGTGGAGCATGGTGAGGAGGAGTTTATGGTCTACTGTGTCAAATGCTGCAGAGAGATCCAAAAGAATCAGTAGAGAATAATCCCCATTTCTTTTTGCTGTTAGGAGATCGTTAGACACTTTAGTAAGGGCAGTTTCTGTAGAGTACAGAGGGCGAAAGGCAGATTGTAAGGGGTCATGAAGAGAGTTTGCAGAGAGATAACTTATTAAGCGAGAGTAGACAAGACGTTCAAGGAGTTTAGAGATGAAAGGGAGATTAAAAACCAGTCGGTAGTTAGCAGCATAGGTCGGGTCAAGAGATGGTTTTTTTAGTAGTGGGGTTATAACAGAGTGTTTGAAAGAGGAGGGAAAAATACCAGAAGAGAGAGAGAGGTTAAAAATTGTAGTTAGGTGAGTGATGACAGCCGGGGAGAGGGACTGGAGGAGGTGTGATGGAATAGGATCGCTGCTACAGGTCGTGGGCCGAGAAGAAGAGAGAAGCCTGGAGACTTCTTCTTCTGTTATAGGGTCAAACGAGGAGAGAGAGCAGGTGGAGGAATAAGAGGGAGGAGGATTGAGATTTGGGGACTGGGAGATTATTTCCTGCCGGATGCTGGCAATCTTGTCCCTGAAGTAGGTGGTCGGGAGGGTCGGATTGATATTGGAGCAACTTCATCTAGGGTGGTTTTGAGGGTCTGGTTGTAGTGATTGGCAGCCAAGTCTGGACAGTAGAGGGAAGAGATTGGGGTAAGAGCTAATTGTAGGGTGTTAATAAGCTGCTGGCAGTTAATGGTGTGTAGGTTTCTGTAACTGTGAAAAGTAGGACTGTCAGGAGAAGAGTGAGAGGTCTTAAAAGTAAAGGAAAGAAGATTGTGGTCAGAAAGGGGGAAGGGTGAGTTACTAAAGTTTAGAACTGAGCAGTAACGGAAGAAGACTAGATCAAGTGTATTGCCATGTTCATGTGTGGCAGAGGAAGAAAGTTGTGATAGGCCAAGAGAGGAAGTTAAAGAAAGAAGGTGAGCGGCTGATGGGGAGATAGGATCATCAATGGGGATATTAAAATCACCCATAATAAGAGTTGGTGATTCAGAAGATAGGAAGTGAGGAAGCCAAGCTGCAAAGTGATCCAGGAATTGGTGAGGGAGCCTGGGGGATGATAGACAACTGCAACTCTCAGGGGGAATGGATGAAAGAGTCTGATGGTGTGAACCTCAAAAGAGGGGAATGTGAGAGAGGGTACAGGAGGAGTGACCTGAAATGTGCACTGTGAAGAAAGTAGTATGCCTACTCTTCCCCCGTGCCTGTCATCAGGTCTGGGGGTATGGGAGAAGTGAAGTCCACCATAAGATAGGGCAGCAGGTGAAGCAGTGTCAGAGGGTTGAAGCCAGGTTTCTGTAAGCCAGCAAGTTCAGAGAATGTGAGAGAAAGAGATCCTGGATTGAGGGTAGTTTATTACGAACCGACCATGCGTTCCAGAGTGCGCAGTTAAAAGAGACAGAAGAGGATGTGCAGTGAACATTAATAAGATTTTTGGGGTTTCGTTGTGTGGCCAACGAAGCTAGCAGCAGAAGGAGGGCCAGGATTTGGTGAAATATCCCCTGCAGCTAGGAGCAGAAGAATAGCAAGAGACAGCAAGTGGTTAAAGGATTTATAATGGTGTTTTTTATGCTGCGTTGTGGAGGAAGATGGGTCAGAGTGCTGTAGGAGGGTGTGAAGTGTATGTGAACTAAAAAAGGGTTAGGAAAGGAGGGAGGGACTGATGTGGAGAGAAGGGACAGATGGTGGAAGTTGTGGTTGATTTTGAAAGTAGACAGCCATAGCAATGAGAAGAGTAGCCAGAGCCTGTGTGAGACAATTTTGTAGCCTACCTGTGCTGTGATTAACTTTGTTTGAAAAGTATACACAGCATCTCTGTCTCCTGCCCTGTCTAACTGCCATGATTAACTGCTAGGTGCTTAGGCAATATGGTGCTTTGGCATAGATGGTGCTTTTGGGCTCGTGTTGACCCCTGCGAGTGCTTCCCCTTGGAATGTGTCTATATTTATAGGAAGTCTGATCACAGGAATAGGGGTAATTTAGCTCATTAATCAATTAATCACTAAGGTAAGACACAGGAGAAGAGATGCTATATGAAGGCAAACAAACAAAGCTAAGGATCTGGATGGGCCATAAAATCACTACAGATCACAAGCATTACAACAGTCACATAAATCACAAGTTAATTGGAAGAACATCTCTGGGACTAGTCACAATAATGTCACACTTGCAAAACATAGTATACATTGATGAATATATAGAGTCCTATACCAGGGAAGATGGAAGCTGCACTATTATCTGGCTTGAGGAAAGCTGGGTGGAGCAGTATTGTCCAAATGAAATGCAGACATACCAGGGAAGATGGAAGCTACACTATTATCTGGCTTGAGGAAAGCTGGGTGGAGCAGTATTGTCCAAATGAAATGCAGACATACTAAAGACATTGCTTGGTAAAAAACACATCTACCTAGTGGGTGTGCACTCCTTTATATGGGGGTTAATTAGTCTGATTAACTAATGCTTATTTTCTGTCCTAGATGGGAAGAGCAAGACATTAACTCTTTGTGTTGTGCTGCCTTTGGACTCAAGGAAAAATAAATTTCGGTAAGCAAATTTAGACTGTTTTTCTCTTAAAATTCTAAATTTCAATTTTCATTATTTTGTTAGTATTTTGTAAATTCACCTTTGGCTTTAAACACTGCTTGAATCCTTCTGGGCTTGCTCTCGATCAGATTTAAGCATGTCTCAACAGAAATCTGTTCCCAGGTCTCTTCTACACGTTCCCAATGTTGGTGCATAACGATCGACTCATTTAGGTACAAATACACCTTTTACTTGAACTCTACCCACAAGTGTATGATTGGTTTGAGCTCTAGGGACTGTTGGGGCCAATCCAGCACCTCTACAGTACTTCATTGTCATTTAACCATTTCTTTGCCGATATCAACGTATGCATTATCAACGTATGCATACGAACGATATCAACGTATGCATACATTTGACAACTGTTCACATGATGCGTTGCTGTGCGTGGCCATTGTCGCTGTGCTGGTGGGTGGTGAGGTCCAGTGCTGGGTTTGGCATTGTCAGGCAGCAGTGGTGCTGTGTGGCTGCTGGGTCCCGCCGCCTGCCGGATCGGCGCCGGGCAGTGCCGTGCCAAATTTAGAGTAGGTCCCATTCAAAGAGGCAACCTTGGCATGGTGAGTGGGCTTATGCCTTTTGATTAAAATGTACACTAATGCCTCAGTAATGCGGTACACATGGGCTAAGTAGCGCTGTCTTCTGCTAAGTAAGCAGGGATGAGATCAAAGCATAGCATGTGGATATGCGAACCAGTTCTTTTCTATATTTTTGGCTTGAGGTCTAGGGACTGTTGGGGCCAATCCAGAACCTCTGCTTCATTGTCATTTAACCATTTCTTTGCCGATATCAACATATGCTTTTGGTCGTTGTCCTTTTGGAACACTGTTCCATCCTTTTCATATTCATAGTATTCAAGTGTATGAAGTAACTCATCTTGTAGGATACTCACATATAGCTCAACTTTGAGACCACCAGTTATCCTGATCAAGTATCTAATGCCTTTGGATGAGAAACAACCCCATATCAGTAGGCTTCCTCCGGACTTGACAGTTCCTTCAATGTCCCGATTTGTTAGCCCCCTTTTCCATTGTTCCTTCCAGACCTATTGGCACCCATCAGAGCCCAGTCTATTGACTTTTGTCTCATTGCTCTAAATTACCTCAGGGGGAGCGCGTTTTGTTATTTTAAAATAGCAACAGTATTTCGTTTCTAGGATCATCGGGACGTGCTGCAGACATCCCGATAGTATGATCCAGACAGGGAGACCAAGATTCATATAAAAAAGAAAATGAAAGAGACGTGATATAGAAAGTACAAGATTAGAAATACAGTACAGTAAGGTCAAGGCAGGTGGAATTAGAAGTGACAATATAGTGATTACAAAAGAAACATAAACAGCTATAAAAAGATACTAATATTCCATTTACCTAAATAAGGAGGATATGAAGACAATATTCCCTTATGCTACCTTGACTGTACAAATATATATCTCATAGCCAAACTAGATGCAGCTTGTGAATTTTAAGTAATTTAGGGGGGTCATTTTCTTTTCCTTTGTCTTATCAATTAATATATTAATAGAAGAATGAATAAAAGTTATGTTTTATAAGAAATGCCATAAACAAAAAATTAACATAGTCTAGTGACTATTGGATCTTTGTTTTTTTCAGGCATATTCTCATAGGCTTCTCTATACGGGACAAAATGTTCATGAGAAATGAAAATAAGCAGGCTCCCAAGGTATATGTCAAAAAGATTTGTTTACTATTTGGGAGAATATTGAGAAGATAGCACCCCAGAAGAAGCCAACAGTGAAAAGTGTGGGGTAGCAACTGCCACTGCTGTCTGTATGCTATTTACTACTGTTTATGTATCAAACCAGCTTACTATTTCTATTTGCCCCGGTATGGATTCATTATTTATGTACTGTAAATAGTATTCACACTTTATTCTTATGAACTGCTGCCTCTTGGTGCACATTAGTTTCTCTTTTCATACCCTGCTTGATTTTAATTGTATTTGTTATTTAATAAAGATGTTTATTTATTTATTTTATGCACTTATATAGCGCTACTATATTCCGCAGTGCTTTACAGACATTAGCATCCAACTGCCCCAAATGAGGCTCACAATCTAAGTTCCCTATCAGTATGTCTTTGGAGTGTGGGAGGAAACTGGAGTACCCGGGATAAACCCAACACAAACACGGGGAGAACATACAAAACTCCATGCAGATGTTGTACTGATTTTTTATTTATATTAAATTGGTGTGGAGTGCCTTTGTTTGTAGGAGTTGTATTTCAGAATATGGAGCCAAAAAAATGAAATAAAAATTAATTTTTACAGTGTTTTATTTTTGCAAAAGTAGTAAAAAATAAAAACTATGTAAATTTGCTGTCATCATACTGTCTTGCAAAATGAAGTTACATTTCAATTAAACCACATAAGGAAAAAAAAATGAAAGAAACTGAAAAGTTAAAGGGAACCTGTCCCCATGAAAATTCAAAGTAGTCTGCAGATAGCATGTTGTAGGAGTAAGTGAGCAGATTGATATATAGTTTTTTAGGAAAAGATTTAGTAAAACTTGCATTTTACTCTTTTACATTCCTGTTCATTCTGGGCTATGAAGGAGATGGTCCCATCAGTGATTGACAGCTTTCCCTCTACTGAATCTTTTCCCATAAAACTATATATCAATCTGCTCAGCTCCTCCTGCTCTATAACATGCTGCCTTCGGCTAAGCCAACATGCTCAATGTGACAGGTTCCCTTTGATAAAAGTTTTTCAATATATTATACAGTATCTAGCCCAAAATGGATGAAAGTGAAAAATACGTTGTCCTGCAAAATGCGTGGTCTGGAAAACCCCTGAACATATCACAAGGGTACACAGAACAAGATCCAGAGAAAGACAAAACAAATACTTATGAAATTAAAGTACCAGACACAAGCAATGCGAATAAACCAGGCCAGGAAGGAACTGCAGCTTAGAGGACAGCAGGTTTCATAGCTGAGCAATCTGTACTAGGCGGATCCGTGACCGGTTTGACTTTTGGCCAAACCCTAAGGGAATTATTCCAGTGCTCCCCTTTAACTCTTATACAGGGATCTGGTCCTTGCCACAAGGGGGTGCCTGGACTACTACCTCCTGGGAAGGATAAACTTGACAGCTGACCTGGAAGGAAAGACACACTGGTACAATGCACCAGCGATCCAGGCATACAATATAGAATACTCATCAGACACAAGACTAGGATACAGTATCACAGACAGTGACATAGGAACCCATGCAAATCAGGATACATGGAACATGGCGAACATAGACAGATCAGAACATAATCAAAGGAATAGAAGCATGTCTGTAACCCATGCGGAACTGAGAGCATGGCGTTCTCAAACAGACATACAAACATACATGGAACCCATGCTGAACAGGGAGCCTGGTGTTCACAGACAGACATACAAACATGCCTGGAACCCATGTGGAACAGATCAAGACAAAAAAAATTATAAATGTGGTTACATAGCCTGAAACCTATGTGGAACAGGGAGCGTGGCATTCACAGACAAACTAGGAAAGAAGACACTAATGAATAACCAGACTGACCATACAAGTCAGGGTAGAAGAACAAATACACTGGGTAGGAGAGCAAGCACACTGCACTCAAAATTCCTGAAGAATTTGACTGAACTCCCAAAAAAATTCCTGAAGAATTTGACTGAACTCCCAAAAATATCACACACAGGTCTAAATAGCAGGGTGATTAAGACACCTGATCACCTGATATTAAAACAAGCTCATGGAAGCATCAACCCTAAATAGACACAGGGAGCACACTATAGAAGATTGCAGCTAGCACACACCACCCAAGCAACCAGCATACACAGGAACGCCAACCGCAAACAGTACGCAAGAGTGCATGCAGCCACCTACATGGTAACAAGGGTCACAGTGAGCTGCACTGCGATACAGAGACAAGGAGCAAAATATCCACAGGACTCAGTTCACAGACTAAGGCCGCAGCCAGCATGCACCACCCAAGCAACCAGTATACACGGGAACGTCAACTGCAGCCAGTACACAAGAGTGCATGCAGCCAGCGAGTGTCACAGTGAACCGCACTGTGAAACAGGGATTAAAAATAAAATAACTGCATCATGAAAGCCCAAACTGGATGCTCTAATAAAGAAATATGGTGAAAAGCTGATTCATGCAATATGCCCTCAGAAGACATGAGAGCACTGCACTGTAAGGAGAAAAAAGGACCTCAGGACGTGGTCACAGCAGGAGGTTGATGGTTTTCTAAAAGGCTTAGATGAATTCTTAGAACTAATTAAAATGAATGCTTATGTAAATGTCTAGAATTCTTACTTGATGCAGTCTGATCACCACATGGAAACACAAGGGAAATTTTTCACCATTGGAGAAGATTATTTTGCCATCTTCTGGGTTAATAAGTAAAAATAGATAAAAATAGAGTAAGATCTATGAAAACTGGTGTAAAGGAAAAGTGGCTTAGTTGCCCAATCAGACTCCACCTTTGATTTTCCAAAGGAGCTCTGAAAAATGAAAGGTGGAATCCGATTGATTGTTATGGGCCACTAAACCAGTTTTCTTTTACACCAGTTTTGATAAATCTGTCCCATAGGTCTAAAATTTACTCCCACTTCCCTGCATCCATATTCTCTTCCTGTCCATGGTTAAACTTGATGGACCTTTTTTTTGCAATGCACTACGTGTAGGTGTTTAAGAATTAAACAGTCTATAAAATAGAATTGCCTATTTGATAACATAAGGAGGTAAGACCACAGGTACAGTTAGGATTACATTCTGCTCTACATGTATATATGTAAATGTATTTTTTGTCACACTATAACGCCACAGTGTATTATATTCATTGTACAAATACACAGCGCACAGTATTTAGTTTTATGCAACCCATATGAAGTCACAAAATTTTTACAGGAAACAATTGTCATGGTTCGCATTTATTTGTTTAGTTATATCTTTTAATTGGATTAAAACATTGGATATAAAAAGTAAGGCCTTTTAATTAGACTGCATACATTTCAGTAGTTTGTACATAACCATTTATATCAGAAATATAATGTATATAAAGCATTGTATGCAAGCAACAAAAGAAGTCATTCATTTATTAAAAACAAACAAACAACAACTTGATAATGGGTTAGTAATGCCATAATAAGCCAATAAACACAATATAAAAAATATACACAACTCAACTTCAAGAACATAGAAATATTATGGATTCAAATTTTCTAGGTTGTTCTACTTAAAGGTTATGAACACCTTCAGAGTTCATTTTTTATACTTGCATTTTACTCATTTGGGTCTAAAACTATATTTTTATTGGTCTTTATTAACAAATTTCAACAGCTTTTGTCCTACAGTGTTGAGTATCTTACTTTTAGTTGAGCACCAAAATGGTGTGTTGAGAGACAAATCACAGAACCTACAATGTTACAAAAAAGACTCAACACCGCTTATAGCTAAAGCTATATACTTTTAGTTTCAAACTAAGTCATCATGTTGCTGTTTTGATGGCTGGACATATAGCCCTTATCTCTGAACTCCTGACAGATCATAAACACTCAATATAGGTAAATTATGAACCTGGTAAGAATATGATTTAAATTAGTGTTTATGAGCTGTCAGGAGTTCAAAGATAAGGGCTATATGTCCAGTCGTCAGAACGGCTCAGTGTGAAACTTAAAGTAAGATACCCAGCAGATAGGCTGAAGCTTAAGGCCCCATTCACATGACCGTATGAATGGGGCTGCTTCTATTCCGCAATATTGCGAATAGATGCGGCCCCATTCACCTCTATGGAAACGACTCCGCATAAAAAGATAAAGCATGTCCTATACTTGTCCGCAACAGCGCACAAGTATAGGCATTTTGAATGGGGCACCCGGCCATATAGGCCATATAGGCATTTTGAATGGGGTGCCGGACCCGCAATAATATGGCCGTCTGAATGGGCCCTAACCCTGTAGCATAAAAACTGTTGAAACTTTTTTAATGAAGACCTATTGAAAAAAAATGATTTTTAGACCACAATGAGTAAAATGCAATCATAAAAAAATGTCCCTGCAGGTGTTTATAGCCTTTAAAAAAATATATTACTTATTAGTACAATAAAGAAAACTTAAGGGCAAGAAATGTTATTAAGTAAAACAAACTGCACTACATGAATTGATGACTAGATATTAGCCCATGTGCACAGATAGTGTATATAGTGAATGTCTACTGAAAAGATATTGCATTACAACATTAGACTGGATATATCCACTTTATAGTGCATTACATTAAACAGTTATGGGAAGAAAAAGAAGTGACTTTGCCCAGAGCAATTTCTGTATATTGAGATGAACCAGTGCCTTGTATTGATTGATGTAATCCAGGTCTCCTTATTTCTTCCCTATCTGACAATACAAGGTCATGGAAAAACCAAGGCCAAAGAGCTGTAAAATTAGAAATAAATAAAGATTGTACAAAATATGAATTTCAAATTTCATATTAAAATGACAACGCAATACAAATTGGGTTCTTAAAACTGGTAATATAATTCTGCCTATTTCATGTAGCTTGTACATATGTTACCATACAGCTGGTGACGTGTATTATCATCGATGTCATGGAACTGTTATGGGATGGCTTCATAGTAATATAGAAAACGTGCAATACAATGCAATACAATGAAACAATGTCCAATAAAACATGTAACTATAATATGTTGCATAATGTAATGTAAAAGTCATGTTGCTTATGGCACCTCTGGAGTCTAGTGTACAGATGTCCATTGTTTTAAATATGTAATTATAGGAAAATATAAGACTCCTATATCGACTGTCCGATCCAGCAGTATTGCAAATACTTTAGATTGTGTCTACAGTGTAATGCAAACAAGCCCTGTGTAATCTGGTCCCTGTAGTCATCCTCATTTCATCTGCCCCTTCTTCTTGCTAACATACATTTAGTAGTTTATCAAAGAGTATAGGCCAACAATGCCCATTAATACTTTCCAGTATTCCTTTTCAGTTCCGGCCTGCTAGTGTTAGCGATTTGTGTGCAGTGGCACCCAGAACTGAGAAGGAACCAAGGATCAAGTAAAGTAAGTTTGTGTAAAGTCTCGGATCTGAATATTATAATTTATTCTAGTCTAGCATCTGAATTTAGGTGTCTGGTGTGAGATCAGTATTAATTCTTTATTCTAGTATGGCATCTGAATACTTTTGTAATTGCATGTAATTAAAAAATTTAGTATAGCCACTGAGCTATTTAATGAAATGTATCTGTATAGCGCCACCTGCTGTTTGCTTTTTTCTCACTTCTTTGTCCTGCTCACTGAGAAGGCCGCACATGCTCATCCTTCCTTTCATCCTTCAACTGCCTCCTGAGCTGTGATAGGGAGAGCTGAGACTCGCCCCCTTAGCTGCAGCAGAAAAGACACTTCCCTTGAGGTGTCAGCTCGATATAAATCTAGCAGGGCAATGAATGGGGAGATCTCTGGATCCATGTGAGGTACAGGGCTGGTTGTAGCTTTGTTACAAACAGATTGTCATGTACTATATGATGTCTGATTTCATTTTTTAGTCATGGGATAACCCCTTTAAGGGATCCACCTAGGGGTCTGAATTTGTATAGGGATATGGCCTAGCATCATAATTTATTTATAGACTTTATGGTTAAATTATTATAGGGAGTCTGTTCTGGGGTCTAAATTAATTTAAGTGGTCTAGTCTGAGATCTAAATATATCTAGTGGGGTTGATCCATGGTCTGAATATATATAGTGGTCTAGTCATGGGTCTGAATTTATATAGGAGTCTAACCTGACATCTGGGTTTATTTATGGGTCTACTTTGAGGTCTGAACTAATTTTTGGGTCTAGTCTGTGGTCTGGATTCATTTTAGGAAATGAGTTAAAACCAGATAGCAACAAATATTCTTTTTTTTCTGACACGTTTTTATTTTGTGATTGCTGATGTTTGCAATCTAAGTTTTGAACATGATTGTGGAGGCAGCCATCTTGCCGTATAGACAATGGAGAAATAGAAACTGATTTATTTGAATATAAATAATATCTGAAGTTAGTTTTGCTTGAGTCTGTATTGGTTTAGTTTAAGCTACATTTATCATTTATGCTACATATTTTTTAAAAAAGCTACTCCAGTTTTCCTACTCCACCCTGCTGCTGGAGTGAGATTGCAATTTTTTTGGCAAATTCTTTAAAAAGTCTTGATTTGAAAATCATTAACACGATTAACCACGCTCACTTTCCCACCTACAGTGGGGAAAAAAGTATTTAGTCAGCCACCAATTGTGCAAGTTCTCCCACTTAAAAAGATGAGAGAGGCCTGTAATTGACATCATAGGTAGACCTCAACTATGAGAGACAAAATGAGAAAAAAAAATCCAGAAAATCACATTGTCTGAATTTATTTGCAAATTATGGTGCAAAATAAGTATTTGGTCAATAACAAAAGTTCATCTCAATACTTTGTTATATATCCTTTGTTGGCAATGACAGAGGTCAAACGTTTTCTGTAAGTCTTCACAAGGTTGGCACACACTGTTGCTGGTATGTTAGCCCATTCCTCCATGCAGATCTCCTCTAGAACAGTGATGTTTTAGGGCTGTCACTGGGAAACACGGACTTTCAACTCCCTTCAAAGGTTTTCTATGGGGTTGAGATCTGGAGACTGGCTAGGCCACTCCAGGACCTTGAAATGCTTCTTACGAAGCCACTCATTTGTTGCCCTGGCGGTGTGATTGGGATAATTGTCATTCTGAAAGACCCAGCCACGTCTCATCTTCAATGCCCTTGCTGATGGAAGGAGGTTTGCACTCAAAATCTCACGATATATGGCCCCATTCATTCTTTCATGTACATGGATCAGTCGTCCTGGTCCCTTTGCAGAGAAACAGCCCCAAAGCATGATGTTGCCACCCCCATGCTTCACAGTAGGTATGGTGTTCTTTGGATGCAACTCAGCATTCACTCTCCTCCAAACACGACGAGTTGTGTTTCTACCAAACAGTTCTACTTTGGTTTCATGTGACCATATGACATTCTCCCATTACTCTTCTGGAACATCCAAATGCTCTCTAGCAAACTTCAGACGGGCCCGGATATGTACTGGCTTAAGCAGGGGGACACGTCTGGCACTGCAGGATCTGTGTCCCTGGCGGCGTAGTGTGTTACTGACGGTAGCCTTTGTTACATTGGTCCCAGCTTTCTGCAGGTCATTCACTAGGTCCCCCGTGTGGTTCTGGGATTTTTGCTCCCAGTTTTTGTGATCATTTTGATCCTACGGGGTGAGATCTTGCATGAAGCCCCTGATCGAGGGAGATTATCAGTGGTCTTGTATGTCTTCCATTTTCTAATTATTGCTCCCAAAGTTGATTTCTTCACACCAAGCTGCTTGCCTATTGCAGATTTAGTCTTCCCAGCCTGGTGCAGGTCTACAATTTTGTTTCTGGTGTCCTTCGACAGCTCTTTTGTCTTCACCATAGTGGAGTTTGGAGTGTGACTGTTTGAGGTTGTGAATAGGTGTCTTTTATACTGATAACAAGTTTAAACAGGTGCCATTACTACAGGTAATTAGTGGAGGACAGAGGAGCCTCTTAAAGAAGAAGTTATAGGTGTGTGAGAGCCAGAAATCTTGCTTGTTTGTAGGTGACCAAATACTTATTTTCCACCATAACTTGCAAATAAATTCTTTAAAAAACAGACAATGTGATTTTCTGGATTTGTTTTCTCATTTTGTCTCTCATAGTTGAGGTATACCTATGATGTCAATTACAGGCCTCTGTCATCTTTTTAAGTGGGAGAACTTGCACAATTGGTGGCTGGCTAAATACTTTTTTTCCCCACTGTATATTTCAAAACTGGAGTGAGTGGTGTAAAAATGTAAAAAGTAACAATATTTTTGTGCAAGTAAGCCCAAAAAGTCACAAAAGCCTTGTTTTGCAACTCTTTGAAGCCAAACATCTAGAGTGGCCAATAACTTTACTTATGTTAACTTAATTTACTTATGATAACTTTATGTTATCTATATATATAGTAATGTATGTCATTCTAATCCTGCCTGTCAGAATAAGTAGATAACTACAGAAAAGAGCTATGTCCAGACCAAGTGGTCTTAGTGGCCAGTGCAAAAACTGCAAGATTTCATGTTTGTTTTGTTTTTAAATAAATGTTGACATGGAAGATTAAAAATAACTACCAAAAATTCTTTAAAATATGATTAACATAAGAACATGATTTAAACAATAAGTCATTTTCTGATTACACATTCCCTTTACATATATGGTTAGGGTCAAACCTACATAAAACCACCACGCCACATGTCAAGTTACAATACTTTATTGAGTTATGCAAAACACATAAAAACCACAAACAAGATTAAAACAGCAGATGTCAGAAATCAAAGAAGATACTCAAATGGACATATAAATCACATAGCAGCAGCCCAACAATATATAATGTGCAATATACTAGCCCATATCAACTGTGCCTCCCATGGTATATAATCCAAAAAAGCCTAGTGCCAATTATCTAAAATATGTCATGAGTGGAGTATTAATCCAAAGTATTACACATCAGAAGGCAACCTAACAGATAGCTAGACGGTCAGAATGGGCCAGAAATGCTATGGAGTCAGCATAATACAATCCAAGTGGATACTAACCAGAGTATGAGACACCCTCTCACCCAACGCGCGTTTCGCCGATGGCTTCCTCATATTGTTGGGCTGCTGCTATGTGATTTATATGTCCATTTGAGTATCTTCTTTGATTTCTGACATCCGCTGTTTTAATCTTGTTTGTGGTTTTTATGTGTTTTGCATAACTCAATAAAGTATTGTAACTTGACTTGTGGCGTGGTGGTTTTATGTAGGTTTGATGCGATTGGTTTGACCCCAGCCCATGATTATATTGCTCACTATATAGGTGCTGATATATGGTTAGGGTTAGGATTCATTTTAGGGTTTGATCTGGGGTCTGAATTGGTCAGGAGAAGTCATAGTGGTCTGGGCTGGATAGTTAATTAAAAGAAAAATAGGAATGGTAACACACACTTGTCAACGTATTCATATATTTACAACAGGAATAACAGAAGAAAAGCACAACATACAATTCCAGAATTGTTGTTTTTTTATGTTTTGGTCCCATGTCTGTTTGATCACTAGGCCATGTTTTATTGCTTAGTTTCAAAAGTACTGTCAGCTCTCTTCAAACGTGTCAAATGAAAAACTGAAGGCACACATAACAAGTCCAGCTCTGCTCCATCAATACAATCAAACCTGTTTAACACTTTACACAGAAGACAAATGATGCAATTTGTGACATTAAGACAACCATATATCCTTAAACATTACCTCCACTACGGCCAGCCCAAACGCAATTCCAATTATGATTATAAGATTTTTTTTGTAGTAGTCAACCAATACTGAAGAACATGTCTGTGTGAAAAATAAAAAAAATCATACCAGGTTAATGATTGCAATGTATACACTTTAATATTCCTTACCATGTGTGATAAATTGCCATACAGTTAAGCAAAGAATTAATATATCAATAACCTCTTAAACCTCTTATTCCTCTATTGTTTTTTCTGTATCGCTATGTTAGAATGTCATTTATGTGCCTATTATTAACCAACTTTTTAATTATTATTATTATTATTATTAGTATTAAAGGGTTTCTGTCACCAGTTTTTTCGGTATGAATCAGGCTGACATTAGAGATGTGCTAATGTCACCTGATTCCAAATATATATCTGTTTTATTTACTGGTGCCCCCATTTTTATATAAAATGAACTTTTATTTTATGCTAATAAGGCCCCTAGGTGCAAGGGGCGTTACCCCTGCTCCTAGAGGCTCTGTTGATTGACAGGACCAGGCAGAAAAGAAATACTCCATTCACCATAGCTTGCAAGGACCTTCAATGATGTCATGACCATGTGATCAGTCACATGGTTAGGCTCACACAAACAGCCTGTCTCCTCCTAAACCATGTGACTGATCACATGGTCATGACATCATTGAAGGTCCTTGCAAGCTATGTTGAATGGAGTGTTTCTTCTCTGCCTGGTCCTGTCAATCAACAGAGCCTCTAGGAGCAGGGGTAACGCCCCTTGCACCTAGAGGCCTTATTAGCATAAAATAAAAGTTCATTTTATATAAAAATGGGGGCACCAGTAAATAAAACAGATATATATTTGGAATCAGGTGACATTAGCACATCTCTAATGTCAGCCTGATTCATACCGAAAAAACTGGTGACAGAAACCCTTTAATGCCATTAAAAGGAATTGTCTTGGAGTATAATATATATGAAATATGTTGAACCACTGTGAAACATACTAACCAAGGGACTACAGTACTTCTGAAGTAAAGGGAAACATACCCTGCTCTACTGTGCTGTGCCCAGTGTTTAGGAGGGGTGCTGTGTCGAACAGCTCTTATTTTAAAATGTGTTCCAGGTCCCTATTAGGATTTTGCACATTTTTTCACATGGGAAATAAATGAAATAGAAAAGATGCTGTAGCACATTCTTTACCAAATTTGTATTGCAATCTATAGCAAAATCTGCATACCATTTACATGCAAAGTGTGTTGTGGATTTCACCCTATGCATTGCATTGAAATCAGCAGTGAAAACCCATTAAGAGGGTTGTCCAAGACTAGAAAAACATAGCTGCTTTCTTCCAAAAACAGCACCACACCTCTCCACAGATAGTGTGTGGTATTATAGCTCAGTCTCACTCACTTCAGTTGAGCTGCAATACCAGACACAACCCAAGGACAAGGGTGGAGCTGTGAACTCCTTTAACCCCTTCACCCCCTTCACGCCCAGCGTCATAATAGTACGGCGCTGGGTGAAGTGGCTTAAGTACTACGGCGCGCTGATCGGGCGGGTGCAGGAGCTGCACCCACCCGATCAGCTGCGGGGGACTGGCTGTGCCCAGTAGCCGGACCCCTGCTGTATGCGCCGGCATGCGCTGATGCCGGCGCATTAACCCTTCATGTGCCGTGGTCAGCGCTGACCGCGGCACATGCGATGTGTGCAGTGTGAAGGGAAGTCAATCGGGTCCCGTCACAGTGTTTTCACCGATGCCGGCACATACAGCAGGGGTCCGGCTACTGGGCACAGCCGGTCCCCCGCAGCTGATGGCTTGGATGGCAGCCCGATGCCTTCCTTAGGCATCCGACTGCCATCTACGGAAGCTTGTGAGATCCAGCCCCCTGGATCTCACAGGCAGAAGGCTGTAAGTGTATTACTGTGAGTAATACACTTACAGCCAATGCATTATAATCCAGAAGTATTGTAATGCATTGTAAAGGGAATCTGACCCCCAAAAGTTTAAAAAAAGGTGGTAAAAAAGTTAAAAAATAAAGTTAAAAAAAAAGAAAGAAAAGTTTCAAGCAAAATAAAAAAGCGCCATTTCTCCAAAATAAAGTTAAAAAGAATTGTAAAACAAGGGAAAAAAAGAAAAGTAGACATATTAGGTACTGCTGTATCGACCGGCTCTATAAAAATATCACATGAACGCAGTAAAAAAAAACAGCCATTTTTTGGTCACCTTCCCTTACAAAAAGTGTAATAACAGGCGATCAAAAAGGCGTATTTACCTCGAAATGGTACCAATCAAACCGTCATCTCGTCCCGCAAAAAATGAGACCCTACCTAAGACAATCGCCCAAAAAATAAAAAAAAATATGGCTCTCAGAAAATGGTAACACAAAAAAAGATTTTATTTTGTTCAAAAATGCATCTAATGTGTAAAACTTACCAAAAATAAAGATGTTAGACATATTGGGTAATGCCACGTCTGAAACAACCTGCTCTATAAAAATATTACATGAGATGGCCCCCCAGATGAATGCTGTAAAAAAATTTAAAAAAAATAAATAATCCAAAACAGCCATTTTTTTCCTCTTGCCTCACAAAAAGTGTAATACCACGCGATAAAAAAAGCGTATGTACCCCAAAATGGTACCAATCAAACCGTCATCTCGTCCCGCAAAAAATGAGACCCTACCTAAGACAATAGCCTGAAAAATAAAAAAAATATGGCTCTCAGAAAATGGCAGCACAAAAGCAAGATTTAATTCTCTTCAAAAATGCATCTAATGTGTAAAACTTAACAAAAATAAAAATGTTAGACATATTGGGTATCGCCGCATCTGAAACAACCTGCTTTATAAAAATATCACATGATTTGCCCCTTCAGGTGACTGCTGTAAAAATTTTTTTTTAAAACTATGCCAAAACAGCCATTTTTTGTTACCTTGCCTCACAAAAAAGTGTAACACCAAGCGATCAAAAAGTCTTATGTACCCCAAAATGGTACCCCACATAAGACAATAACTCAAAAAATAAAAACCAATGGCACCGCAAACCAATCCATCAAAATCTGTGCTGCAAAATCCATATGGCGCTCCTTCCATTCTGAGTCCTGCCATGTGACCCCACAGCAGTTTACCACCACATATGGGTGGAGAAAACGGGTAACAAATTATGTGGTGCTTTTTCTCCTGTTAGCCCTTGCGAAAATGAAAAATTTGGGGCTAAAGCAACATTTTATTGGAAGAAATGAAACTTTTCATTTTCACAGCCAAGTGTTTCCAAATTCCATAAAACGTTTAGGGGGTCAAAGTGGTCAGTACACCCCTTAATATATTCTTTGAAGGGTGTAGTTTCCAAAATGGGGTCACTTTTTGAGGGTTTCCGCTCTAGGGGTACGTCAGGGTCTCTCAATTACAAAATGATGCCTAAAAACCATTCTAGCATCTTACCATCACATATGGGGTATTTCCATAAACTGCAGAATCAGATTAATGTATATTGAGGTTTAGTTTGCTGTTAACCCTTGCTGTGTTGCAAGAAAAAATTGATTAACATGAAAAATCTGCATAAAAATGAAATTTTGAAATTTCGCCTCCATTTTCCTTTGATTCTTGTACAACACATAGCAAAGTTTGTAACATCAGTTTAAAATAATTTGAGGGGTGTAGTTTCTAAAATAGGGTCATTATGGGTGGTTTCCATTATGTAAGCCCCTCAAAATCACTTTATATCTGAATTGGTGCTTAAAAAAATGGTTTTGGAAATTTTGTTGAAAATTTGAAAGACATGATAGACATATGGGGAATGTAAAATAATAACTATTTTTGGAGGTATTACTATGTATTTTGGAAGTAGAGAAATTGAAATTTGGAAATTTGGAAATGTTTCCAAATTTTTGGTAAATTTGGTATTTTTTTATAAATAAAAATGAAATATTTTGCCACAAATTTACTACTGTCGTGAAGCACAATATGTGACGAGAAAACAATCTCAGAATGGCTTGGATAAGTAAAAGCGTTCCAAAGTTATTACCACATAAAGTGACACATGTCAGATTAGCAAAAAATGGCCTGGGCAGGAAGGTAAAAACAGGTCCGGGGTAGAAGGGGTTAAATTGACATGCTGCAGATATAAAATCGGCACAACATGTCAGTTTACAAGTGATTTTCTTTTCCTGCAGCATGTGAATAGGATGTGTAAAAATTTTCCTGTGAGGGACTGTTCCCAAAGAGGAAGAAGCCCCCACCTGACACAAGATTGATAGGGCAGGACATTTAGCCCAGCCCTTGCAATTTCCTGCCTGCCCCACTGCTCCAATTAGCAGAGTAAGGCCCCTTTTACACGGGCGAGATTTCCGCGCGGGTGCAATATGTGATGCGAATGCATTGCACCCGCACTGAATCCTGACTCATTCATTTCAATGGGTCTTTTCACATGAGCGATGTTTTTCACGCATCAGTTCGCCGTTGCGTGAAAATCGCAGCATGTTCTATATTCTGCGTTTTTCACGCAGCCCTGTCCCCATTGAAGTGAATGGGTCTGCGTGAATCACGCATTGCATCCGCACGCAAGTGCGGATGCAATGCATGATTCACTGATTGTTGCTAAGAGATGTTGTTTGTAAACATTCAGTTTTTTATCACGCGCGTGAAAAACGCATCAAAACACTTCGCACCCGTGCGGAAAAAACTGAACGAACATACGAAATCGCAGTCAAAACTGACTGCGATTGCGTGTGGATTGGTGCGGATGCGTGCGGATTTTCCGGGAACGCACCCTGAACGCATCTGGACTTAATCTGTGACGCTCGTATGAAAGGGGTGAAATTAGGGCTAATATAGTGCTAGTCAAGAATTACAGAATGCTCTACTACCTATACCAGTGGAACATTAATAATGAAACATTATTTGTATTAATTAATACCAGTTAGTGAGATATTATTTTAATCAAATCTTTTTTTTTATTTTGTTATAAAAATGTTATCCTGTTTTCTGTACATGATTATGGGGCAGCCATCTTGACTAATCTGCTGCTCTGCTCCATTAGCAGCAATTCAGATATATGCTTTACAGCAGTCACATAAACACTGGAAACTAGTGCCAGATGTATTCATCTCCAGTATTTGACGTCTATGATAGACTCTTGTGTGCATGATCTGTGACCTGAACATTGGTCAGTATACAGGTAGGGGGAGGAAGTGAGATGTGACTATCACCTATTGTCAGGCATGAATCTTGTGTTTTGTGCTTCCAGCTTTATAATAGAGATGTTACCTTTCATTGAAATCTGCCTGTGATGATAATAAGATGTCTGTTGAAAAGTAATCAGAACAGAAAGTGCCAGCCTATTGTAAGTCTCAATGGCCAAGGTAAAAATGCATTTATATAGATAGTGACATGGGGAAAATGTGCATATTATATCATTTACTTATTACATTTAGATATAATAGTGAGTAAAAGTCATTAAATAAAGTATAAGGGATAGTGTTGGATATGGCAGGGAGTCCCAGTGCACTATGTTAAAGAAGTGGCGGTAAACACCGGTGAACAAATCTGATAGGTGAGATCCAAGTGATATCTGTAATTCCACATGGGCTGCTGGAGAAGAAAGAAGAAGGCCGGAAGTGTGGCATCTAATTGCGAATGGAAACGCCAGCGTGGATGACGTCTCCACACTAGCGTGAGTAATGTCATCACATGTGGCTCATGTGAAGTCTACACATATGTGTCCAAACTCCATCGACCATAGGGACCTTGTGATGTCAGGGAAGTTCAGATTGTCTGTGTCTATGGGGCGCAGTACCAAATGATCCACAGCACAGTACCGGTCCGCGGCCCATTAATTGGTGGCCTGTAAGTTACAGGACTCCTTCTCTATGCACAGATACACTCCTTTATCTAGGATTCCATAGACTCCTGTGCAGCTAGGTCATGAAGCACGTTGCATACCAAGCAATATCAGACATAGACTTGAAACAAATGTACTTACTTGCTTATAGTATAAAGTATCACATGTGTTTGTTGGAGAGCAAAGACACGATTTTGGAACAGTGCTTCCCCAGTCGGTAAAGCCATTAACAATACCACAGCACTTGCTCTACAAAATAGAAAAATGGAAACAATTACACTGAATATCATAATTGTGAATTATTAAAACGATCTGGAAAAATTGGACGCTTGCTTCCAAAAACGGTTATGGCACCATAGCTGTCTACAGGTTGGATGTGGCATTTCAGCTTAGCCCTTTTCACTTGTAGCCAAACTGCAATGTCAGAATTAACCCATGGACAGGTGTGGCTATTGATTTTGCACCTTCATTTTGTCTAAAAGTTTGTTCCATTTGGTGCTGTTCAGCACAAAGGTTGTATCTAGTGTTTCTTGCAACGCTTGACAATTGGACGTGCCTTTTCCTCATAGGGCATGTTGTAAGGGGGCACGGCCTAAAAGTGACTTTTTGCACCAAAATGCACCACGATTTCTGTTTTTTTCACCAAATTTGTTCTACAAACTGAGCTACTATGACAATTTTGTGGCATTTAAATATTACCTGTAAAGATTTCAACCCTGTCTAAGGCTACTTTCACATTAGCGTTTTTAAATTCCGGTATTGAGTTCCGTTATAGGGGCTCAATACCGGAAAAAAACGCTTCAGTTTTGTCCCCATTCATTGTCAATGGGGACAAAACTGAACTGAAGACAACGGAATGCTCCTGAAAGCATTCCGTTCCGTCTTCAGACCGGAGAACAAACCGCAGCATGCTGCGGTTTGCTCTCCGGTCCAGGCATCCGCACCAAGACGGATCCGGAATGACCCCCAATGCAAGTCAATGGGGACGGATCCGTTTGGTGTGGACACACCAGTAATCCGAATCTGTCCTCCATTGATTTGCAATGGGGGGTCTTTCCGTATTCGGCTACATACATACAGACATACATACAAACATACATACAGACATACATACAGATATACAGACATACATACATACTCACATACTCCAGGGAGGCCGGCAGCATGTCTTCACGCGCCTCCTGCGCGCAGCTATGACATTTCCCCACTGCGCCCAGCAGAGGGCGCTGTGGGGAATCGTCATCACTGCGCGCAGGAGGCGCGTGAAGACGTTCTGCCGGCGTCCCTGGAGTATGTGAGTATGTATGTATGTCTGTATGTTTGTATGTATGTCTGTATGTTTGTATGTATGTCTGTGTCTTGTTTCAATGTGTGTCATGTGTGGGGCCGGAGCGCTGCTCCGGCTCCACACATGTATAGCGTTAGCACGGATCCGTTGGCACCCTTTAGGTGCCGGATCCGTGCTAACGCTAGTGTGAAAGAGGCCTAACTAACAGTAAATCTGGGAGAATGTTTTTTTCTAATGTTTTTTCTAATCTTGGACAATCCTTTTAACAGCAGGCAATTGTTTTGCAGTCACTTTGTGAAATTGTCTAAAATTCTGTTAGATCTGTTGATACCAATAGCACCCAGTGGACCCCATTGACCCAGCTTGACATTCATTAGCACAAAGTACTACATGATAAAGGCACCAAATGGACCCTCCGATATGAACAGATCCATGGATTCTTGAGAAAAGTCCCAGTGTGAGGACTGAAACGTCGCTCCTGGTGAAATAAATCACTTTTTGCTTTAGCACATTTTGGTAGTGCTGCGGATTTTTTCTATTGTTTAAAGAAGGATTTGACCACATCCGGAGCTGCTGGCACACCATAACCTTGTTTTACTTTGCGGTGCTGCTTTCATTTGTGTTTATATATATATATATATATTCATTTGTGTGTATATATATATATATATATATATATATCAATGTTTTGAACTTTTGACTTTTAGGCTCCATATCTCACCATCCACTGCAGCTTCAAACGTAGGACTACTATCATTTTGTAGACAATCACCTTGGCATATGGTGAGATTGGCGAATATATGGTTCAATGACAATGAAGTAGAGGTTCTGAATTGGCCCCCACAGTCCCCAGACCTCAACCCAATCAAACACTTGTGGGTATAGTTGAAGAAAAAGCTGTATTCGTACCCAAGTAAGTCGATCAGTGTGCACCAACATTGGGAACATGTAGAAGAGACCTGGGAACAGATTTCTGTTGAATCTGATCAAGGGCATGACCAGAAGGATTCAGGCGTTATTGAAAGCCAAAGGAAGATTTACAAAATACTAACAAAATACAATTTAGAATTTTAGGAGCAAACAATGCAGTTACATGACAAGAATCTGCAGAACTAATCATATGCAAAATAGTTTCAAGTACAAATTATGTATGAGATAGCCAAGATGATTGTCTATAAAATGATGGCAGTCTCACGTTCAAACTCCAGTATTAATAAATTAGTATACTAGGATGACAAGTGATATTTTATAGAAAAATGTTTCCTAGAGATTGTGAAGGTGGATGGCAATGTGTTTAATGATCAGTTCCTTAATTCCTCTTATAACACATCTGAACATGCACAATAAGTCTTTCTCTGCATATTATTATTGAATTAATAAATCTACCTATGACCAGAATATTTTTACTTACATAATGTAGCTACTTAATTTGAAAGAAAATACTTTTTCATTAAGTTGTACATTTCTTAGACCTAGCTATTTGATACGGAAGAACTTAAAACAGAACCTCTGTTACGGCAGTGGCCAGTGGCTGTCACTGTTCTGCTCACCTGCTTCAGTCCAACTTGCCTCCTACTCCCCTGTTCTTCCTGGTGGTCCAGGTTGCCAAGGTAGCTCTGCCCCTGGTGACCTTGGAGTTTTTTAGTCACCTGTGGAAAGGTGCCTGAGCAATAGGTTCCTAGTCCGCTAGTATCCTGCTATGTACGCTGTATTCATTTGTCTGCACATGTACCAACATCTGCCCATGTCCTGGATATTGACCCTCCACTGCCTGACCTGACCTGTGCTCGATCTCCATATAAATCCTTCGCTGCCCACCCTAATCTTGTTTTCAAGTACGTACTCTGCATGCCCTGACCTCGACCTGTCCCTGACTTTGTTTTGGCCTGACCCTTTGGTGCCTGCACTGGTGTCTTTTGACCCCTGTGGGTCAGCTGGCAACCAAGCAGACATTACAGGAAATAGCAGCCATTAATGCTGTTATGACTAAGATCGCATGATCGAAATACATAAGAAAAAATATTGAAGATGTGTCCATGTTGATGTTTTAGAAATAAAGCACAGAGGATTTTATGCCACTCATTGGAGTGCTGCCTTTTTTTTACTATGTTTCTGGGCTTTCCAGCTACGTACCTTCTCTGTTCACCCTGTGCATAATTATTGAAGAGCCAGGTGAGCTGATCACACTTCTATTATTGTTCCCCTGAGCAGTCCAGATTCCTGTATATGGGTTAAAGGTTGAAATACAGGGGACATACACCCTTAGGATTAGCCCCAAGTCAAATCTAATAATTGATACAGTGGTTCCACCTCCTAGGTGATTGTAGTCTAGTTTGTCTCACAGGGGTAAAAAATCTTTGACCTCACATAGATAATTTCCCTGAATCAAATGATACATCAGTATATTAGTTGCAGCTCTCAATGTCCTCACACATGATATGTATAGCACTTTTTTAAATGCAATTTTTTAAGTCCATAGTTATGGTTGGCAGTTTATTTATTTTTTATTGAATTAACTGTATCTGGAGCTATTAACCAATGCTTCAAAAACAAAATAATCTAAAAAACCCAAAAAGCACCTAAACCAGGAAATTAAATCTGGGAATATTCTAGAAAGCTTGGGAATGTTCTAATGTATGTTACTGTATAATAATAATAATAAAAGAAGCCAAATATTCCTTGCTTGTGGTCACCAGAGGAACTCACAATATGGGGATTTATATTCATATGCAATGATCTCCCCCTTCTGGTAGGAAGAAGTTTAGCATTTAGTAGCACAATATTAGTACAGTGAAGCATGAGTCCACAGTATTCATGATGCCTCACAATGTTGCATCACACTAAAACAATTCAACTGTGAGTTTAAGGCCTCATTCACACTTCTGTGTACATGGTCCATCCGTGAAGGCACATTCCATTTTTCAACTATGACACTGTCTGTGATCCATGTGTCATCCATGTTTCATGGACACTTCTATGAAAATTCGTTTTAAGAGCATTTTCAAGCAACGATCCATAAAAATCACAGACCAAACATGGATAGAATCTATGTTGTGTCCATTATTTTCACAGATCCATGGACTATAATGTGCATGACAGATTCATAATCATTGACAAAATAGGGCTTGCTTCCCTGGTGACACCATAGACCCATGGTCCATGGTAAACCACTGATGTATGAATTAGCATATTAAAGTAATTGGATACATTAGTAATCTGTGGAGACTACAGACAGCACATGTACGTGAATCAATAAAGTCATCTCTCTGTCACTGCTTTATACTGCCTTCCCTTCAACTACAGATTGTCTTCTACCCTGCTCACTTTTGGTTTCTGGGTATTAAAAAAACACTAAGTGCAAACTGATGGTGGAAATAACGTCCATGGATCTTACTGGGAGTCTACACTTTCCATAATGAAGGGTGGGCACTGATCGACTACTATGGGCACCTAAGACAGTTTTCCTGCTAGGCAATTTTGATGAATAAGGCCCATTGTGATTAGTCCTTCTGGTGGCATTCTAGCTGGCATATGTAGGTCCTTGTGGCCCTTACGCATTTTTACATTACATAATATACATAAAAGACAGCATGTGATGTTAGGCCCCATAATGAGGCAGACTAACCTTGATACATACTCAGCTCATACATGAAAGCTGACACGAACATTTAGTATAGCCACCATCATATTACATGTATGGCGTCAGACTATCGTGCCTTTACAGTGAACACAAATACAATATATACAAGCAGTTCAGTATCAAAGTTCATGTGTATTAAAGGAAAGGCTCCTCTGGCTTACCTCTTCTTGGATTTTTTCTAATGCTTGTTGTAAGTCTTCGGATTGCTGGTGTAATGGTATAAGTTCGTGCAAAGTTTGGTTAATTTTTGCTTCCAACTTGCAAAGAAAAACAAAGAAAATATTCTGTGAAAATGATGTTGCTTTAAATCGGAAATGGCAGCCACCAGTCAATATATGTATTCAACCTACCTGTGGTTTATACACTACCCCCAAAATTCCTGCTGTTATTTGAAGCGCCAGGATCAAAAATAATCCAATGAAGAACTACATGTAGATACAAAGTAAAGAGCTGGTAAATGAAAGTGCTGCAAACAGCAATATTACATATATGTTGCTAAAATATTCTGAAAAGCTGTACATAAATTTCAATCATTCTCACTAACCCCAAGAAGAACCCCAATGTCAAGATTTTATGTAGACAGGTCATAATATATCAGTATGTATGTGGGGTTTCCATCCTGGGTATGATTCCCCAATGTACCAAGAAAAAATGATCTAACAGAGGCTCCTCATGAACGTGCAGACCAAGGGTACGACCACACAGCATGGTCGTGGGGCATTAGGGGCGCGGCTGCTGCGGTCAAGTACCAAGTGGCCAAAATCTAACCTCTTATTTAACTAATGAAGATCACACTATATAGCTGGCCTGTATTCTTAATGAACGTGTGATACTGAAGGTGCGCTGAACACCCCATGATCATGCCGTGTGGTTGTACACATAGGGTAAGGCCACACAGTCAGTTTTCCACATGCAATTTTGGAAGCCAAAATCAGGAGTCGATCATAAAAGGAGGGAAAATATAAAGGACAGACACAACTTCTCCTTTTTCAAGCCATTCCTGATGTTGGCTTCCAAAACACATTCCAAATCAACTATAGCCACACACAGGACATCCTTCAGCCACGGGCATAGCTATAGGGGAAGCAAGGGAAGCGGCTGCTTTGGTGCCTGAACTCAGGAGGAGGAGGACTAAAAGATTTTATTGTCAGGGCCCCCTCAACAGTTTTATGAAATTACATTATATAGAGAGACACTGTAGGAAATGGACAGAGTGGCTGCCAGACTTTGTCTGAGAGAGCAATTTTGACTAGCTACAGGAGTGGGGGGTTACATGAGAGGAGGTTGCAAAGAAGTTGCTTGGGGGGGGGACTTATTCAAAAATTTGCTGTGGGGCCCAGTCATTTCTAGTTACGCCACAGTCTTCAGCTGTGGAGAATCACCAAGCCCTTGCTTTTGGCTTCCAAAACTACATCAAGAAACCTGACCGCGTGGCTGTATCCTAACCTAGAAGAAGATGGGAAGAGGCTGATCAGAACTCCACCTAAATTATGAGCATACTTCCAGTGTAGTAAAGGGTTACTGGCACAATATTTTCTGTGCTGTTTGTCTATGTAACTCTTCAGACTTACACTGACAGGTTTAGATTAGATACCTTTTGTTTGCAGAAACACTTATATTCGTACTACATACATCAATTTATATGTGCATTGTGGACTTTGGAAGTGCCCTTTTGTTATTATTCTCTGGGAGTTTTTCTTGGAATGTGATTTCAGCTGGAAATGTTCAAGGTAAACCTAGTAAAAACATTGCTTTCATGTCTAGTCTATAAACAATTTAAGATCAGTACTTTATAACATATTTTATGTCTTATTACTCTGTGATATGACGTTTTCCAGATTTATTTATGTGTATTTTAATTTATTGAAGTGAGTGTTGGAACAATATTACATGAGTCATACTCATACATTTGAATATTTTTAATACACATGCATTTATACTTTCCTGAAGAGTTCTCTATATACGTTGCTGGGAAAAACTAGTCTATTGAAAATACAGGACAACTCTTAAAGGGTCTTATGGTTTTAAAATTGACTGTGTATTAAAAACTTAAGATGCTTGCACATGTGGCTTAAATGCTGAAGATTTTTCACAGCAGAATTACGTGCAGAAAATCTTCAGAATTTATGGTAGCAACAAAATGGATGGGATTTTCACAAATCTTATCAACATGCTGTGGAAAATTTAGTAAGAAAATTTTTTTAATCTACAGCATGTCCATTTATTTTACAGATTTCAACTGTGGATTTTACCCTTTGGAGAGGGTTAAGTCTGCAGCAAATATGCAGCATTTTTGCTCCAAAGTCTTCAGCAGAAATGGTACTGCGGATTTCGGCCAGATATGTGAGGCAATACCATAAATGTTGAAAAGCTGGATAGGCAAAAATATACAGTTTGAGATTTAAGACAAATTTAGTTTGTCAAATGTGTCCACTTGCTTTGGCAAGTCATGTGATACAGGGCAGCCAATGAGAAAAAGTTTTGTCATATGGGAAAGAGCAACTAAGGTTCTGTTCACACCATGGTCCTTATCTGCAGTACATTTTTTGGAAACTTATTTTATCTGCAGAAAGTTATAGAACATTCCTACAGGTTTCTATGGGCTTAACATATAGTATTTCAAAAGTGAAGCCCTTTAAACCGGATACAGGCATTATATCCTGAAGACATGTGATCTGATGCACCGCAGAGTGGATCTGTCCACACTATAGATTCTGTACTACTCTGTTCCTTTGTTTTTCCAGAAATAGGTAGAGACATTTTACAGCTGCCAGTCCCATTTTGTTTTCTAATGGAACATAGCATCAGCTGGCATCAGTAAAGTTATATTTCCTAAGTAAAATATTATATTTCTACACATCTAAACTTGGCATTTTTTTTTACCATTTAAACATTTTTTTTCCAGGACTTAGATATTGATGATCTCATTCCTCAGGATAGGTTATTAAATCGTTAGGAGTCTTTCACCTGGCACCCTCACCGATCAGCTGTAGAAACCATACAGTGCACGGAAGGGTCTATCCAATGTGTAATTTCCAACACTGGCATACTGCAGTTCAGCTCCTGTATACTTGAATGGGAGTGGTGGTGCAGTACCCCACACAAGCACTACACAATATTCTACACTGTCTACCTTCAGCTCCATATATTTATAGTTTCCAACGCTGCCAGATGCCTGAAACAGCTGAGTGTTGGACCCAAAACAATCTAATATTGTCTAAGTCCTGGAAAGCAATTTACATTAGTGAAAAAACTGTTCCTATAGTTCATATACGTAAAGAGCAGTAGTAATAAGTGGCTTCTTAATTTGTATGGAATTATTACTGAAGTAGCATGATGGTGCTGGTGTTGTGTTTTGGTAACACTCGCATACTGTATATATATAGCCAGGCATTTAAGGGGTTTTCTGACAGTTTTTTGCTGAGGACCTATCCTCTGGAGTGCCGGTACCTTCTCAAACAGCTGATCGGTGGGGTCCCAGATGTTGGAACCCCACTGATCTGATATACAGGGTGGGCCATTTATATGGATACACCCAAATAAAATGGGAATGGTTGGTGATATTAACTTCCTGTTTGTGGCACATTAGTATATGGGAGGCGGGAAACTTTTCAAGATGGGTGGTGACCATGGCGGCCTTTTTGAAGTCGGCCATTTTGGATCCAACTTTAGTTTTTTCAATGGGAAGAGGGTCATGTGACACATCAAACATATTGAGAATTTCACAAGAAAAACAATGGTGTGCTTGGTTTTAGCATAACTTTATTCTTTCATGAGTTATTTACAAGTTTCTGACCACTTATAAAATGTGTTCAAAGTGCTGCCCGTTGTGTTGGATTGTCAATGCAACCCTCTTCTCCATCTCTTCTCACACTGATAGCAACACCGCAGAAGAAATGCTAGCACAGGCTTCCAGTATCCGTAGTTTCAGGTGCTGCACATCTCATATCTTCACAGCATAGACAATTGCCTTCAGATGACCCCAAAGATAAAAGTCTAAGGGGGTCAGATCGGGAGACCTTGGGGGCCATTCAACTGGCCCACTATGACCAATCCACTTTCCAGGAAACTGTTCATCTAAATATGCTCGGACCTGACACCCATAATGTGGTGGTGCACCATCTTGCTGGAAAAACTCAGGGAACATGCCAGCTTCAGTTCATAAAGAGGGAAACACATCATCATGTAGCAGTTGAATAGCCCCCAAGGTCTCCTGATCTGACCCCCTTAGTCTTTTATCTTTGGGTTCATCTGAAGGCAATTGTCTATGCTGTGAAGATACGAGATGTGCAGCACCTGAAACTACGGATACTGGAAGCCTGTGCTAGTATTTCTTCTGCAGGGTTGCTATCAGTGTGTGAAGAGTGGGAGAAGAGGGTTGCATTGACAATCCAACACAATGGGCAGCACTTTGAACACATTTTACACCATTGTTTTTCTTGTGAAATTCTCAATAAGTTTGATGTGTCACATGACCCTCTTCCCATTGAAAAAACTAAAGTTGGATCCAAAATGGCCAACTTCAAAATGGCCTCCATGGTCACCACCCATCTTGAAAAGTTTCCCCCCTCCCATATACTAATGTGCCACAAACAGGAAGTCAATATCACCAACGATTCACATTTTATTTAGGTGTATCCATATAAATGGCCCACAGTAAGTCATCAGTAAAAAACTGTTGGAAAACCCCTATAATTATGTAAATTGCTAGGCAGAAATACATACCAGAAGAAGAAGGCAACGACTTTCCTTTATAGCACCACAGCATCCAAAAAATCCAAGCACCATAATTATGGCTCCTACTGCTATCATAACATCAATTGCCGAGAGCAGACCACTTCCTTGAATATTAAATTTCTACAGAAAAAAAATTGGAAAATTAACTGAGTAACTACAAAGGATCAAATGAATACAGTAGTAACACAGAGGCTAAAAAGGGTTATCACCAGAAGATCCTTTCCCTATGCTCTGTTATGAACGTCATAGAGGAGGGATCCACATCTAATATCCAGAGTAGAGAGCCATTGTAAATATCATGGAAAGGGCAGCATATAATACTGCTTTTTTCACACAGCAATGTTTGCTGGAAAAAAATGGGCTGCTGTTTCTCCTCAGCATTGTTCACTGGCAAAGGAGGCAGCAGCTGGACCCAGACTACAAGCAGTTATCAGCAGGTAGAATAGTTTGCTGCAAGCTCAATAATTTACTAGTAGAGTCAAAGAGCCACTAATTTGATGAGAGATAATAATCGTGTCTGTCATTTGGTTCAGATTCCAATTTGTGGTATGTATATAGGCTGTGGTAGAGATGTCTAGTAATACAAAGGGGGAATATATCAAGCCCTGCATGCCAGATTTCAGGATTCAAATAAGACCTTTGTAACTTTCTGGGGTCATTTGCACAAAAATGTTGTGACTTTATATGCACTGCGCCATCCAGCACCAGCTACAGATTTGGAGTGAAAGTTTTGACAGAATTTCAGAGTAGATCCCTTTTGTGTCACATTTACATATGAATAGCGACTTTTTAATTAGCCACAAAAGAGTTGTAACTCCACACCAGGCAGACATACTTTCACTGAAATATTGGCAATTTCATTGCACTTGTACTAAATTTATTATTACAGTGTGCCATTTTTATATATTTGGTGCAAGTGTGCACAGCAACTCCAATCTAAAAGCTAACCTTAAATATACCTTCAATGATAAAGTCTTCCCAAAGTTTATTATATACTGTGTTGTAAGCTCCATTATATAATGGCATGATTATATTACATATTTCAACCTTATTCAGTCTTACTTACCTGCTGAGCATCTGAACTGACACGAAGCCATATGGAGACTCCCAAAATAATACAACCACATACCTATGAAACAGAAAATACATAATTCTTGTGTTAAATCAATAAAATTGGTGTTGCATTAGTAAAGCTGAACATCAAACCACAACTGACAAATGGGAATGAAACATTGCCAAATATATCGTACATTATCACTGTATTTAGCACTTGAGGGTTGTATGCCTTAGAGTGCCATGATTCTATGCACATTACACAGTTCCTATACATATGCTGTGGTAGAGCATATACTATATGGCCAAAATTTTATGGATTCCCCCCCTAATTAAATTTAATCAACATGTTCACCCAACAGTCTAATGTGTATGGAGAGCTCCCAACTCTCCCCAACAGATAATCGGGGGGATTTCGCAAAATAATTTTAATTTTCATTATATACTTTTGTTCTCCCAGTGGATAAGTCCCCATCAGAGGTATCTTATTGTGACTTTCTCCTCTCTCCCCTTTGAAAACACGTACACACTTCGCAGAACCGAACATGTACCATATGTGTATAAGGGAGTTGCAAGAGATCTGGAGAGATAGCCCAGAGCCGTACAATCATTTGGCTGACAGCAATTGAATGTGTATGGCCGGCTTTAATATGGGGAGTACTGACATGCTAAGTGTCTTTAAGTATAGTCTTGTTCTTGTGAAGTGGAAGCAAAAAAAAACTACTGAAGTTCTGAAAAGTGTGGCATGTAAAGATCACCTATACTTTATTATTTGACTCGCTAAAGAGTTTGCAGCTACCTCCAGAAGTGACGTCAGCACAAGAATTGTGCATCAAGAGCTTCATGAAATGGTTTTCCATGCTCCACAGCCTCACGCAAGCCTAGACTCATCATAGGCAATGTAACACATTTACTGGAATGGTGTACAGCCCTAATCCACTGGGATCTGGAGACTGGAAGCTGGATCTCTGGAGAGATGAATCATGTTTGTCTATCTGGAAGTCTGATGGACAACTCTGGATTTGGCAGACGCAATCTATCAGAATGCATAGTGCTAAAAATTTAGTGGAGAAGGCATAATAGAATGTGACTTTTTTCAGGGTTTGGGCAAGACCTCTTATTTCCAGAGAAATATAAAGCTAATGCTACAGCATACCAAGACATTCACACAGTTTAGACTTAAAGTTTTGTGGAAAAATATTTCTGTTCCAGCATGATTAAGCAGAAGGCAAGGTCCCTAAAAACATGGTGTGATGAGTTCAGTGTGGAGAACCTTGAGTATCTGCATAAAGGCCTGACCTCCACCCCATCAAACACATTTGAGATTTACTGTAATGCCAGTTGTCAGCCAGACCTTCTGATGCAAAATCAGTGCTTGGCCTTAGAATTGCCTTTTGGCTAAGTTGGCAGAAGTTTCCACAAACTCTAAAATCTTGTGGAAAGACTGGAGGCTGTTGTGGTGAGAAATCTGGTGAATGGGTTCTTTAAGGAATAATATACTGTAGGCACCATAGTCCTATATGTAGACACTAAATGCATATTTTACAGTGTTTACTTATGTTTATATGTTGCATGGATACCTCAGATCATAAAAATACCTAAGTCATAAAAGTAAACTGATCTTTGTGCGTTTTAGCATGTCACTGATAGCACCTGTATTGTAAACATGTCTGAAATATATTGCTTGCAGTATAATGCGTGTCTACGCCCATTCTCAACTAATACTCTCCTCATACTAATCTATCCTACCCTTAATCCTAAGCCGTACAAAACTAGTTTTCCATTTTTAGTCTAGATAGGCGATCAGAAGGAATGGATGAGTGAAGACTGTAAATGGTGGAAATTACAGTCAAATCACTAAATCCAACAATAAGTGTGGAGAATGGGACCTGTTTGGGGTACAAGGTTCCCCCTAGCAAAATATGAATTTTTTTTTGTGTGGAGGGGGAGCTTTTGTAAAAACCTGGGTTGCACTTTTAAAATGCTGTCAAATAAAAAACACATGGCACTAAACATGCCAACAATGAGATCATGGCAGGAATCTTACAAGTTATTGATTTGTTTTATAATTCATAATAAAACCAAAGTGTTTGCCAAGTCGTATGCATCTGTCTTTTACTATGGAAAGTATAGAAAGCATGTTTTCAGTGGAATTGGCTTAGATCACAAGCTTGTCGTTAGTATTTATTGCAAATTATGAGAAATAAGAACAGGCATTTCCTTGAAATAGTATGTCAAAGCTGACCACGTCATCCACACCGCTCATCTTATAATATGCACATGTTCATTTTGACAACATGAAAAAAAAACCCCAAGTCATCTAAGGGTACGGCTACATGGTCAGGTTTCCTGGAAGCCAAAACCCAGGAATAAATTCAAAAACGAGGAGGAGATGTATCTGTCCTTTATACTTTCACTCATTTTATGATCCACTCCTGATTTTGGCCTCCAAAACTGCAAGGATAAACCCTGACCATGTGGTTGTACCCTAACTTCACTTATTGCAGTGAATATGGCTGTGGTTGAAAAATTCAATAGCCAGTTACCATCATGGTTAAGGGTTCATGCACATAATTCTATTTGGCATCTATGTTGAATGCACAGTAGATAATATGAGCCCTATGAAGCTCTGCTGTCCACGGGTGAAATTTATAAAGAGCCATGCCTCTTTAATTTGGTGTTTCTTGGGAGGCTTGTGTCTGTGGGAGGTCTTACCCCAGCTAGGAGCTGGTAAAAATAATTATCAGGTATAATTTATGCCAGATTTCCTGCACAAATCGAGCCAGGTAAACTCTGCCCCCTGCCACCCACACCCTGCCAATCTTTTTAGAAAAGTGGTGAGCATGTGATAAATTATTTATTTCTTTTAGAAAACATTGTAGCATGCTCAAGCATCATATTCTAGTGGAATAGGGGGAAACGCACTGGGGTGCACCAAGGCTCCACAAAGAGTCCAACCATCCACAATACTGGTTCATACTGAATTGCAATCCATGTGTCTGTAACTCATATAATGAAATCAAAATGTCATACGTACAGTGAACTTTTAAAAAGATCTGGAGGAGAGTTATGTTCACTATACGTTTATTCCATAAAGAATATTTAATGATTTGTAACTAAATTAACATGAATACCCTCTGCATTAAGAAGACAATGACCTGTATAACAAATTTTTAAGTTTTCCCTCCTCACATCATATCACTCATATTCCCAGGAACTTTCTGAACCGCCATAATATAATACATGAACTGATAAGAGTTAATAATCCTGGAGTTGAAAAGATAAAAGGGTTTTATAGTTTAGCCAGTATCAGTTCTATCAGGGGTGGGATTCAAATTTTTAACAACAGGTTCCTTACTCAACGGCAGACACACAGCGTCACAACACGTACATATGCATAAACCATATATATGCAACACAAATAAATACACCATATACATGGTACACACATAAATACACCATGTATACACTGCACACACATACCAACCAACTTTTAAAAGGTCTAAGGAGCTAAACTATGGAATGGATGAGCTTATCTCCAGCTGCCGCCGCCAGAACAGTGGATCGGAATTCAACCGGCAACACAGTTCTCTGATCCGGTTATAATTTTAACAACTGAAGAACCTGAGTTCTATGAACCACCGTGTCTGAATGCAAGTTCCAATACACAGCCAGCTCACATCTATCCATCAGGGGATACAATACGTGTAGGGCAGTACTTGCAGACTGAAAAAGAAGACAAACTCGTGCATACATATATATTAAAACTAAATGCAAACTCCATTAATATCTATTGTAAAACAAAAAGTCACATCGTACACATTTCAGGCCATGACTGTGTCTGAATGTTGCCAAATGCGAAATTATATTTGTGCACTTTTCTTTGTTCCATGGACAATGATGTTGGCTGACAGTTCGACTGTCTTTATTTGACCAGGAAATAGGTGCCTGAGCTCCTTCCTGCTAGAGTGACGCCTCTCTGAGCACCTTACTGGCTCATTTGCATACCAAATAAACTGGATTTTCAGAATATAGAAAACATCTATTGCTGAAACAAAGGCATATCTGGAAATAAGGTACTAAGTGCTATTAGGCTATGGCTTTACTTCAATAGCAACTATCCTGGTGACAGATTCCCTTTAACCCTTAGACTCCCAGCGCCGTACATGTACGGCGCTCTAATCGGGCGGGCACAGGAGCTGCGCTCGCCCGCTCAGCTACAGGGGTCCGGCAGTGGCCGATAGCCGGACCCCTGCTGTATGCACCAGCATCGGTGAAAACACTGATGCCGGTGCATTAACCCTCACACTGCATGTGCGATGTCGGCGCTGGGAGAGAGAGACCATCGGGTCCCGCGCTGCTGTGATGGGAACCTGATGGCAGGAAAGGCAGCCCGATGCCTTCCTTAGGCATCGGGCTGCCTTCTACGGAAGCCTGTGAGATCCAGCCCCCTGGATCTCACAGGCAGGAAGCTGTAAGTGTATTACACTGTGTAATACACTTACAGCCAATGCATTACAATACAGAAGTATTGTATTGCATTGTGCAGGGGATCAGACCCCCAAAAGTTGAAGTCCCAGACTGGGACAAAAAAATAAAGTAAAAAAAGAAGTAAAAAAAATAAAGTTTAACAAAAAATAAATAAAAGTTTCAAGTAAAAAAAAAAAAGCGTCATTTTCCCAAAATAAAGTTAAAAAAAAATTGTAAAAAATAGGGAAAAAAAAGAAAAGCAGGCATATTAGGTATCGCCGCGTCCGTATCAACCGGCTCTATAAAAATATCACATGACCCACCCCGCTAGGTAAACGCTGTAAAAAATAAAAAATAAAAACAATACAAAAAAAGCCATTTTCTGATCACCTTGCCTCACAAAAAGTGTAATACCAAGCGATCAAAAAGACGTATTAATCCCAAAATTGTACCAATTAAACCGCCATCTCGTCCCGCAAAAATTAGACCCTACCTGAGACAATCGCCCAAAAAATAAAAAAAATATGGCTCTGTTTGCTGTGATATATGTCCTGTTCATTTGCACTGCCTTTGTGAGACTCTGTGGAAAGGGTTTATGAATATTGAGAGACTTTTGGGACTTTGAATGAGAAGCTGGTAATTTTCCACAGCTACCATAGGCTTTTAAGAAGAACATGTTTTGGAGGAAAAAAGTCAGACTTTCGAATGTCTGGTTTTAGCTATATTGTTATGTCTGGAAACTTGTTTGTGTCTGGAAAACTGCTGTGTCATTGCCATTGAGTATCCCTGAAGCTCTATGTAAGTCTATGAGAGACGGGAGTTGAAACATTGTAACTGTTTGTGCTGAGCACCTTCACTCCACCCCTCCCACTAGAAGGTTCTAGTTTAGCCAGAAACTGTATATAAGGAGAGCAGTCAGAGCCCCTATTGTTCTGTAGTTAGGGACTAGTGCTTGGAGTGGAAGACCAGTCTGCATGAGTGACCAGAAGAAGACGCTGAGATGGGGATGCTGAGCCACAGACCATGGGTCACCAGCCCTGTGACCAAGGAGGCACCCAGACTACTGAGTTACAGACCATGGGTCTTCAACCTTTGACCAGGGTACCAGCCTTTTGAGAGAGAGAAGGACAAGTAGCTTAAGCCTTTTCTCAGCATCAAACCCTTCTTCTGCCAGGGAGGAGACTGGAGAAGCCAGCCCCATGCCTTCCCTGTATTGTTTTGCACCTGAATTCCTCCAGTAAAGAAGAAAACTGGTTTACTGCACACCCTGAGTCTCTGGACTTATTTCCCATTGGGGTGCATCACTCCTTACCATCCCTTCTGGAGAGCAGCAACTCGTGGTGACACCTTGATGGTGTCCGGGTGACCCAGGGTAGCTTTGGGGCCACCACAAACCCTACCACTGTACATAAGTGGATGCCAATCATTTTAACCCTGTAATGATATTCCTTGGTTTAAAGAAATGATACAATGATAGTAAAGGGAGTAGGAGATTCTTTCAATGTGATGGAAACTGAGAGATATGGTAAGAATGGATATACAGATGACAATGCTACCTCTCATACAGCTACTATCAGTCCCAGAAATAAATGGAAAATCAGGAGCACAAACTGCTAAAATCACAATTAGTGCCTGGTAAAGTTATTTTTTTTATTATTGGACTAATGCTCAATCTAATGGGGAAGTAACTGGAATTTCCCCCAAAAATGACACACAGCCTACTGTAGTCAACGGGATGCACATGTAGTTTGCAGGCACATGGTCTGCTGTACAACATAGGGAAACCATATTAATCCTCAGCTTCTGATAAGGTGACTTGAAGTAAGAGTTGTATTACTAAACAAATAAAGTGTTGCAAAGCCTTCCACTCCTTCTAAGAGCAAAGTGCACTGTTCATTCTGATTTTCTAATGATATTCGGTTTGTAACTTTTTGTACTTTGTATTGTGTTCATTAAGCTGCACGGGCTTTCCGTGTGGGCTTGAAGTCAAGGGGGCAGCGGCCTCCTTGCTTCAAGTCAAGAAAGCCACCCCACTTGCCCCCCTTGACTTCAAGCCCACACCGGAAGCCCGTGCAGCAAGATTAAAAGTTCAGTTTTCACCGTTTTCATCCGGCAGTTCTCAGTTTCAACAACATCATTAGGATCACACTCGGCTCTACTTTAAGGTACTGTTAACAGCTCATTTTCAGAAAAGGAGGTGACAGGTTCCCTTTAATAATTGCCAATTAAAAGGGCTGTGCTACTAATATAAATGTATCCCACCCAGTCTAAATGTTGGGGCCCCGGGATTCCTGTGTATGGCCCTTCCTATAAGTTTATAAAATCATAAAGATTCTGGGCGTCACCATACAGGTTCTTGTACATAGTAATATAGGGGGTCATTCCTCATTCCTCATTTTCTATTCCTGGTTTAGTTGTAGAAGATGGTCTAAATGTAAGACAGCTAGGAAGCCATCTTACATTTAGAAGTGGCGGTGGATCCGCCAAAGTTATGTATAGGGCAAATTAAGAAGGGCGTATAAAACATAAACCATAGTTTCTAAGGATATAAAAATACATATGTCCATCCAGTTCAGTCTGAAATATATATATATATATATATATATATATATATATATATATATATATAAAAACCAGTTTAATGAAGGACATTTACTAACAGTAGGTCATTACGCTTCTTGGTTTGCAACAAGAAGCGTAAGGCTACATCTACATCTGTGATTATATTTCTGATATTCTGTTCCAGCATAGGAAGAGAATACTGGGATTGCCGTAAACCAGCATATGCCGGACAATGCCAGCGCCTAATGGATTCCACTCCCTATAATGGGGTTCTCAGAGTTTCCGGTATGAATACTGGATTTCTGTAGAAATAAAAATAGAGATGTGAATGTAGCCTAAAGCATTATCACAAGAATAAGTGCCCTGATTTATTCTCCAGAAGTACAGTGTAGGCAACTGAGACTGAGATGCCAAGAACACGTCAACCTTATCTTCTTATATAGAAATGAACTGATTAATGTGTGTGTGATTAACAGGGTGTAGCTATATACATTTTTAAATATTATATTATTTCTATGAATATGTATTAAACTTTAACCCCTTCCCTCAACTGAATTTCCTCAAACCATTCTCAGCAGGAACAGGTACTGTGTCAAGGTCAAGTTTATTGCTATGTAACATAACACAAACTGCAATTAAATATGCAGTAAACTTGGAGAACTTGGTTATCAAGCTAGGTATCTAGTAGAATAAAAAATGGCAATGTAGTGCAATGTAGAAATTTTGTGACAGGTAAAATAGAGAAATATATAGAGAAATAATGGCAGTAAGAAGATATACTGGAACAATACTCTACAATCGGAGGTAAACAGAGATAAGGGGCCTAACTACTGTCAGTAACTCCCTGTCAGTAACTCCCTGAGAACTTGGAGGTACCGATCACGAGAATTGGTGCCCATGTTCCCTGTTTGTATAGAGTACAAGACACACTCTGCTCTTTTAAACTCGATGGGGCTGCCAGAGATAGCTGAGAGCTTGCTGTGCTATCTCCAGCAGTCCCACACAGCTGAATGGAGCATCGTCCATGTCTGTTACTCCATTCAAATGGGAGAACCCATTCTCACGAAAAGCAGGGCCCCACCAATTAGACACTTATCCCCTACCCTGTGGATAGGAGATAAGCTGTTGTAATGGGACAACCCCTTTAACTCCCCAGACCCTTGCTTGTTAATATTGTAAGATCTATGGATAGGGATCCCATTACAGATTCACCAGTTAAAATAAATGATATAGAAAACCTATTTTGAACAATTTCTCTCCTGTGCACCATAACAACTGTGCGGTCTGCCTACTACAGCAAGATGAACATCCCTTTACAAGTGGCACAGCAAATATCAAAGTTCTAAATCAAAGTTACACATCAACGTTATAATTCAAAATAGAACATTTACAATACAAAAACTATCCTATTGTATACAAATAGAGATAGAATAATGAAATACAGATGTAACAGAGCAGACGTTTGAATGTTTCCATTCTGCACAGATAACAGAGGTGTGGCATGTAATTATACGTGCTGATAAACACAGATCTGTTACTCTGTAAATTGTGTAGATATTTGTAGAAAGAGAGAATCATAAGTCTGCTAAATAATAACTTACCCAGAATAAAAAGTTAAATATGAACATAGAGTACTTCAAACATTTGTTCACTCCGGCCATTTTCAGTGGTTGTGATGAAGCAGAGCCTTACAGTGAATTAGGGTATATGACACCGCTGCTCTATAAAAAGGTGGTTATGCAAATATAGCACTGAGCTAAACATTAACCATGATATTTAAAGCATGCCACTCTGTACCGTCTCCGCCTGCCTCACTTACTCACTAATAAAGTATTACAGGTTAAGTTTACATTCGTTCACTGTTTATAACACATTTTGTCTTATTAATGTGAAGGCACAAGCACTGTAAATCAATCAGGTTTCATAAGAGTTAAAGTGACCATCCAGGCTAAACATTACTAAGGCTCATTTCCTTCAGTGTATAGGCAGAAACTACCTGATGGCCATTATTTGCTCACTGGTGCTTTAGTAATGCGTATTTTATACTGATTTTGTCCTTTATGTCATAGAAATCTCTTCTTCGGGCCCTGACATCCTTGTGATCAATGGATTTAGAGCTGCGGGGAGAAAGAGAGAGCACAGCCCCAACCAATGGTCACAATGTGGGTCTGCAGTGTGGCACAGAGGTTCCTTTGGTCCACCAGAGGAAAGTATTCTTAAAAGGGGTTGTGTCACTTCAGTAAGTGACATTTATCATGTAGAGAAAGTTAATACAAGGCACTTACTAATGTATTGTGATTGTCCATATTGCCTTCTTTGCTGGCTGGATTCATTTTTCCATCACATTATACACTGCTTGTTTCCATGGTTATGACCACCCTGCAATCCATTAGTGGTGGTTGTGCTTGCACACTGTAGGGAAAAGCACTAGCTTATGTGGGCTCCCATTGTCCTGGCCACCAGAGAGGCTGATGCTTTTTCCTATAGTGTGCAAGCACAGCCACCACTGATGGATTGCAGGGTAGTCTGTAACCATGGAAACAAGCAGTGTGTAATGTGATGGAAAAATGAATCCAGCCAGCAAAGGAAGCAATATGGATAATCACAATACCTTCGTAAGTGCCTTGTATTAACTTTCTCTACATGATAAATGCAATTTACTGAATTGAGACAACCCTTTAAGGTCCAAACCCTACATCATCAATAGCCTAATATGTTTTGATTCAAAGGAACAGACCCTAGTGGAAAGAGATTGACTCCAGAGGCAACCAAATGTTTTTTTTTTCTCCTAGACCTTTGGAACCCACCATTGTATTAGAGCCTAGGCCCACTGGAGGATGCTCTGGTACTCTGGTGGGTCAGTCCGACCCTTGGAGTGTCTCACACTACTGTACCTCAAGCTTCCTGTAAGCCCTGCCTTAACCTTCCTAACAAGTAAACTCTTCCTTTAGGTACTAGTTTTATATATCAACTTCAAGGTCATGACTGGATAGTCACTTTTACAAGTTTTATAAGAAACTCATAAATCATAAGAAAGAAATAAAAGGAGGATAAATGTATTAATATTGACACAAGTGAAGAAATAATTTTGAATATTTAGGTATATATATTATATATATATATACACACAGCATATATTCATACATATTATTTGTTAAGAGTGAAATCCCATCTCAGTGTCTATTCTGATTCTGTGAATCTTTGTGAAATTTCCTATTTTCCAAGCCTATTATGTTACAACTTATAACCCTGACCACTATAACTATTCCAACACACCTTAAAATGACTCCTTAGAACTCTGTGTTTTCATGGTTTTGAAGCAGATTGATGTTTTTCATTACCACTAGTTACTCATGCTCCATAACTTCTACAGTATGACTCCATGACATTAGCTATGGGTGTGGTTGGATCAATAAAACTAAATGACTAAATATTACTCACTTCCACACCAACCACCCTTTCTGACTATTAAAACCAGATAGTGATAAATTTTCTTTTTTATAATCAGTTTTTATTTTCTGATTGATGATTTTCTGTAGACAGCCATCCTTCATGAGCTTATACAGTCATGGCCAAAAGTTTTGAAAATGACACAAATTATATTATATTATCATATTTTCACATGATCTGCTGCCCTCTGGTTTTTATGTGTGTTTGTCAGATGTTTTTATCACATATAGAAATATAATTGCAATCATATTATGAGTAACAAAAGCTTATATTGACAGTTAGAATGAGTTAATGCAGCAAGTCAATATTTGCAGTGTTGACCCTTCTTCTTCAGGACCTCTGCAATTCTCCCTGGCATGCTCTCAATCAACTTCTGGACCAAATCCTGACTGATAGCAGTCCATTCTTGCACAATCAATGCTTGCATTTTGTCAGAATTTGTAGGTTTTTGTTTGTCCACCCATCTCTTGATGATTAACCACAAGTTCTCAATGGGATTAAGATCTGGGGAGTTTCCAGGCCATGGACCCAAAATCTCTATGTTTTGTTCCCTGAGCCATTTAGTTATCACCTTTGCTTTATGGCAAGGTGCTCCATCATGCTGGAAAAGGCATTGTTGATCGCCAAACTGCTCTTGGACGGTTGGGAGAAGTTGCTCTCGGAGGACATTCTGGTACCATTCTTTATTCATGGCTGTGTTTTTAGGCAAGACTGTGAGAGAGCCGATTCCCTTGGCTGAGAAGCAACCCCACACATGAATGGTTTCAGGATGCTTTACAGTTGGCATGAGACAAGACTGGTGGTAGCGCTCACCTCGTCTTCTCCGAATAAGCTGTTTTCCAGATGTCCCAAACAATCGAAAAGGGGATTCATCAGAGAAAATGACTTTACCCCAGTCCTCAGCAGTCCACTCCCTGTACCTTTTGCAAAATATCAGTCTGTCCCTGATGTTTTTTCTGGAGAGAAGTGGCTTCTTTGCTGCCCTCCTTGAGACCAGGCCTTGCTCCAAGAGTCTCCGCCTCAAAGTGCATGCAGATGTACTCACACCTGCCTGCTGCCATTCCTGAGCAAGCTCTGCACTGCTGGTAGCCCGATCCCACAGCTGAAACACTTTTAAGAGATGGTCCTGGCGCTTGCTGGTCTTTCTTGGGCGACCTGGAGCCTTTTTGGCAACAATGGAACCTCTTTCCTTGAAGTTATTGATGATGCGATAGATTGTTGACTGAGGTGCAATCTTTCTAGCTGCGATACTCTTCCCTGTTAGGCCATTTTTGTGCAGTGCAATGATGACTGCATGTGTTTCTTTAGAGATAACCATGGTTAACAGAAGAGAAACAATGATGCCAAGCACCAGCCTCCTTTTAAAGTGTCCAGTGGTGTCATTCTTACTTAATCATGACAGATTGATCTCCAGCCCTGTCCTCATCAACACCCACACCTGTGTTAATGGAGCAATCACTGAAACGATGTTAGCTGGTCCTTTTAAGGCAGGGCTGCAATGATGTTGAAATGTGTTTTGGGGGATAAAGTTCATTTTCTAGGCAAATATTGACTTTGCAAGTAATTGCTGTTAAGCTGATCACTCTTTATAACATTCTGGAGTATATGCAAATTGCCATTATAAAAACTGAAGCAGTAGACTTTGTAAAAATTAATATTTGTATCATTCTCAAAACTTTTGGCCATGACTGTAGTTGTAGACCAAGTGAATGTTCAGATGACAGCTATCTTATGCGTATAACTGGACTGAAACCTAACGCCAACTACTAATGAAGCTAAAACTCTGGTACATAGTGTCAATGATCCTATGCCATTACTGATGGCCATAAAGATATGGTAATACGGTTTATAAAATGCTTGTGTAGTGTATGGTGCTAAGTATATGGGGACATTTATCAAATCAGATATGTCAGTTTTTGGCTTTAAAAAGTTACGTCATGTCGATTGAGGCATTTTTTGCAAAATTTGGAGAAAATTTGCAACATTTGGTGAGCCTTGCCACTTTTCACTGTGGTCTATTAGCAAATGTTACACAAATGTCGCATCGTCATGCCAGGCAACCCCCGATCTACTTTTACACATGTAGGTGGAAACCAAATTGCAATCTTGACAAATATATTATTAAGGTGCAACATTTTATAAATTTGGTGAAGACACACAAAGCAAAGACAGACTTAAAAATGAGACAAAAACAACCGCTAATGATAAATGTCCCCTTTGTGCTTAGAGTATAATAACGATTCTTAGTGTTGGTCAAACAAATAAATGTCAGCTAATAACAATAGTTTAATGTATGTCACATGCAAAGGATCAGCATCAGCATCAGCTATTTTACCCTATAGGATCAGCAATGTTGGGTTTCATGGCCAGTGTCTGCAGCTTTTCTTTCTCTACCTATTAATATAAACATGCATACTCTGCCAGTCTGAGTCTGACTTACTGTATGTGTATGGTTGACCAACCATCTGCAAAACTGAGAGCTAAGAAACACCAATCTAGTAAGATGAGAATGAGCATTTTTGTATACCTCACTAACGAAAGAGATAATTACATGTTGTATGATATTCTTTTTAAAGAGAATGTGTCAAGTATTTAATTTTAGTTTCAGCAGTTAGATGTAAGTCTACAAATAATGTTTTAGCTTTATTTCAATTTTTTTTTCCAGAGGGCAGTCATATTGAAGATACATTTACAAATTAAAAACTATAATAAAATATCAATAAGAGAAAAAAATGTCCACAGCAACTAAAAACTTCCTTATAGTTTCCTTGTTCATGTGAAACTATACATATTATATATCCATTTCACTATATCCAACATAATTAACACTAAAAAGCCTTATTTAACCTCATAGCATACCCATGGTAGGGTTTATTTGCTAACACAGTGAGAATTTTAAGACTGAATTGGTACTTACTACTTACTCATACTAGTGTGACAGTTACATAGCATTACCTCTAAAATAAACTCCCGGTCATTGTGGCTATGCTCGCTTGTACCTGCCTATCACTATTGTGAATATATCCTCTTATGAAAAATATCATAAATATTTGTTGCGTAATATCTTTTTTAAACAGGATTAGGAGAAAACAGAGGTACTTTGATGTAGATGCAGTAGACAAAAATAGTATTTTGGCTGATGTTCTCCAGCAATGTGATCTCCATATGCTGTGCAATGGCCAGAAAGCACTTATTGTGTACCTAATAAAAGTACAGAAAATTCTAGGTTATTTTTATAACTGTGAAGAGAGCAGTAACCTGTTACTAATTGAAAGCTTTTTATTTCTTGTTATGTTGGAGGTGCATAAACCAAGCACTTTTAGGAAGTCATTGCTATATAACCACAAACCAGTTTTTCATTTCATAGTTTTCAACTCTGCAGACCGATAAAGTTCTTGGCGAATGTAGAGCCAGATGTTGGATACTGTGTTTTGGGCTTAAATAATACCAATAGGAATATGTGAAGTGGTTTCAATAAATGTTCACTGTATAGAGATAAAAATCAGGTGTCTGGTGCTAAAATAATAAAATTTAAAGGGAACTATACTCTGTAAATTACCAGGTTTATTTTTCCTTTAATTGGGCAATGTAACATATGGGCATCATTTATTCTTAGAAAGATTGAATACGATGTAAGGGGAAATACATCTGATTTCCAAGCACATAAAATGTCTTCTACAGAGTATTCTAGTAGCAGCAGAGCCACTATCAGAGATGTATAGAAATGTATACCAGCATTATTCTTTGAAAACTAGTATTAGTACTCAAGCAGTTGTATTGTTGTGTTAAATAACTAGGTTTATGCTCTAAAATAAGCTTCATCATTTCCTATATTGCCTTGTTTGAATGACTATTTGGCCCTTTATACACAACTATACCTTTTATGGAGACTAGTAATAGTAAAATCATTGCTTTCTGACTTGTCTCTCTATATGTGGTAACACAAATACCAAAAAGACTATACAAACAGGCCGCACATCCAATAGTAATTAAAATAAATTAATCTTTATTCTGCACCATAACATTAAAATACTGTATAAAATATTTTGGACCGGTTTGCACACATTTATGTGAGGGTATATTCAAGTACCACATGTTGTGGTGCTGAATAAAGGTTCATTTATATTTTAATTACTATTGGATGTGCGGCCAGTTTGTATAGTCTTCCGTATATTTGCGGTACTACATGGACTATTGACCGGCACTCCAGGTCATTTTAATGTGCCCCCTGACTTTTGTATTTACTATATTCTATATGTGAATATCAGTATCTAGAAACCACCAGGATCAATATTAAAGGGATTGCCCCACAAAAAAAATATTCTACAGTTTTCAAACCAGCACCCAGACAGCTGCTGGCAAGGCCAATAAGATAATGGGTTGCATCAAAAGAGGCATAGATGCCCATGATGAGAACATAGTTCTGCCACTTTACAAATCACTAGTCAGACCACACATGGAGTACTGTGTACAGTTCTGGGCTCCTGTGAACAAGGCAGACATAGCAGAGCTGGAGAGGGTTCAGAGGAGGGCAACTAAAGTAATAACTGGAATGGGTGGACTACAGTACCCAGAAAGATTATCAAAATTAGGGTTATTCACTTTAGAAAAAAGACGACTGAGGGGAGATCTTATAACTATGTATAAATATATCAGAGGTCAGTACAGAGATCTCTCCCATCATCTATTTATCCCGAGGACTGTGACTGTGACGAGGGGACATCCTCTGCGTCTGGAGGAAAGAAGGTTTGTACATAAACATAGAAGAGGATTCTTTACGGTAAGAGCAGTGAGACTATGGAACTCTCTGCCTGAGGAGGTGGTGATGGTAAGTTCACTAAGAGAGTTCAAGAAGGGCCTGGATGTATTTCTGGAGGGTAATAATATTACAGGTTATAGTTACTAGAGATGGGTCGTTGATCCAGGGAGTTATTCTGATTGCCTGACTGGAGTCGGGAAGGAATTTTTCCCCCTAAAGTGAGGAAAATTGGCTTCTACCTCACAGGGTTTTTTTGCCTTCCCCTGGATCAACTTGTAGGAAAACAGGCTGAACTGGATGGACAGATGTCTTTTTTCGGCCTTACAAACTATATTACTATGTTACTATGTTACCCAGATCTTAGGCTAGTTTCACATCAGCTCTCTCGCAGGCTGTTCTGGGAAAGAATGCCAGGAATGAGCCAGACATTTGGGGGATTGGCTTCCCCTATTAGATCACCCATCTGCCGTGTGCTTTTAATCAGAGTATCATGTAGCTGGATTCTACATTGCCTTGAATTTTGTAGGCCCAAGAAAGTCAAGACTGTTAGTGTAGGTCCTGTCTGTTAGAAGCCACCTGGTCACTGGTACAGTAGATGGGCCCAACATATTGTTTATTAAAAAATATGCACAAAGAGCTTCTAATATTCACATAGTAAGTATAGCAGTAATGCAGTTTACATTCACATATTTTTTCAATATTTGTATTTGTCTTTGTGCATGAAGCAGTGTGTTGCTACTTGTAGTCCTTGTTTGCTTTTGCAGCCATGGTAGCATGCACTGGATATCCCTTTGTACATAGTTTGGAGGTGCTGGTCTAACTCTCTTTTGCACTAAAAGTTTAGTAAAGCCACCGAGTTATTCATTACAATGCGTCTTTATAGCACCACCTGCTGTTTGTTTTACTTAATTCCCAGTCTACCTCAGTAATATTGCTGAGATAGCCACACATACTCAGTTATATATTTCTGCCAGCTGTATTTTTCTTTAGAAGTTGTGACAGTTAAAGGGAAAGAACTGGTGCAGAAAGGACACTCTCCTGAGAAAGAACACACCCCTTGATCTGCTATCCTCAAGAACATCTAGCAGAGCAATTGGAGCAGTGGAAGGGGGTAGCTCTGGATCAATGGAGGCAGAAATGTAGCTGGGCTGTCTAGCACTCGGGGCAAGGATCAAGGCAAATCATTTTATATTAAGCCATGCCTTTAACTCCACTCAATGCATAACTATACTCAAACTCCCAGTCCCCTTGGGGTTATGGGTGAATAACTTAAAATTTAACTTTTAATAATATCCTTACAAATATTTTTACGCCTGTCTTAGGAGTAAAAATACTCACAAGCGCCCCTTTGCAAATATGACGGGAGCTAGTATTCTGGCCCTGACAAATTTACTATCTTTTATATCTGAAAACAGGTGTAAAAGAGGAGTAAAAGCTTCTCCAGTCAGGGACCTGAATAGTTTTTACTCCAGGCACACAGACTGCCGGTGCTGCATCTAATTCATGCATTCGGTTAATTCTCCTTCAGTGCAGAGGGGGAACAAAGATTGGTGTAACAAGTTAGTCTTTGTCAGTGACCCCCAATATGTACACCCAATAAAATCTATCATAGGGTACAGAGCGGTACCAATACACCCTGAAATAAATGAAAGAACCAACTGATTGTACAGCATCCAGGGTTTCGCTGGCATGTCTGCGTGATGTCCGCTGGAACCAGAACAAGGTCACTGTGGTGATAGATCAAACAGAATAACCACATAAGGAAGGGATGGTAATTGTCCCTGTGAAATCCCCAGCAGGGGGTGCTGTGCTGCCCTGTAATTCATCCCGATTGTATAACAGGGTAATCTAGGGCACTGCTTTCCCCTTAGTGCTACCACAGTACTTATGCCCACACTGTGCCCCCTCATAGCACTAATGCCCACACTGTGCACCCTCACAGTACTAATGCCCACATTGTGCCACCTCACTGTAGTTAGCCTACACTCACCGGCCACTTTATTAGGTACACCATGCTAGTAACGGGTTGGACCTCCTTTTGCCTTCAGAACTGCCTCAATTCTTCGTGGCATAGATTCAACAAGGTGCTGGAAGCATTCCTCAGAGATTTTGGTCCATATTGACATGATGGCATCACACAGTTGCCGCAGATTTGTCGGCTGCACATCCATGATGCGAATCTCCCGTTCCACCACATCCCAAAGATGCTCTATTGGATTGAGATCTGGTGACTGTGGAGGCCATTTGAGTACAGTGAACTCATTGTCATGTTCAAGAAACCAGTCTGAGATGATTCCAGCTTTATGACATGGCGCATTATCCTGCTGAAAGTAGCCATCAGATGTTGGGTACATTGTGGTCATAAAGGGATGGACATGGTCAGCAACAATACTCAGGTAGGCTGTGGCGTTGCAACGATGCTCAATTGGTACCAAGGGGCCCAAAGAGTGCCAAGAAAATATTCCCCACACCATGACACAACCACCACTAGCTTGAACCGTTGATACAAGGCAGGATGGATCCATGCTTTCATGTTGTTGACGCCAAATTCTGACCCTACCATCCGAATGTCGCAGCAGAAATCGAGACTCATCAGACCAGGCAACGTTTTTCCAATCTTCTACTGTCCAATTTCGATGAGCTTGTGCAAATTGTAGCCTCAGTTTCCTGTTCTTAGCTGAAAGGAGTGGCACCCGGTGTGGTCTTCTGCTGCTGTAGCCCATCTGCCTCAAAGTTCGACGTACTGTGCGTTAAGAGATGCTCTTCTGCCTACCTTGGTTGTAACGGGTGGCAATTTGAGTCACTGTTGCCTTTCTATCAGCTCGAACCAGTCTGCCCATTCTCCTCTGACCTCTGGCATCAACAAGGCATTTCCGCCCACAGAACTGCCGCTCACTGGATGTTTTTTCTTTTTCGGACCATTCTCTGTAAACCCTAGAGATGGTTGTGCGTGAAAATCCCAGTAGATCAGCAGTTTCTGAAATTCTCAGACCAGCCCTTCTGGCACCAACAACCATGCCACGTTTAAAGGCACTCAAATCACCTTTCTTCCCCATACTGATGCTCGGTTTGAACTGCAGGAGATTGTCTTGACCATGTCTACATGCCTAAATGCACTGAGTTGCCGCCATGTGATTGGCTGATTAGAAATTAAGTGTTAACGAGCAGTTGGACAGGTGTACCTAATAAAGTGGCCGGTGAGTGTATATCGTGTCCCCTCACAGTAGGAATGCACACATTTTGCTCCAAGTGCCCCCTCCAGCTCCAAGACACATCAAAAAAATATTTACGGAAAAAATATACAAAACATCCTGCACGATATGATAGTAAAATGTGCGGTTGTGCAAGGCTACATTTAGAAATTCACGGAAAAAAATGCACTATAACAATAGATGCAAACAACATATGGACTAAGCCCTCACTGAGGGCTGTTAAAAAGTTGAATTTTGTCCCACAGCAAACCTCGTCTGCATTGTATGGGGGCAACAACACAACTGAGATCAAGGTCCTTCAAGTAGTTTGCATAATCATTAAAGAGAGGAGTACTTTCATTACCTGCTGGCAATTGGAGATAATCTGGTGAAATACGAGGTTTTCTAGATATTTCCTGCATTCTGGTGAGGAGATCATTGACTTCTTTATTTGTGGGTAAGTCACTCATCTATGGATCTGAAGCTACTCAACTTTTTTCTTAATTGAGAAGAAATTCTTCAAACACCTTCTTACCTTCCTGGATCATCCTTTTTCAGTTCACAGATTGGAATGACCTTGTTGACATCATGTTCTTTGCGCCATAGAAACTTGAGGTAGTTCCTATTGTCTGGCTTGACAATGAAAGAATGGAACAGTTGCTGGATGTCAGCCTGCTACAAAGTCTTGAGTAAAGTAGATTAGTTCTCCCATGAGGCTATTGTTTAAATTGAGCCCAGTTTTTTCCTTTCCTGGTTTCCTCTGTATTAGAGATGAGCGAATCATTCAAAATTTGCTTCGCCGAATATTCGCCGAATTTCTGACAAGATTCGTATTTAAACAAACTTATTTGTCGAATCTACATTAAAAAATTCCTGCCCAAATTACGTACGTAAGTCAGCGTAGTTAAAAGTACGCAATACGTAAGCATTAGTGTACAAAAGTGCGTATGAATCCTTAGCGTACTATTGACGCGCAAATGTGTCATACGCACGAGGCTAGGCCGCGGCGTACAATCTGTAGAGGCAGTCCATATGAACTAGAAAAATAAGGCGCTCACTGCTGCTAGCTATCAATAAGTGAATAATTTACTAAAAACACCGTACAATAAGTGCATAATAGGACACATTGCAGTACCAGAAAAAGAATACACACAATGGGCTAAAGTGCTGAACCATTAAAAACAGTGTAGCTAAAATACAGCAAAGACATAAGTATGCAAACATTTTAGTGCAATCAATTTCACATTTGCAAGCATAAAAGGCTCAGATATACGTTTGAGTCTCTCCTTATGGCTCCTAGTTGGCATAATAAAACACTGTCTGTCTGGAACACATATTCCAAAATTCAATTGTAATCCACGTGAGGTAAAATTGTAATCCAAACAGGTAATGTGTAATCCACATGGACAATAGAGAATAGCAGCAAATAGAGAACCCTTTTTGCAAAGGGGGCTCCCAAATAACCTGAGAAGGAGGTAAAAAGGAAAATAGGCGCGCTTAGGCGCAACTGGGACATTTCTGCAGAATGGGGGGAGTCCTGACAGCCCTGCCCATCTGGGTGAGAGTCAAACGGGGGCAACACAAACTAAACAAAAACAACTGCCAACTAGCATCTCAGGTGCAGTCCATGGTGTGGCTCCCATAGGTCCTCCTGCAGTGTCCTTGACACTGCCAGTAGTTGGGTTCTTCATATGAGGGACAGCCATGTCAACTCCAGCTGGGTGAGAGTCAAACGGGGGCAATACATTACATTAAAAAGCAGCACATAGAGAACCTTTTTTGCCAAGGGGGCTCCCAAATAACCTGAGAAGGGGGTAAAATGGAAAATAGGTGCACTGCGGCGCAACTGGGACCTTTCTGCAGAATGGGGGGAGTCCTGACAGCCATGCCCATCTGGGTGAGAGTCAAACGGGGGCAACACAAACTAAACAAAAACAACTGCCAACTAGCATCTTAGGTGTAGTCCATGGTGTGGCTCCCATAGGTCCTCCTGCAGTGTCCTTGACACTGCCAGTAGTTGGGTTCTTCATATGAGGGACCTAAATTCCTCCTCGCTCGAGCTGCTGCTGAAGCTCATCAGAGGACGCTCCTGCCTCTTGTAGGCCATGCTTGCTGCGGTGGTGGAACTCCAGTGCCCTCTTCTTCCTGAAGTTGGACTTGAATGGGTCCGAGTGGTGGTGACAATGGCGAGCGCTGCAGCCATTTTCGCTTTTCCGGATCCTCCTGCCGGGACAGCAGGTGTAAGAACTTCTGGCTGCAGTGGTTCCGGAAAGGTTGCATTACTGAAAGAAGCCCCAGCTTCCCCAGCTGCTGCTGGCTTCATCTTCCACAGCAGCTGGTATTGGTGGACCACCGTGGATTGGATTGGAAGGTGAACGATAACATGGTCAGCTGACCCAGCTGTAAGGACTGTGGTGGTGGTGGTGGTGCTGGCAGTCCAGGAATCAGAGGCTCCGGCTGAGGCTGTGGCTTTTTCCTGAACCGGAGGACTCCATCTGGGAACTCCTGCAGGCAGCGCAAGCGTCCTGGACCTGGTGGTTCATCTGGCCACACTTCTGGTTCCGTTGTAGGCACCAGAGGCTTTGAAAGGAGGGTAAACCCGGTCGCAAATGGGCCTTTCAGGGACGCCATGGGGGTGTACTCCACCTGATCCCCAACGTACAGGCTATGACGATGTTGTGGCAAGTACGCCGTTTCACCGACCTGTGGCCCACAAAATATTCCTTTCCATCCTCGTCATCCTGCTGGAAGCCAGACCCTCTCCCAACGGAAAACCAAAGCACAGTTCCCTTCCGGCGTTCCAATGAAGGATCTCCCGGCCTAGGGTGGTCGAGTACCTGGATGACCCAGTCCTCCACTGCGGTTTTATAGTCCCAGAGGGTCTGTGCATGGGCCGTCACAGATGGTGGAACAATTGGGTTCTGCTGTATGGAAGGGGTGGATCTCCTCCTGGGCGGCGAAGTGGACGCTCCAGCCGCCTCCGCCACACAAGCCACAGCAGACGCTCCAGCCGCACGAGCCACAGCAGACGTTCCAGACGCACGAGCCACAGCAGACGTTCCAACCGCACAAGCCACAGCAGACGTTCCAGCCGCACGAGCCACAGCAGACGCTCCAGCCGCCTCACGAGTCGCAGCAACAGCAACCTCAGCAGGTGGTAATGAAGACACAGGCACTGAAGCTGGGTTTCTCTGGCAGAGTTGTGACACCCTGATGTCTGGAGAAGGCGGTGGTTCAGACATCAGGGTGTCTGATGTCCCCAAAAAACGTTTTGTTCCAATTTGGGCGCAGCTGTTTTTTAGCCATGATGATGCTTGCCTCTGGCTCTGAGGTCAGCGCTGGTCTAAACTGGAGGAGGAGGGTGGAGTACTGAGGGAGGAGTCTTCACTCCCTATACGTGCAAAGAAGTTAGATCCCGGTGGGCCAGGCTGTTTTTTTCCAGTTCTGAGGGGGGCGTATCTTCACTTTCCCGCTCTTGCGTGGGCATATCATCATTGTCCCACCTCACGCAGAATGTGTACGTGTCTTACGTTTCATACGCATCATACGTATCGTTAGAGTGTTAAATTTTGCGAAGATTTACGAATAATACAAAGCGAATCCAAAGAAATTCGGATTTGCTTCACAGCTGAAAATTTCCAAGATTCGATACGAATCTACGAAGCGGCAAATGGATTCGCTCATCTCTACTCTGTATGGTACATTTCAAAGAGAAGAATCTAGCATCTAGCATCTTGCCGAAGATTGGAAGAGTGGAAGGGTAAAGGTGCTACCCAACTGTTGGTATTGACTTGGGCAAACTCCTATTCCGTAACCTTGAGAAATGTTTTATCCTCTTTTGCAGGTGCCATCTTGTTGTTTTTGCTTGTCAAATTGAACACTGTTGATCCAAGACTATCATCCTGGGACAGGGAAAAGTGGGTTTAGCCCCAGAACAGTGTCTGGTTAACTGAGGCCTAAGTGTCTGCCTTGGCCAGCTGGAACTCTAAGAGTAGGTCAGTGAAGTCTTGGCATTTCTCATTGTCCTTGCTGGATATTTTTGGAAAACCTTGAAAACATTCAAATAGAGTATTCTCTATGACAACAGGACTGCAGTAGCTCCAATCTAGTCTCTCTGAAGCAACAATGAGGCCTGCTGCTGTACAATAATACATCTCTTTATACATTGTATTTACTTTAGGCCGAGCCGTCTGACCAGCAGATCTAGTTATTCAGTAACTGAAATACTATGTCACTAATTGCCGTTCTGTAGACATATTTCCAGCCAATTCTCAGCCAGGTCCATTGTAAACATAGACTTGTCTGTTTTCTCTGACTTTTGGCGGGGAATTGCTGGCTGATTAGGTTGATCATATTGTTTGTAGTGTTATCGCTAAAAGACATAGAAATATATGGGCTGAGTAGCTTTTAACCCAAGAGCTGTTAAAATGATCATAGGCCTAGCCAAACATGGATTGGTGAGGATGCAACAGGTTTGGTGATCTGCTGGCATGTTGTATTGAACTTGCTGAGGTGTAGGGCCCAGGTACACTGTGGTGTGTAAAGAAAGGTCTGGATGTTAAACGGGTAGTGCATGGTATCTACCTTGGATGTACAGTAGGATGCTGCTGAAGAGAAATGTCTTATTGTTGAGAAATGTCTGCACTGTCAGGAACATTTTCTGCAAGCCTTAGCACACAGCCTTGTTTGCAGTTAAAGTGGTTGTCCGCTTTTTATTATTAATGACCTCTCCTGAGGACAGGTCATCGTTATCAGATAGACAGGGGTCTGACTCCCGACACCACCGTCTATCAGCTGTTTGAAGAGAAAGCAGCGCTGCCTTCTCTGCTCTGTTTACCTGCTCGCTGCAGCAATTGCAGTGGTGAGCAGGTGTACAAGTATGCCTTCTCTATTCACTTCTATAGGACAACTCCATCCAATGCACTTTAACAGACAGAGCTGTCCCATAGAAGTGAATGGGGAAGCCATACTTTGCATTTTCGTGTTTTCATTTAGCTCTCTCTGCCTTCCCAGGGCCATAACTTTTTTATTTTTTCATTGACATATAAAGACTTGTTTTTTGAGGGACAAATTGTACTTTCCAATGCCACCATTTAATATTGCATATGCTGTAAGTGGGAAGCAGGAAAGAAATTCCAAATGGGGTGGAATTGGAAAAAAAAGCCGTTGAGCCACAGTTTTTTTTATATTATTTGGAATGTAGTATAAAACTGACCAGTTACTTTCATTCTACAGGTCAGTATGAATCCGGCCATACCTGATATATATAGTTTTTCTTGTGTTACGATACTAATAAAATAATAAAAACCTTGGAAAAAAAATCCATTTTCTTTTTTTGTCGTCATATTCTGACCCCTATAACTTTTTTGTAGTTATGTGTACGGAGCTGTGTGAGTGTTCATTTTTTGTGGAGTGATCTGGGCGATCTGGGGGTGTATGACTTTTTGATCACTTTTTATTTAATTTTTTTGTGGGAAATAAAGTGACCAAAAACGTTGAATCAGCAATTTTGACTTTTTCTTCCATTTCGCTGTTTGCCATATGGGGAAAATATTTTTATGGCATGGGCATTTTTGCACGTGGTAATACCCATGATGTGTATTTTTTTTTTTTTTATTTTGGGGAAAGGGGGTGATTTGAATTTTTATATTTTTTAAAAACTTTATTTTTTGTTTACACTTTTTTTTATAGTTCACATAAGGAACTATAACAAGCAATCAGTTGATTGCTATTCTCATAGTCTCCAATGCATTAGCATCGTAGTCTATGAGAATTGTACTAGTTTCCTATGGAGCCCATACAGACAGGGGCTCCATAGGAAACACTATGCAGCAGCCTCCTGTTATTCTCTGTGACAGGGGCTGCTGCATACAACTCCGACTCCTCAGAGCACGAACTTCCGGGTTTGCTTGCACTCAGATGTCATAGTCAGTTTTGACCAAAGCATCTAAAGTCTTAATGTCCGCGACTGGCAAAATAGCTGGTCACAGACGTGAGCTGTGGGTGTCTGCTGTATGAAGCTGCAGGCACCCCACGGCTATGGAGCTCGCTCTGCTCAGTGGTTGTTAAGATGGAAGAAGGAGATGTTTTGCTATCTGGTTGTAACTGGCAGAAAAAAAATGGTGACACATTTTCTTTAAGAAGATCCTCTGACACTGTTTATGCAGAGCTTCTATTTCTCCAGCTTTGTCTGTTCTTTTCCATTCCGCTGCTCTGGTTGCAGCCTTGGCTGTGTGTATTATTGTGTGCTGCTTTGGCTCCCATTTCAGCCTTTCAATATGCAAAGGTGGTCTGTATATTAGTAGCCTTTGAGTCTACACATGCTCTTATAAGCTGCTCACTGAGTGTGGCATATTTAAAAGATTGTGACTTAAATGATCCTTTCATCCATCTGTTGGAGAAGAGAGCCAACATTTTCTGCAATCATGCAACTCTGGATGCTGTTTTAGACTTAGTTTTATGTACAAATATTTCACATTTAGAATTAAGATTTTAGAAGCTTTGAAATTACTCCACTAATTACTTCATTTCTTTGTGAGAAGCAAGCACAGCGACAGGGAAGGTCGATTGCACCACACCGCATCATTGAACCCCTCAGATGCCACGTTCATCGTTGATCTGAGATAACCATTGAGGGCTGTCAGGGGTAAATCTGTTAAAAAATGTTTTAAATACTCACTATATCAAAAGAGTCTGCTGCAGCCATCTTGCTTGAAGATCCAGCGCAAAATCTGGAGCAGTTTGTGATGACCTCATTACGCTTGGCAGCGTGGTGACATCATACGTCACCGCGTTCAACATTTTGCAGAGGACTCTTCCTGTGCAAATGGATGAGATGAGTATGATTTGTTTTTGTTTTATCGCCATTTTAAGGAAAATTGATTTGTTACCACAAAGCATGAGGAAATTCGGCTTCACGGCAAAACAAAATTTCCCTGAAATTTGGATCGAAGTCCACTTGGTGAACCTTGCACCAATTCTTAAGTCTCATTCACAGGTCTGTGCTCGTGCTCAAATCCATGAGCAGGTGGTCAGTGATCCATCCGGGAAGCTGTCCGTGAAGGATCCGTGTTGTGTCTGTGTGTCCGTTTTTTGCTGTCCGTGTTACATCCATGTTTCCCTCACACTGAACAGCTGCAATATAATTTTCAAAGCACCTCGTCTTAATGAGCCGTGAAACACGGATGCAACACGAATGACCCCCGGACCGTGCTAAAACACTGATGTCTAAATACACACATTAAAATGAATGGGGACATGCTGTCTGTGGAGAAAACTTATAGCACAAGCCTGTAAAACACTGATGTGTGAATGAAACTTTAATAGCACAGACATCATTTAGTACAATACCTTTCTAACAAAGCTAGAACCAGCCCTGTACCTCACATGGGTCCAGAGATCTCCACATTCACTGCTTCATTTGCTCTGGTAGATTATCTTCAACCTGACAGCTCAGGGGGTGTGTCCTTTCTCAGGGGGTGTGTTCTCTTTTAGGTGGCATGTCTTTTCTGCTGCAGTTCTCTCCCAGTAACTGCCACAGCTTCTAACAGAACATATGGCTGGTGACAGGTGAAGATTTAAATATAAGATTCAAAGGTTTGACCAGCTCAGTGAGACGGACAAAAAATAAGGAAAAGAACAAACAGTAGGTGGCACTATACAGATACAGTTTATTAAATAACTCAGTGGCTATGCTATATTTGTAATTACATGCAGTTACAAAAGTATTCAGATCCAGGTTCTGGTTTTGAAAAATGTAGAATGTTTTGTGACACAACCTCTTTAATAGGTTTATGTCTGAAGTCCTCTCTCTCCGTGTAGGTGTAGGAATAAATAAAAAAAAGTATTAGCATTTTACACTGAATGTATAAATGTGACAGGCGGTAACAGCACATTGTGAAATGAATGTAATATTATTTAGTAGGTGAATACACAAGGACAGTAAATGAAGTAACACTAAACATACTGCAGTGAGGAACACATCTGCTATTCATACCTAATTGTACAAACATCTGCATTGCAAGTCTATGAATGTTCAGTTTTGATCCTTCCTATTATATTATTAGGTGGTGCGCAGACAGGCACCTGCAAGCAATTATACGAAAGTAAAAGAGCTGGAAAACGTATTATATTAATTCTATGTGCATGGCCAGTTATGTACAACATATTTAAAGAACTCTTTGTGAACATTAGTATTTAATCATTAACTCCATGGAGAATAATACTTCTGAATAGCTCGCACTTTAACAAAGAGCTACAGAAATGTCTCTAGCACTATAATAAAAGTATAAAGGACAATGAATACTTGTACATCCTGTTTTATTATGAAAGGTTTTTTTTTGTTGTTGCTTATTCTATACTCCTGCACTATTCTATATTCCTCTACATGTTTCATTTGTAAAAAAAAAAAAAGCAGCATAGTGTTTGGTTTCTATTTGGAATATATAAAGCTCACAAAAAACTGTCTCCATAACACACACATAGCAAAATAAATACTCTTGAAATGCAGAAACCATCTCAAATTCAGTTTTAAATATGTGGTCCAAAAGAAACAATTCCTGATCTACTAGAGTTTCTTTTCCTTGTGGAAGAATTTTGAATCATAGGTATTTGTTTTAATAATTGAACTTCAGTTTGACAGCTTGTCATAGACAATTGGTTATAGATATCCTTTCCCACCAGCAGGGAGATTCAGGAAGCACAGACTTTTCACCATTCACTGTCAGACCCCATAGATGTCTTACAAGACCTTTTGCCACACACATTTACATATTTTTATATTTATATACACTCATATGCATTAGTCATAACATTACAACCACTGGAACTTGACGGGAATAACATTGATTATCTGATCACACTCACATTTGTTAAAGGAGTTATCCCCCAAAGATAACTGGATCTGAATACTTTAGAAACTGCATGTAAGAAAAAAAAAGTAGTATACAGTTATTCAATAAAATGTATCTATATAGCGCCACCTGATGTTTGTTTTTTTCTTATTTCTCTGTCTACCTAGCTGAGGTGGACACTCATGCTCAGTTCCGTACTTCAGCTGTGATAGCAAGAGAGCTGCAGCAGAAACAAATGCCATCAGAGCAGGACATGCCCCCTTGAGATGCCAGCTTGATATAAATCTAGCAGAGCAATGAATGGGGAGATCTCTGGATCCATGTGAGGTACAGGGCTGGTTTTAGCTGTGTTAGAAAGAGACTGCCATGTACTATATGATGGCCTATTTCCATTTTTTACATTAATCATGGGATATATAATGGTAAGACCACATGGTGCAGATGAATGCCTGCATGATTTACCACAGTTTGGCCATGTGTTTAGCGGCACCGTGTGGTCTCACCGTTAGGCAACAACTGAACAGTAAGGTCTTAAAGTTAATGTGTTAGTAGCAGGAAAGATGGGCAAGAGTAGGCACTTCAGCAAATTTAACAAGTTCCAAATTGCAATACCAAGAAATGTAGGAGTTATTACCTACCAACCGTAGTTCAAAGAAGGATAGCAGTTAATAAGTGATAGGGTTATTAGTGCCCAAAGCTCATTGATGTGTGTGGAGAAAAAATGGATGCTCATTTGGTCTAAGCCCACAGAAGAGCAACTTTAGTAAACATTTCTGAAAGAGTTTATGCTGGCTATGATAGAAAGGTGTCAAAACACACTGCATTGTAGTTTGCTGTATATGGGGCTTTGAAGCCACAGACTAGTCAAGGTGACCATGCTGAGACTGTCCACCACCAAAATTGTCTACAACTAGGTCACGGGGCAATGGAAGTAGTCAGCTTAGTCTGGTGAATCATGTTTTCTTTTATATCATGTATGGCTAGGTGCATGTGCATCACTTAACTTGAGAGATGTCACTAGGGTGGCAGTATGGTGTTTCTGGACAATGTTGGGAAAGGTTTATACCTGGCATTTGTACAATTACCACTGACCTAAAACCAGGTACTGTGTACCCCTTCATGGCAACTGCATTTTGTAATGACAGTGACCTATTTCAGTAGTTTAATATTGCAAAATAGTTTAGCCACATGACAGAGTTCAGGTTGTTGAGTTGGTCTCCAAATTTTCCAAATCTTAATAAGATTGATGTCTGTTGGTTGTGCTGAAAAAACAAGCCCAATCCATGGAGTCCCTACTTCACTATTTAGAGGACCTCAAGGACTTGCAGATAACATTTTGGTCCCAGATATGACAGGACACCTTCAGAAATCTGTCTCAATGGGTCAGAATAGTTTTGGTGGCTTGAGGGAGACCTATAAAATGTTAGATAGGTGGCTTTAATGTTGTGGCCGATTAGTGTGTATACTGCATAACTGTCCCACTTAATATCCTCAAATCATTAAACATATTTTAATATGACTCCCAGTGGTGTACCGCCAAAAGCGGCAGACCATGCAACTGCTACGGGGCCCGTGGCAGGAGGGGGCCCGGAGTGGAAGGAAGGCCCTGCCCCCTACAATGTCTGCAGTATGGCTTGTCTTCGATCTGGGCTAAGGCGGGCCTCTGCTTAAGCACCCCTTCCCTTAGATATATGTAGTATGTGTACTGCAAACAGACTTGACAGTCTGCAGGCAGGTGAGCACGCTGCTCACTCTTCTCTTCCTGCTGGGCGCTGCATTAGCCAATCAGCTTTTAGCAGTGCTGGGCTCCTGCTGCTGATTGGCTAGTGCATAGCAGCAGCAGGAGAAAGAACTGAGCAGGCTGGACATGCTCACTGCCTGCTCAATCTTCCACTGGACTCCAGCCCCCAGCCAGCCTCACCTGCAAGTTGTGAGTGAGTAACTGGCTAGTTCATAACCTGGTGGTGGGGGAGCGATTCTGCTTCCAAAGCAACAGCCACCAGAGTTTATTTGGCTGGGGGTGGGAGACACACTGTTCTCTATATATGCATCAGCAGCAACTCTGCTGAACTCTGCTTGCTGCTGATGCATATCATAGAGAGATGCATATCATATAGAGAGTTGTGTACACAATGACCTTCCATCCCCCAATGCTTACTGCTGCTGCATATATAGAGGACAATGTGCCCTAGGCACAGTAACCATCAGAAGCAAGTAGAGTTCATAGTGGGGGGTCTGCTTGGGAACACACTGTCCTCAATATAAGCATAATCATATATACAGTGCCTTGCAAAAGTATTCGCCCCCCTGGAACTTTTCATCCTTTTGCCTCATTTCAGGCTTCAAACAAAAAGATATAACATTTAAAATTTTTGGTGAAGAATCAACAACAAGTGTGTCACAATTGTGAAGTGGAACGAAATTTATTGGATCATATAAACTTTTTTTGTAATAATAAAACTGAAAAGTGGGGCGTGCAAAATTATTCGGCCCCCTTGCATTAATACTTTGTTGCGCCACCTTTTGCTGTGATTACAGCTGCAAGTCGCTTGGGGTATGTCTCTATCAGTTTTGCACATCTAGAGACTGAAATTGTTGCCCATTCTTCCTTGCAAAATAGCTCAAGCAATTTGAGGTTGGATGGAGAGCGTTTGTGAACAGCAGTTTTCAGCTCTTTCCACATATCCTCAATTGGATTCAGGTCTGGACTTTGACTTGGCCATTCTAAGACCTGGATACGTTTATTTTTGAACCATTCGATTGTAGATTTTGCTTTATGTTTATGGGATCGTTGTCTTGTTGGAAGATAAATCTCTGTCCTAGTCTCAGGTATTTTGCAGACTCCAACAGGTTTTCATCCAGAATGGTCCTGTATTTGGCTCCATCCATCTTCACATCAATTTTAACCATCTTCCTTGTCCCTGCTGATGATTCTTCTTGCCACTCTTCCATAAAGGCCAGATTTGTAAAGTGTTCAACTGATTGTTGTCCTATGGACAGACTCTCCCACCTCAGCTGTAGATGTCTGCAGTTCATCCAGAGTGATCATGGGCATCTTGGCTGCATCTCTGATCAGTCTTCTCCTTGATGAAAGTTTAGAGGGATGGCCGGGTCTTGGTAGATTTGCAGTGGTCTGATACTCCTTCCATTTCAATACGATCGCTTGCACACTGCTCCTTGGGATGTTTAAAGCTTGGGAAATCTTTTGGTATCCAAATCCGGCTTTAAACTTCTCCACAACAGTATCACGGACCTACCTGGTGTGTCCCTTGGTCTTCATGATGCTCTCTGTGCTTTAAACAGAACCCTGAGACTATCACAGAGCAGGTGCATTTATATGGAGACTTGATTACACACAGGTGGATTCTATTTATCTTCATCAGTCATTTAGGACAACATTGGATCATTCAGAGATCCTCAATGAACTTCTGGAGTGAGTTTTCTGAACTAAAAGTAAATGGGCTGAATAATTTTGCACGCCCAACTTTTCAGTTTTATTATTACAAAAAAAGTTTAAATGATCCAATAAATTTCATTCCAATTCACAATTGTGACCCACTGGTTGTTGATTCTTCACCAAAAATGTAAAATGTTATATCTTTTTGTTTGAAGCCTGAAATGTGGCAAAAGGTTGAAAAGTTCCAGGGGGACGAATACTTTCGCAAGGCACTATATATATATATATATATATATATATATATATATATATATACAGTACAGACCAAAAGTTTGGACACATCTTCTCATTCAAAGAGTTTTCTGTATTTTCTTGACTATGAAAATTGTAGATTCACACTGAAGGCATCAAAACTATGAATTAACACATGGAATTATATACCTAACAAAAAAGTGTGAAACAACTGAAAATATGTCTTATATTCTATGTTCTTCAAAGTAGCCACCTTTTGCTTTGATTACTGCTTTGCACACTCTTGGCATTCTCTTGATGAGCTTCAAGAGGTAGTCACCTGAAATGGTATTACAACAGTCTTGAAGGAGTTCCCAGAGATGCTTAGCACTTGTTGGCCCTTTTGCCTTCACTCTGCGGTCCAGCTCACCCCAAACCATCTCTAATGGGTTCAGGTCTGGTGACTGTGGAGGCCAGGTCATCTGGCGTAGCACCCCATCACTCTCCTTCTTGGTCAAATAGCCCTTACACAGCCTGGAGGTGTGTTTGGGGTCATTGTCCTGTTGATAAATAAATGATGGTCCAAGTAAACGCAATCCGGATGGAATAGCATGCCGCTACAAGATGCTGTGGTAGCCATGCTGGTTCAGTATGCGTTCAATTTTGAATAAATCCCCAGCAGTGTCACCAGCAAAGCACCCTCACACCATCACACCTCCTCCTCCATGCTTCACGGTGGGAACCAGGCATGTAGAGTCCATCCGTTCACCTTTTCTGCGTCGCACAAAGACACGGTGGCTGGAACCAAAGATCTCAAATTTGGACTCATCAGACCAAAGCACCGATTTCCACTGGTCTAATGTCCATTCCTTGTGTTCTTTAGCCCAAACAAGTCTCTTCTGATTGTTGCCTGTCCTTAGCAGTGGTTTCCTAGCAGCTATTTTACCATGAAGGCCTGCTGCACACAGTCTCCTCTTAACAGTTGTTGTAGAGATGTGTCTGCTGCTAGAACTCTGTGTGGCATTGACCTGGTCTCTAATCTGAGCTGCTGTTAACCTGCAATTTCTGAGGCTGGTGACTCGGATGAACTTATCCTCCACAGCAGAGGTGACTCTTGGTCTTCCTTTCCTGGGGCGGTCCTCATGTGAGCCAGTTTCTTTGTAGCGCTTGATGGTTTTTGCGACTGCACTTGGGGACACTTTCAAAATTTTCCCAATTTTTCGGACTGACTGACCTTCATTTCTTAAAGTAATGATGGCCACTCGTTTTTCTTTACTTAGCTGCTTTTTTCTTGCCATAATACAAATTCTAACAGTCTATTCAGTAGGACTATCAGCTGTGTATCCACCTAACTTCTGCCCAACACAACTCATGGTCCCAACCCCATTTATAAGGCAAGAAATCCCACTTATTAAACCTGACAGGGCACACCTGTGAAGTGAAAACCATTTCAGATGACTACCTCTTGAAGCTAATCAAGAGAATGCCAAGAGTGTGCAAAGCAGTAATCAAAGCAAAAGGTGACTACTTTGAAGAACCTAGAATATAAGACATATTTTCAGTTGTTTCACACTTTTTTGTTAAGTATATAATTCCACATGTGTTAATTCATAGTTTTGATGCCTTCAGTGTGAATCTACAATTTTCATAGTCATGAAAATACAGAAAACTCTTTGAATGAGAAGGTGTGTCCAAACTTTTGGTCTGTACTGTATATATATGTGTGTGTATATATATATATATATATATATATATATATATATATAAAACTTAAATAATGTTGTATAATGCTTTATATTTGTGCGGGGAGGGAGGGGCCCAATACTGATTATTGCTACGGGGCCCCATGATTCCAGTACTATATTAACTATCATTTCATGTATTCTAGATAAAGTGTTATCAAACATCAACTGGCCTTGTGTGAAAAGGTAATCGCCCCTACATACATTTAAAATAAAACTTTTGGTTGTGCCATTGGTTGTGACCTTTAGCTACAACAACTGCAACTGAAAATTCACAATGACTGAAGATCTCTGATACTCTGCACAAATAACTTCAAGTTCTAAGAGTTCTCTGGCCGCTTTCCACCAGTTCCCTGTACTTTGTGATTCAGTGCAGGAAATAGCAAATAGAATAGAGCATTAGAGTACTAGCAGTATTATGTGTAGTGTGCATGCAAGGGCAGTTAGAACAGGAAGTCTGTAAGTTAAAGTTTCAGCCAATAGCTGCACACAGGAAGTGATGTCAGAGAACAGGTTATCATTATGGCAGCCTTCCCTGTACATTCCGATGACATCCAGCAGTTTTGTTATTATTTGCATTCAATACCTATAGTGTGCATATAATTCTGGACAGTTTCATTTGGGGGACCAAAGTGAAAAAATAACTATTTTACCATATATGAAAATTCACTAGGTATTTCACTTTGAAATAGTTCTGTCATCTGTCAAGAAATAAAGCAGCAAAGTATCATGAGAGGTCTGACGAGATGTTAAACTGTGCAATTTGTATAGTAGGCAATAAAAAAAGAATACAATACACTCTTATGGCCAACTTAACTCTTAACTTAAAGGGGTTTTCTGGGATTTTGATATTGATTACCTATTCTCACACTTGAATAGGAACTAGCCACCCTGTTGAAGTGAATTGGACTGCTTGAAATTACTTGCACTTTAACCACTTAAAGGTTATTCCCATCTCAGACAATGGAGGCATATCACTGCGGGTGCGGGTCCCACCTCTATATCGAGAATGGAGCGGGAAAATGAACAGAGGGTGCACTGCGCATGCGCAGCTGCCCTCTATTCATTTATATGGGGCCGCCGAAAATAGTTGAGCACTGGCTCGGCTATTTCCGTCGGCTCCATAGAAATGAATGGGAGCATTGGCCGCGTATGCGCGCTGCGCTCCCATTCATTTCTATGGGAGCAGCAGGGAGCTGCGCAACTGTGGGAACCACTCCTATCAGACAATGGGGGCATATCCTAGCGATATGCCCCATTGTCTATGATTGGCTTCTAGCACCTGCACATCTTTATACAGCTAGAGACGTCGAGTTGTACTTGTACCCACTTTTAACCCTTCAGGAAGTGTAGACTTATCTATGTTTCATGCACCCAGAAAACAATGGAGCAGAAGTACTAATTCCTGCCATGCAGGGGCCGCCCTGAGGGATTGCTATTCTATAATACTAAAGTGCATCCAGAGCCAGAACTGGGAAAGGTGGAATGGGAAGGAGAAATTAGAAGTTATCATAGGAATCTTGAGTAAATGCTTATCTGAACTGAACCAGCCTGTATAAGGATTCCTGCAGCATCATTAACATCATCCTCTGTAGAAGGAATTGGATTGTAAACAATCTACCCTGAAACCTAACTTTCTCTAGGCAAAAGTAAACGTTTTCTACTGTTTTCACTAAAGCTGCCTCCTCTTTATTGCTACTATAAACTTTGCGTCATGACAAAACACCAGGACCCTGCTGACAGACACCATAAAATACTCAAAACCATCAAGGGCCCCTCGCCTCACCATCCGGCAGTGTTCCTGTGGACCAGTTGTGCCCCGGAGGAAAAGGTGTCCTTCCTCCCCTGCAACTGCACGCCAGCCCAGGGAGTCACCAAACCGGCACCATTAGACACTGTGACATATCTCCCAATGCTCACGCATGGCCCCTGCAGTCCGGCTCGCTGCACATATATGTACAGTGCTCTGGATTAGGGACCAGCACCAAGCACCTTGGTTGTTACCCAAGTTGTCAAATGGCAGGTGCTCAGCAGACCCTGGAGTGCAGACAAAAGTTATATTCTCTACTTTTGTATTCTAGTTTTTCATGTATATAGCACTAACTGCCACTGCCTTTATTGGTCCTGGTGGTCATGTTACTGATCAGGTGATTGCTAGGAAGCTAGTAGAAGAAAGCTGCTGAAAATTGCAGAAGCTCATTGTAACTGACACTACTGTGCAGCCTTGGTTATGATCTAAAATAATAGGATTAAAAAAAAAGTTAAATAAAAATGTAATAAATCAATACAATAAAATATTACTCTGAAAAAAAGTACCTCCTTGCCAATCGCTATTGTACCTCTGACAATTACAATGCATACATCAAAATTTACAGTACAAACACTATTAATAACGTTTACTCTAAGGTTATCTCATATCATTAGCAGAAAACTAGATCTGGAATGTAAAACATATTTTTGTTTACTATAAGTTAATTCTAAAAAAGAAAAATAGGTGAAAATCATGTGTATAAAATTAGGAAAAGAATCCTATATCAAAATCCAAAATCAAGTTGATAGCCCACCAAATAAAAAAAAGCCATAAAATAAATACTTACTGAAAACAACAACATTTTGTCTAAGGAAATACAGTAAATTATAAATATATATACATATATACATATATTTAAAAAAAAATAAAAATATATATATATTTATTTATTTATTTATTTTTTCAAATAATACCTCGTATATACCTAGTATACTGTATTCTTTTGTATTATTGATTCAAGTGAAATTTATATGTGTACAAGATTAAACTGATCAAGAATATGAACAAAAAACTATATTATATTATGCATGCTATGATTACAATAGAGCGTTTGAGTTAGTTTATAACTTTTCCACTAGAGAGAGCTCTAGGCCATTTTATAAAATGTTCCAGCTTGTGAGTAGAAAGAATGTCTTATACTTATTAACCCCTTCACCCCCGGAGCTTTTTTCGGTTCTGCATTTTCGTTTTGCGCTCCCTGCCTTCAAACAGCCATAACTCTTTTATTTTTCTGATCACATAGCTGTATGAGGGCTTGTTTTTTGCGGGACAAGTTGTACTTTCCAACGCCACCATTTATTATTGCATACGGTGTAGTGGGAAGCGGGAAAAAAATTCCAAACCGGGTGAAATTGCAAAGAAAACGCTATTCTGCTACAGTTCTACGGGTTTCTTATTTACAGCGTTCGATGTGCATTAAAACTGATCCGTTACTTTCATTCTACTGGTCAGTACGAATCCGGCAATACCTAATATGTATAGTTTTTCCTGCGTTTTCATAGTGATAAAATAATTAGAAAGTTGCCCTTTTTTTTTTTTTTTTTTTTCCTTGTCAAATCTTGACCCCTATAACTTTTTGGTATTTATGTGTACAGAGCTGTATGGGGGCTCATTTTTTGCGGACGATCTGAAGTTTTTATTGATACCATTCTGGGGTGTGTATGACTTTTTGATCACTTTTTATTTAATTTTTTTTAGAAAAAAAAAGCGACAAAAAACGGCAAATCGCCATTTGGACGCTTTTTTCCGCCACACAATTCGCTGTATTGGAATTTTTTTTTTATATTTTAAAAGTACGGGCGTTTTCGGTCACGATGATACCCATGATGTCTATATTTATTGTTATTTAGGTATTTATTTTTTACTTATACGGAAAGGGGGGTGATTTGAACTTTTACATCTTTTTTATTTTTTATATATTTTTTAACTTTTTTTTTAAATTTTTTTTTACTATTAGAAAGCTCAAATATGGGCTTATATATTGTGGCTTTTTTTTTTTTCTTTATGAGCAATTCTGGGTTTTATAGACTCAGAAAGACATGAATTGCTCATTTCTTATCCTGGCCTGCCATCTAGTGGCCAGAATAAGAATTGCACTTTGAAAACTGTAATCCTCACCAGCGAGGATTACAGTTTTCATATGGTGTACAGACACCCCGATTGGCCACACGGGGTGTCTGTACACCACCCGGAAGCGAACGCTTCCGGGTTTAGCCGCAACTAGATGCCGTGATCACGTGTGATCACGGCATCTAGTCAACCCGGAAGACGCCGCCGATATAGTAGGTAGCGGCAAGTCTCTGCTGTTAGAAACAGCAGAGACTTGCCGGCCATGACGCCCGCCGCACCCGCGAGCGGGCGCCATGTGCCCGCATCGCCCCAGCGCCGTACATGTACGGCGCTGGGGGTGAAGGGGTTAATCAATTACAGGGATGTATGGGAAAACGTCCAAAAGTCTGTGTCTGAGCTAGGTTATATATATTGACTCATATATTGCCGTTTGCACGGTTTAACCTAAGTTGGGATAGCTGGGCCTATGACGGGTATCTACGTTAGGGTTACTCCACTTAGTGGGAGCTGTTTGGCTCTGGTCTTACCTCAATTCCCTTCATATTCATCTATGTATAGGGATGTGACCCCTTATCATGTGACTCTTCGCCATCACTGATGCGGCAGGAGCCCGGTCATGTGATCAGGATACGCGATCTTTGCGTTCCACACATGCGCTCCACCACACAGGCGCTGCACCATACCGGAAGTTCCGGTCACGTCATCTTTAGTCACGTGACCTGGGCGTCTAGCACGCACCACTACATAAAAGGACCAGGGCCGTGACACGCTACATGCCTGGTGCAGCAGGATGTGCGTTGAACAGAGTACTGGCCACAGGGTGGTAAGTAGCGTTAGTGGATTAAAGATATTGAGGTGAGTTTGGCCGGCATGCCCCTAACTGCCTGTGTATATCCTTTTTCAGGTCATCATCAAGGTGTGAACATACACTGGGAGTGCTCATTTTTGTATCGCCATACATCTACCCCTGCTACCTTGCATCACTACTATCAGTGACCCATGTATTGGGGATAAATTGGTTATTTATATACATCATAGGTTACTCACATATATATTATATAGTCCTCCTGATGAACCCACACGGATCGGTGGGGGAAACGCGTTGAGGAGATATACATTGAGGACATCTGATTAATTATTTGTTGAGGATATCGTAATGTGTTTAGGGCATCAACAGGGGAAGACAGGTTAGGTTGGAGGACAGGGAATCCCTACCATTTGGGGAGATCCCTGGGCTGAGACTTAGACAGTAACCTGATCAGGGTAAGGTCTCAGTGATTTGATTTATTTCCCTCCTCTACCTTTCCCCGCATTTCTGCCAGTCCAGGGCTTTGTGAATTCTGGATATGCTTATATATGTATTGTTTTTGGGATTTTTTAATGAATTGTATTAAAACATTATATTTTTTAAGGGTCTTTGTTTATATAGTGTGATTTTTCTGAGCTAGGTTACTATAATCTACAGATCAATTCAATCAATTTAATAAAGTAAGCAGCGGCTTACCCTTCCCAAAACTGTGTATAGCCCTATTTGCCGAGTGATATGACATTGCTTTATGTGCTTTATAGAACCAAATACAACTATATATAGAAAGCAGAGAAAGTCAAAACCCTCCATTCACAGCCTGTATAAATTTACAGCAGTTTAATAATATATTCAACAGTACTGAAAAAATAGAATATAATCCGTTATATTAGATTGGGAACAAAAAGATACTAAAAAATATACACAAAATACGGTACTGACCAAAAGTTTGGACACACCTTCTCATTCAAAGAGTTTTCTGTATTTTCATGGCTATGAAAATTGTAGATTCACACTGAAGGCATCAAAACTATGAATTAACACATGTTGAATTATATACTTAACAAAAAAGTGTGAAACAACTGTAAATATGTCTTATATTCTAGGTTCTTCAAAGTAGTCACCTTTTGCTTTGATTACTGCTTTGCACACTCTTGGCATTCTCTTGATGAGCTTCAAGAGGTAGTCATCTGAAATGGTTTTCACTTCACAGGTGTGCCCTGTCAGGTTTAATAAGTGGGATTTCATGCCTTATAAATGGGGTTGGGACCATGAGTTGTGTTGGGCAGAAGTCAGGTGGATACACAGCTGATAGTCCTACTGAATAGACTGTTAGAATTTGTATTATGGCAAGAAAAAAGCAGCTAAGTAAAGAAAAACGAGTGGCCATCATTACTTTAAGAAATGAAGGTCAGTCAGTCCGAAAAATTGGGAAAACTTTGAAAGTGTCCCCAAGTGCAGTCGCAAAAACCATCAAGCGCTACAAAGAAACTGGCTCACATGAGGACCGCCCCAGGAAAGGAAGACCAAGAGTCACCTCTGCTGTGGAGGATAAGTTCATCCGAGTCACCAGCCTCAGAAATCGCAGGTTAACAGCAGCTCAGATTAGAGACAAGGTCAATGCCACACAGAGTTCTAGCAGCAGACACATCTCTACAACAACTGTTAAGAGGAAACTGTGTGCAGTAGGCCTTCATGGTAAAATAGCTGCTAGGAAACCACTGCTAAGGACAGGCAACAATCAGAAGAGACTTGTTTGGGCTAAAGAACACAAGGAATGGACATTAGACCAGTGGAAATCGGTGCTTTGGTCTGATGAGTCTGTGTCTTTGTGCGACGCAGAAAAGGTGAACGGATGGACTCTACATGCCTGGTTCCCACCGTGAAGCATGGGGGAGGAGGTGTGATGGTGTGGGGGTGCTTTGCTGGTGACACTGTTGAGGATTTATTCAAAATTGAAGGCATACTGAATCAGCATGGCTACCACAGCATCTTGCAGCGGCATGCTATTCCATCCGGTTTGCGTTTAGTTGGACCATCATTTATTTATCAACAGGACAATGACCCCAAACACACCTCCAGGCTGTGTAAGGGCTATTTGACCAAGAAGGAGAGTGATGGGGTGCTACGCCAGATGACCTGGCCTCCACAGTCACCAGACCTGAACTCAATCGAGATGGTTTGGGGTGAGCTGGACCGCAGAGTGAAGGCAAAAGGGCCAACAAGTGCTAAGCATCTCTGGGAACTCCTTCAAGACTGTTGGAATACCATTTCAGATGACTACCTCTTGAAGCTCATCAAGAGAATGCCAAGAGTGTGCAAAGCAGTAATCAAAGCAAAAGGTGGCTATTTTGAAGAACCTAGAATATAACACATATTTTCAGTTGTTTTACACTTTTTTGTTAAGTATATAATTCCACATGTGTTAATTCATAGTTTTGATGCCTTCAGTGTGAATCTACAATTTTCATAGTCATGAAAATACAGAAAACTCTTTGAATGAGAAGGTGTGTCCAAACTTTTGGTCAGTACTGTATATGAAAATAAAATACATATATTATCCCTTGTAAATACTGAATGCAGAGACAATATGATGCTAGATATTGCGGTTAACGGAAAGTACTTAACAAGGTATAATTCCTTATTTTTCGATAATGGATTGGTGCACTAATGTTTAACCAAACCTTAGGGAACAGGATATTTTACTGTAACTGATTCCTCCTTTATGCAAAAGATGATATATGCAGGCTTGAGATTGTCTACCAATTACTGGTTATTGTGGTTCTTCTGAACATAAAATATATGGGATAGTCTTTAGTATTAGTATTTGTTTTTAGTTACTCCTGCAAGTTATCAATAGCTAGCTATCAAAACTTACGGTGGTCCAGCAATAGATTAGTTTAGGATATTCCTATAAATTGATCCAGCAACGTGTGATAAGTGTTATGCCTTAATAGACTATGGGGGACAATTACTAAGACTGGTATTTTAGACGCTGAAGTTATGTAGAGGCACAGGCCTCTACAAAACTTCGGGGCATCCAGCGCCGGTCTAAATGTAAGCCAGCTTCCTTGCTGGCTTGCATTTAGGCCATTTTCTACGACTAAGGCTCCATTCACACATCCGTGAATGGCGTCCGCATCCGATCCGCAACGTTGCGGACCAGGTGCAGACCCATTCACTTTCAATGGGGCCACAAAAGATGCGGACGGCACACTGTTCTGCGGCTCCGGATAAAAATAGAACATGTCCTATTCTTGTCCGGATCCACGGACAAGAAAAGGCATTTCTACTATGTGCGGTCCGCAAATTGCGGACTGCACATGGCCACTGTCCGTGTTTTGCAGATCTGCAAATTGCAGATCCGCAAAACACGGACAACACACACACAGATAGTGAATGTAGCTTTAAACAGGAATATAAAATCGTGAATGAGATGAGCCTATCGGCCCATCCCCTTCCCCGCCAATGTCACGGACACTTTTTTTAGACCTGGTGTGAGCAGAGAAAAGTTGAAGATTGCAGCACAAATAACCTTTGTGCCACAATCCGCGCCAGAAATACACTTACTATAGGAGTATTTCTGATTGTAAATGACCAACTATATACTTAATTTTTAGCTATATAAATGTGCTTACATCATTATACATGGCCGATTGTATTCAATTTCTAATCCCCTGATTAGCCTATTCTCAGTCATTTTTGGTAAACTGGTTGGGGTCTTTTTATGTTTTGCTCAGTTATTTTAACCGTTGCATGATTTTTTTATTCAATATAGATAGGGTATATCAAGCTCCACTTGGGGGAATTATTCATTGGAATCTACCGTACCTTTTAAGGGTGCGTACCCTGCTAAATGCCAAGTGAGGATCTTACAGGATTTTATAGGGATAACATTCAGGGGTGGCCACTGATAACTGGAGGACCCTTACAAAAACATTGTGCCCGATGTCTTGCTTCTGCATACCTGCAACTTTCATCTTTTTAAAATGAATGATGACTTTAAAAGTCATAATTTATGCTATCTCTTCAGAATACAATAGTCTGGATGGTCTAGGGAAATAATGAGGTCAATTAAGATTAGTTGTGGCAATGGATCAAAAGTTCTAACCCCATCTTCCATGTTTATGGGAGATATTAATCTTGCCATGACAGTGAAGAGCACATTTGACATGTTGTCAGGGGTGCTCCACTGAGCGACATGATAAAACCATGAAGTTCTTGCCATTCACTGTTCAGTGTGCACGTTACGGTCCTAACTTGTCCATGTGGAAGACCTGTGGTCTAACCAAATCTATATGCTGACATTTGCCCCTGAATCAATCTTTTGAGCCATTACCCAAGGAAGCAATCTTGCCACTGCAATTATATAAACATTGATTTTATATAGAGCACTGAAGTAATGTCTCTCTAATTATTATTAGTGGCTGGTCCAGACTTGTTTAGTAAAATTCAAGTAGTTGCTTCCTCCAATTGAGTATCTTGGAGATAAACAGTGAATATTATGTTGCACAGAATTTGTGCCTTTGTGTGGACATATAGGAGAAAACCCATTTGTTATATTATACACAGCATCATGTGTCCACAACTATACAATAACATCTCTAGTGGTCTAGGCAGGGAAGTGGTTAGTAATAACCAGGGCCGGCCTTAGGGTAGATGGCGCCCTGTGCGAAACTTTCTCTCGGCGCCCCCCCCCCCCCGAGTGACAGTACTAACGTCATACAGTATAGAGCTATAAATACAGTGCAGAGATATATAGAGTGATATAGGTAGGTAGAGTAAGACAGTATATATATATATATATATATATATATATATATATATATATCTACACTGTATTTATAGCTCTCTATACTGTCCTATATCACACTATATATCTCTGCACTGTATTTATAGCTTTCTATATTGAAATGTAACCTAATATAGCGCACATACCTCATACATCCAGTGACGTCTCCTCTAATATAGATCTTCTCTTTCCTCATCTTCTCCTTTCAGACCAGACGCCATTTTTCAGCCATTTCTCATCTCTGCAGTTTGACAAAAAAAAAATCTTAGTTTACACAGTGTCCTAAAATAACTGCGCCCAGCAAATAGTGTTCCGTAATAGTGCGCCCAGTAATATAGTAAACATAACGCTCCCCAGAAATAACTGCGCTGATACTGTGCCAGGTGCCCCCACAGTAATAGTGCCCCCCACAGTAATAGTGCCCCCCACAGTAATAGTGCCCCCAAAGTCCCAACTAATAATTCTCTGCCAGAGTGCACTTGTTAGTAATAGTGTCCCCAACAGTACTAATGTCCCCACTGTGCCCCAGAAGTAATAATGCTTCCAATGTGCCAGTAAGAAGTGCCCCCCAATAATGTGCCAGAAGTTCCCCCATTGATTCCCCCCCAAAATCATGTGCCAGTAAAAAGTGTCCCACCCCCATAGATGCCCCCCAAATTATGTGCCAGTAAGAAATGCCCCAGTGCCCCCATGTGCCAGTAAGAAATGCCCAGTGCCCCCATGTGCCAGTAAAAATGCCCCAGTGCCAGTAAAAATGCCCCCAGTGCCCCCCATGTGCCAGTAACAATGCCCCCAGTGCCAGTAAAAGTGGCCCCCAGTGCCAGTAAAAATGCCCCCAGTGCCCGCATGTGCCAGTAACAATGCCCACAATACCCCCATGTGCCAGTAAAATGCCACTATGTGCACAGTAAAAATGCCCCCAGTGCCCCCTTGTGCCAGTAAAAAATGCCCCCAGTGCCAGTACAATGCTCCCATGTGCCAATAAAAATGCCCCAGTGCCCCTTGTGCCAGTAAAAATGCCCCCAGTGCCAGTAAAATGCCCCCAGTGCCCCCTTGTGCCAGTAAAAATGCCCCAGTGCAGTAAAAAATGCCCCCAGTGCCCCCATGTGCCAGTAAAATGCCCAGTGCAGTAACCCCAAAAATGCCCCAGTGCCCCCATGCAGTCCAAAAATGCCCCCAGTGCCAGTAAAATGCCCCAGTGCCCCCATGTGCCCAGTAAAAAGCTCCCATGTGCCAATAAAAATGCCCCCCCAGTGCCCCCTTGTGCCAGTAAATGCCCCCAGTGCCCCCATGTGCCAGTAAAATGCCACTATGTGCCAGTAAAAATGCCCCAGTGCCCCCCATGTGCCCAGTAACAATGTCCCCAGTGCCAGTAAAAGTGCGCCCAGTGCCAGTAAAAGTGCCCCAGTGCCCTCATGTCCAGTAACAATGCCCACAATACTCCCATGTGCCAGTAAAATGCCACTATGTGCCAGTAAAATGCCCCCCAGTGCCCCCTTGTGCCAGTAAAAATGCCCCCAGTGCCAGTACAATGCTCCCATGTGCCAATAAAAATGCCCCCAGTGCCCCCTTGTGCCAGTAAAATGCCCCCAGTGCCAGTAAATGCCCCCAGTGCCCCCCTTGTGCCAGTAAAAATGCCCCAGTGCTCCATGTGCCAGTAAAAATGCCCCAGTGCCAGTAAAATGCTCCCATGTGCCAATAAAAATGCCCCCAGTGCCCCCCTTGTGCCAGTAAAATGCCCCCAGTGCCAGTAAAATGCCCCCAGTGCCCCCATGTGCCAGTAAAATGCCACTATGTGCCAGTAAAAATGCCCCCAGTGCCCCCTTGTGCCAGTAAAAATGCCCCCAGTGCCCCCCTTGTGCCAGTAAAAATGCCCCCAGTGCCCCCCTTGTGCCAGTAAAATGCCCCCATGTGCCAATAAAAATGCCCCCATAAAAAAAAATAAACACTTACTTACCTCCATGGAGCCGGCAGCGATGCGATGCAGGCCTCTTCCGGCCTGTGTCCCGCGCTGTACGGCTCAGGCGGCGCGATGACGTCATCGCGCCGCCTGAGCTGGCCTCTGATAGGCTGCAGGCCCTAGGCCTGCAGCCTATCAGAGGAACGGGCAGGGGAGACGCCTCTCCCTCCTCTGCCCCGCATCTCCAAAGGCAGACTATGGAGATGAGCGCTTCCACAAGGGAAGCGCTCATCTCCCTCTGCCCCACCGCCGCCCCCAACTGTGCGGCACTTGCAGGGCACGGCCGGGCCATTAAGGGGGCGCTCTGGCAGGGCGCCCCCTTAAGTTCCGGGAGTGAAGCGCCCTGTGCACCGCACGGGTCGCACACCCAAAGGCCGGCCCTGAGGGCAATGAAGGGGTAATGGTGATATCCCTGAGGGATCAGCCAGCAAAAAAAGTTAATGATAACATCTCTGGCATCTAATATAGTGAACTACCTATGAAGAGGTTAGCAATCTCCACTGAGGGCTGCAGGACTCCTTCAGCTTGCTCCCTCATCTTTGCTTACACAGCTCAGATACTTAAATTCTGCAGCCAATTGTCAGCTAATCACAGAGCAGCACAGACAATCACAGAGTCTCTGTATAATCTACTGTATGAGAGGCAAGAGAAGCAGAGTACTTCAGGGAATGGAATTAGGCAGGAGAAAATGGGCCAATTGCTCAGAGAACCTATCCAAATAGGGGCCTTCTGCTTTAGCTGTACTGTTCAGTTGCCTGTCCATGGAAGTAGACTAACAAATGAAAGGCAGTGACAGAACTAATTATTAGTGAACAGAATGTTTTATCATTTATGATACTTGTTACTGGCCCCAAATTCCACTTTAGCAATAATTCTCGTCTGTAGTCTGATTTCTCTTTTTTTCATTTTTTTTTCAAGTCTGAGATCTGGTTATTTTTTATTTTTTTAAGCTTGGGTCTGATTATTATTTTTTATTTTTTTTTAGTTTTTATAGTCAGGGATTGTTTTTTTTAAATTATTTAAATATTTTTAAAAAAGTTCACCAAAAACACAAATACACATTTGGTACTGCCACAATTTTAATTGTAACAACCTATAGAATAAAGTGAACTTGCTTTTTTGCTGTACAGTAAAAAGTCAGTGGTTTTATGTATTTTCTGCCCCAACAAAAAGTAATAAAAAAGGGATAAATTATTATATGTATTATGTACCCTAAAATAATACCACTAAAAATACAACTATAAAATCCAATCCTATCACCAACCTCACCCTGCAAAAAAAATAAAACCTAATCAATAAATAATGTACCCCAAAACAATGCCATTCAAAATACATTTTCTAGAAAAACAAACCTTAATATATTTGGATTTTGATATGGATTTAGATGCAGATTTACCATGGAATTGCTGTGGATTTCATCCTTTGCAATGAAATCCCCAGTAAATTCACTTCAAAATCCACATTTGTCAGATGTGGATTTTGCTACAGATTCACTGAAGATTACGGCATAAAATTAGGGTATGAATTCTCCCTTCCAACCATTGTTTGCTTCTGGACCAAAATGGTAATAAAATGTGTCAATATGAGCTCCCAGTAGTTCCCAGTAGTAGATGAGACAAGCAGATCTCCAGAGTCACAAGCAGATCTCCACAAGAGTGTTTTGCTGTACAAGATCCATAACATTCATATTCATTAAATTATCCAATGAATTATTACACTGAGAAACTCGAGGTTTCAATGGAATCTTTTTGGATGCGACCATTAATTCAGGTTTTCTGATGCAGTTTTGAAAGTCAAAATCAGAAGTGGATCATAAAAGGAGGTAAAGTATAAAGTACAGATACAACTTCTCTTTTTAAAATTCACTCCTGGTTTTGGCTTCAAAAACTGTGTCAAGAAACTTGACTGTGTGTTCATACCCTAAGTCAAGAGAAACGCATTTATCTTTGGAGCATCATTGCTTACTGATGGGAAACTCTCTATACTGTGTCTATCAGAAATGTCACAGTGCATTAGTAGTAAAACAACAGCAGCTACTGGGTGTCTAGCTGTGGGGCTTGTTTTCTACCAACCCTAGAAATATCACAATGTTTACCTGACTAGGTAGAAAGCAACAAAGCAGTTTTAATTTGGTTTTGTAGTAAATTAATACAAATCTCTCTTAAAAGCAACCAAACTTTTCATTTCCAGATTTTACTGCATGCCATATTGCATCCAGTGCCATGTGATAGTGCAGCAGGGTTGATAAACTCATAACTTCATTCTTAGCATGTTAGTAACTGGTCATCAAGTACATTTTCCTCCCTTCTTTTGTTTGTTTCTGTGTTTTTAGATTTGGATATTTTGAATAGGAAATCATTTCTAAACTATATGACATAATTAGAGTTTAGATGATAGTCAGTATGAGTCAGACTTCAAAGAACTCTCATAGTATTCTAGTCAACATAAAAATGTGTCAATCGATTCTTGGAGGTCATTCAGATTATAAAGAATTCCCATAGGCTAACATATAAATGGCACATACCTGAACTTGTCTTTTCTTCCATTTAGTTGAACCACTTTTTTGCCACCTGTCAGAGATAACCATCATGTGGTAAGTGATCTCTCTGCAGGTGGGCATTGTGTGCCAAGAAATCACATGCTGTGTACTTGTCATACACACATACACTTCCATTTTATGCAAAACAATATATAAAGAGAAAAGTAGTTAAGTAATTGGTCATATGATTTTATATTAATTTCCACAATGTACTTGCCTTTTCTTGTCTTTTCTCCTAACTCTTCACAGTATTTCAGTGCTAAAGACACTTTTAAAATGAGATCATATGAGGTCAAATGCATATATTTAATGTATATTCCAAAACAGAATGAAACAGCTCAAAAATGTAATTCTCCAAGTCTAAACTATTAGGGTCCACTATCTTCTTATTAATTGATTATTTTTTAGCTGGAAGATTTTACCCCATATATTCTAGGATCCAAAGTATTTCAATGAAAGCAGATCTATTTATGGGAAATGAAAGCTGCCAGAAAATGTCACTATCTTCAAGTTAATATTGGCTTAGCATTCGTAATTTTAACATACTTTTAAAAAGGACACAGTTGCCAGGATGTTGTGGAAATGTAATATTCAGCCAAGCCTTAAAAATGGTGTGATGAAATGAAGAAAAAGCAGAAACATTGGCACTGATAGCACCATAACCAAAAACACAGGGGTGACTTCATACTATAAATACAATGTGTGGATTAACCATTTAGTGCTGTTATTCACATTCATTTTTTAAGAACATTTTGCTCCATATTTCTTGGGAATACTTAGCTTCAGAATTCAGCCCCCCAAAATGGTTGACAATGATTAGAAGTTTTATTCCCTGATCTTTTGTACAAACCATGAATTTCAAAAATAATCTTTCTATATATTGAGAAAAAAACCTTTATGCCTTCTCACCTGAACAACAAGGTTCCTTGGCTCCTGTTCATTTGCAAAGGTGGTTTTTGTTGTTATTTTGGATTTCACCCAGACTGTTTTATGGCTCTGCCTTTTGATCCCTGTCTGCCCTGACCTGCATCTGTTTATTGTGCTACCTGCCAGCCGTCACCTCAGATGTGTACACTACACTTCTGATATCAACTTTGGCAATACCATCTGTAAGCCATTAGTGGTTGAGGTCTCTGAGGACACTTGCGCAAAACCCATACTCCCATTTTAATGAAAGTCACAAACTCTGTTAAACTGCACCTCCAGCCTCCAATTTAGCCCAACGTCTAATCTAATAGTGACGTGGGTCCATAATCTTGTCCAAAGGCCTGACTGCAACAGAGCAATTATCTAAAGCACATTAAAATCAATTGGCAGCAATATAATGTATGGTTGACCTGTGTCTTCCAGACTAAAATTGGTCATACACATTAGATCTATGTCAGCCAAACCCAACCATCTGAGATGACCATCTAATATGTATGGAGTCTCCTGACTATTCCTCCACCACTGTTGTTGCGTTAAATAAGAATCAGCCATGTTGGATTTCAACTGCCTGATTCTTTTGTTCTCTCCTTTCCCCATTCACTATATATATACACGTATATGTATGAAGAATCTGGAGAGATAAAGTAGTTGTCAGCTTGTATGGCCAGCTTAAATTACAGTTTAGCTAGCAGATGAATATCCCAATCAGATAACCCCATTCTGTGACATCCATATAAATGGATTACATGGAATATTTGACTTGTCAACACTAACATTATCCATTATGAGTGTGACATACAAATCCTGAAACATTGCACTTGTGAACTCCTACTCTTTTTTTCAAATAATTTATGGAAATAACCATGGTGTTTAATTTTCTACATTTCATTCAAAGTTTTTGGAGATGGTTTTGTAAACTTTTTCTGTCTAATAAACCTCTTGAGGTAATTACCTCCTTATATAAATTGATCAGTCTAAAACTTTTAATATTGCAAGTTGCCACAGTTTCGCAATATGGTTATTGGTGGTTTTTAAAAGCAAAAAACACATCCATACCTCTCAACCGTCCTGGAACTGGTGATATTGTTGTGAATTTCAGTGGCTGTTCTGTTGTCCAAGAATGGCTAAGGTATGTCCTGTTCTCTGCTGTCTCTGTGTCCATAGGATGCAGAGATAGCTGATTATAGTGGTGAAGCAGGGAGCTGTCTGCTCCCGGTTTCATCATTCAACTCAGCTGCCGGAGCTTTCCGGCAGCAGTGGAGTCAGGATGTGGTCACACATCCCTCTGCTGGTCTGTGTAGGAGGAGCATGCCGGCCAGGAATCAGCCTTTGTACTTTTCCTACACAGCTAGGATGATGTTTGACAGTATCCTGCTGCTACTGGGGAATGCAGAGTGATCTGTGATCATCATCAGAGAAACAAGGTGAGTATTTACTGCATTTATTTTTTACCTCCTGTGAAGGGGTGCATCTGGGCATAACAACTATGAAGGTGGAACATCTGGACATAGGTACTGTGAAGGGAACACATCTGGGCATAACTACTGTGAAGGGGCATATCTGGACATAGCTACTGTGAAGAGGGTACATCTGGGCATAACTTGTAAAAGAGGCACATCTGGGCATAACTACTGGGAAGGGGGAACATATCTGGGCATTACTACTGTGAAGGGAAACATATGGGTATAACTATTGTGAAGGGGGCACAATGTGGGCATTACTACTGTGAATGGGGCCATATCAGCTTTACAAAGGGGGAATAATTACTATGGGGCATTAAGGGGACTGGGTGTGTATGGTTACTCTTTGGGCAGAGTTAGAGGCGTAGCAGTATGAAAAATTCCCACTGTGCGTAAGGCACCCCACATATTATTCCCTCTTTACAATTTTCAAAAGATGGGAGTTATGACATCTTTTTTTAACATTCCACTGTAAAACTGTGACACATCTCAAAACTTTGGTTAATTTTGTGTGATTTTGCCACATGATTTCTGTCCGTTCCACAACATGGCTATTTGCAAACCCAGACTTAAAGCTGAGGGTTCTTTTTTTTTTTAAAAGGGAACTCTTTTTGTAAGAACTAAATTAATATGTACAAAAATACATATAAAAGCCTACAGTATGTTGGCTTCAGTGGTAACAAAAATGGCTAGCAAGGAAATGATTAATTCAAAGTTACTAAATAAATACATAATCTACCAATCAAATATTACATTTTTCTATCATTGAGAGCCATAAAAAAACAAAAGACATGAATATTCCTTAAGCTATCCTTCGCATTTCCTTTTTTCAACTACATGCAATGCACCCAATTTGAAAAATATGGTCAGCAAAATATTTTACGTCCCCTACAATTAATGTGCTTCTAAAACATTCAATTAGAAGTGGTAAAAAGGCAAGATTTGGCTATAAAGAAATGGAAACTTTGCCACTGGGATCTTGCCAGAAAACTATTCTTTGACACATTTCAGAATTCATGTGTTTTCTGTTAAGCAGTGGAAACATGGAATGCAAGAGCACATGTTTAACACTTTACACGCTACATAGATTTCAAAAGAAAAAAATATATATGCTTGTCTTTACATGAATTCCTGATATTTAGAAATTCACCTCTGTATGATCACTCTGCCCATTTCTAAAGATCTAGTTTTATTAATGAACTAGCAGAAGGACCTGGTTTCGCCTGGGTATATTTTGTCTATTTCATTTAGTGTTTGTGTTTGTTGTTGCAGAGAGAAAGTCAATGCAGCTGACAGTAGTTGATTTTTACCTTCATTATTTCAATCCCCATTGGCTGCGGAGTGGGAGGGGGCGTGACCTGACCGGGTCGGGGACGTGGTTTAGTGGGACTTTAGAGGGGGTTGCTTTTAAGTCCTTCTTTTGAGGGTGGCCTGAATTAAAGCTCGATACCATGGTAATTTATGAGGACACGCAATGGGTCGCAGAGGAAGAAAACATCGCTTCGCACGGGTATGTTTATTTCATTTAGTGCTTCTGGTTGTTGTTGCAGAAAAAAAGTCAACCTCCCACCCACCCCTGCAGCTGACAGAAGTTGAATTTTAGCTTCATTTTTTCAATCCCTGTTGACTGCGGAGTGGGAGGGTGTGTGGCCTGACTGAGTCGGGGGCGTGGCTTAGCGAGATCTGGGGCGGGGGTTTTAAGTCCTTCTTTTGAAGGTGGCCTCAATTACAGGTCAATGCCATGGTAATTTATGAGGACACGCAATGGGTAGCAGTGGAAGAAAACATCTTTTATTACTACTGAACGGTCTAAAATTAGTGTATTTCATTTATTTCATTTAATGTTTCTGTGTGTCGTTGCAGAGAGAAAGTCAATGCAGCTGACAAGAAGTTGATTTTTACCTTCATTTTTTCAATCCCCATTGGCTGCAGAGTGGGAGGAAGCGTGACCTGACCGGGTCGGGGGCGTCGCTTAGCGGGACCTTGGGGGGTTGCTTTTAAGTCCTTCTTTAGAGGGTTACCTGAATTATAGGTCGATGCCATGGTAATTTATGAGGACACGCAATGGGTAGCAGTGGAAAAAAACATCTTTTATTACTACTGAATGGTCGTAGTCTAAAATTAGTGTATTTATTTTATTTAATTTAATGTTTCTGTGTGTCGTTGCAGAGAGAAAGTCAATGCAGCTGACAGAAGTTGATATTTAGCTTCATTTTTTCAATCCCCATGGGCTGCAGAGTGGGAGGGGGCATGACCTGACCAAGTCAGGGGCGTGGCTTAGTGAGACCTGGGGTGGGGGTTTTAAGTCCTTCTTTAGGGGGCAGCCTGAATTACAGGTCGATGCCATGGTAATTTATGAGGACACGCAATGGGTAGCAGTGGAAGAAAACATCTTTTATTACTACTGAACGATCTTAGTCTAAAATTTGTCTAAAACATAAGTTACATTTCTGGTAACCGGAATACCCCCTTTAACAGTGTCATCCACAGCGCTCTGCCCCTTTAAAGCAGCGAATAGAAATGGCTGAGCTCCTCAGCTGGCTGCTAATTACCTGGCTAGGTTGTTATGGAAACCTGGGCGCATCTGGAGAAAATGGCAGTTGGAATTTGAAGTGAAATGCTCCCAGACTAATATTGGCTAATGGAGATCATATTTTGGGAATATCTCGGGAATGGTACGTCCTAGAGAGCTGAGACCTGGACACCTGCACTGATCTAAAACCTTCCTGGACACCTGATGTACCTGTGTGCCGAATTTGGTGAAAATCGGTCCAGTAGTTTGGTCGCGCATAGAGAACAGACAGAAGGACAGACATATTTGGTCATCCATCCCCATATTTGGTCTCCACACAGGAAGACATGAAGTTGTGCTCCTCATGAAAACAAACCTGTTCTGTTGCACTCAAGATTTCCTTCAATAATCAAGAAGAAAGTCCTCCCTCATATAAGGTCACAAAGGGTACGGACACACAGTCAGGCTTCCTAAAGCAGTTTTGGAAGTCAAAATCAGGCGTGAATCATAAAAGGAGAGAACGTATAAAAACAGATATGACTTATATTCTTTTTTTAATTCAGTCCCAGTTTCGGCTTCCAAAACGGTATCAGGAAACCTAACCATGTGGTTGTACCCAAAAAGTGTCAGTCTGATAGACCCATCCAATTTATGTATTACACAGTCAATTCTTTGAATGGCCAGTGTCTAACACTCCATTTAATTTAAAGCAGCTTCATGGGATATTTATGGATGGCTGCAGCTTTGCCTGTTGAGAAGAGAAGATTGTGGGTGGTTTTTGATTGGTAGAATTTCAGCTGTTTAAAAAGGGGTTAATGAGACGGTCTTTATGAGCCCACCCATTTAACCCCTTCCCACCATGCAGTGTAATAGTATGTCACCATTCCCTAAACTGAATCACACCCAGTCCCAGACCAAACCACTATAGTTACTCAGACTCCAAGCCAGACCTTGAAAATTAGTTTACCTCTCAGTCAAGAGCCGTAAACTTGATTTTGAAAATTTAAATTAATCAGATTCCAGACTACTAAGATTAATTCAGACCTTACACCAGATGCCTAAATCTAATAATATCCAATTCCAGCCCCTAAAATTAATTCAGACATCAAATCAGCCCCATAAATTAATCTAGACCACTAATCAGACCCCAGACCTGCCCTTTAAAAAAGGGCAGACTCTAAAATCACCCTTAAAATGAATCCCAGACAAAAAAATTCTTAGAGTGGATTCACACTGTTTTTACAGTATCAGTTTTCCATATACACCAGGAAAGATGACAACTTGTCCTGGTCATTTAATTTACACAGCACTGCAGGCTCATCCAGTTATAGTACAGTAATCAGAATACGTGCACCAATGTGATAACCAGATGATTAGTACCAATTTACCTCCTCCAGAAGTAGACAACCAAGAGTTCCTTTAATGACCACAGACGGTGATCTTGCAGGTTGTGAGGAAATGATCCTCAAAGTAAATTGAAAATTGAGTAACTTTTAACTATAACAAATCTATTTATAAAAAAACAATTATGTACCCCTTTAAGTACTTTTTTAATAAATACAAAAGCACTTCTGTTTTACATATATATTGATGAACTGCAGTTATACACTAATGCGGATATATGGGAGTAGTCATTTATCTACTATAAGCCTGTTTTAGTTTAGCTAGACCATATATGAATGTCTTTTTTGATTATCTGTGATCATGACCCTATGAAATATCCAGCATAAAACTCATACACTTAGTATAAAGCATTTGTTTTATGAGTCCTCAACAGTCATTTCAATTCTATGCTGCACTTGATGAGAACAAATACTGTGCTGGAATGTACTTATTCAGGACCTTTTTCTGTAATGGTGTCATAGGAACCCAAACGTAGTTTTATGTGTTATGAAAGGATCTCAAAATGCTGTCAACATGTATGTTATAAATATATCTGTTATATATCCTTAAAGGGACGCTTAACATCAAATATGTTTTATCACATAGTAACAACTCATCGGGAATATTCTATTTAATTTTTTTAAACAAAAATTGAGCGGCTGATATAATTTTTGGAAGACCCTCAATGTCCACTAGTTCCTGTCCTGGCTCTGTAATCTCTCTCTCAGCATCTTTAGCAGGGCAAAATATCACTTAGATCAATAGTCATACCAGGGAGGGGTGAGGGGTGGCAACTCTAGGCTATTCCAGTAAAAATGCCACTACAGCAGGACAATATTTTGTATTTCATTTTCAATTGTGTAAGTATGGATGAATTAAAAAAAAGCCAAAAAAAAAAAGTTTTTTATGAATACTGAGTTTCATATAGAGTCTATTTAACACTATTATGCTATAGCATCGTTTGCTTGTATGTGATCATTTACATATCAAATACTAAAGTCTCTTCGTTCTTACATGTATACGTGCAAGTGCATATATCATATAAGGCTACTGTTAAAGTAAGCTTTATAAGACTGATTACTAAATAGCAATTATAAATTAGTTGCAGTATAAGTGAGCTCTAACTGTGTATTTACATGCTTTAAAAATGTTTAAAAGTTGCAGTCACTGATTATACTCGTCTGAATGTGTATTTAATAATCTCTACTCCAGAAGTCAGGAAAAGAGTTAGGAGAGGGCATATCTATGATAAGCTCAGGGAATGTAAATTGCTAGGACCTTATTTAGCATACAACATGATGTATGTCTTTTCTGAAGTTCAGTCTCTTGTGTAGCTCATGTCTCATGTCATGATCTTGTTGTCCATGAGCTTCAGTTGTCTCCTTCCTGTCCATTATTTATCTGCTTCACTTGCTGGAGCAAATATCTTATTTAGATATCTTATTTCCTCTAGAATAGAAAGATATGTCATCAAAAACAAATTACATACATCTTAAGTAACATACACTATATGACTTATTAGATTGCCTCAGATAGGTTGTTGAGCCAGAGATTTATTGTCATTGTCGTGTTTACTGTAGATTTAGCATGGATTTTACACCTTTGAGATTGGGAACTACTTGGCATAAATTACTTTCTTCTGAATCAGCATTATGTAGAATTAGACAATATTTTTTATTTTCAAACATTCATGCTAGCGCTCAGGGGCGGACTGGCAACTTGAAGTGGCCCTGGCAAAAAAAAACAAAACAAAAAGTGGTTAATCCAAATAGACAGAAAGTGGGAGCAGCACAAGTAGGAGGGCTTAGCCATACCATATGCAATGCAAGCCACAGGCGGGATGAATGGCAGGGCAGTAAGCCATGACGTTTCTGTGCCTGCCACAGTATTCAAGTGTATCGCCATCATAATAATTGTAATTCCGGAGGGAATCTGTGTTACCCAGCTGGGTAACTAAGTATCTGATGCTCCTATTCATGTTGACATTGTCAGATTCTTACCCAGGGGCCTGAGGAAAACTCGATAGTAAATTTATGATGATGAGGAGGAGGAAGACAAAAACACATATGGAAGACATAATTATACTGACCATGTAATTTTTTTATTCAAGAAGGATGAATAGCAAGAGAGAGAGAGAGAGAGAGAAGGAAAGAGAAATGGATAGATGATAATATAAAATCATTTGCAAATGTTTGGCACTTCACTCATTGAGATGTGTGTGGTCAGACCACTATATTAAAAGAATGCTTAAACATTCTCGTGGGCGGGATTCCAGTTCATTCAACTAATCACACATGATCTCTTTAGGAGGCTGCCACATTCCATATCTCAATGATGCAATTTATATGAAGTACATTTTCTAGAAATTAATGATAAGTACAAGTCACATTTTTTTCTTTAAAACAATACATTATTTATAACATTTTTAGCATTTCAGTAACAACACAACACAACATCATTAAAAGCAGAAATGTGTGTTGTTTAAAAATTTCTAAAGAGACCCTCCATTTCAACAAATGCCCTCCTTTCATCTTTTCAGCTTCAGATCTGTCAATTACTGGGCTCCTCTTCTGTCATCCAAAATGGCCGTATCACTTCTCAGACTTCTTGATGCACACTGTGCATTTGGTAGTCCAAGACTCTTCCTGCTGCCCTCAGAATAACCAGTATAGCTCATGTGACCAGCGCTTACCAATCCAAGAGTCAAGCTAGACAAGCAGGGGGTGTCTTGGCCTATCAATGCACAGTGCGCTCAGGTAATCTGCGAAGCAATCCTACATGGTAGAAAAGGAATGTCACAAACTTATCTGTCCAGGGTCCAATGGCAAGATCTTACCACAGCGGGTGTGAGCTGCAGGAAACTAGCAGTAGGTTGATTGCTTAGCTGCTCTATTTATGTGTGCTAGGACTATAGTGCTGTGGAAAAATGGAGCACCAATTTAAACCCCTTCCTCACCATATACCAATGCCAGTGATAGTCTTGTTTGGGCTCACTAGCTAGGTTCCTGGTTCCTAGATTAATTTACATTTGTTGTGCTTTTGTTCTCAGCTTGTCTTTTGACTACCCTCTATCTATCATTTTTGTATTTGTATTATGTTGTCTGTCTGGTTCTGACTAGAGATGAGCGAATCTATTTGTCGCTTTGTAGATTCATATTGAACCTTGAAAATTTTCTTCTCCGAAGCGAATCCGAATTTTGTCGGATTCGCTTTGTATTATTCATAAACGTATGCAAAAATTTGACCGCTAACTATACGTAAGATACGTATGAAACATAAGTAAATTTACGCATTCTGCGTATGGTCGGAAAATGACATTCTGCCCCCGCAAGAGCGGGATAGTGTAGATACGCCCCCTCAGAACTGGAAAAAAACAATAGTACGCTAAGGATTCGTACTCACTTTTGTACGCTCATGCGTACGTGTTCACATAACTTGCGTACCTTTAACAAGTGTACGTTCGTTATTACTGTGCAAATGTTCGCAAAACACCACATAATAGCATATAATTTGTACGCAGCTTCGTCGAATAGATTCATATTCGTTTGAAACTTGTGACAACTTTGACAAATATTCGGCGAAGAAAATTTTGGATGATTCGCTCATCTCTAGTTCTGACCCATTTTCATACGACTATTCCTGTGGGTTGTTTTTATCCCTTGGTGTTTTTCTGTCTCTGCACCTTTGTAGCATAGGGACTGTCAACCAGTTGCGGTCTTGCTGCCTAGGGCCTGCACTGCAAGTAGGTAGGGAAATTTGGCTGGGTTCCAGGTCAGGGCTCACTGTCCATGTCTGTCCTTACCTACAGGTGTTACCAAGAAATTGTAAATTGGCAGATGTGCAGCTGAAAAGATGCAAAGGAGGTCAAGTAAGTGTTCTGTTCTTTTCCCAGTTAAAGTATTTTTTTTCTCTTGAACTGGAGGGTCACTTTAAATGCATTTATGCAAATAAATGTGTCATGATGGTTGCACTGAACCTCTGTGTTACCAGGAGGTGTTCCTGGGCCACCTACAACATGTGTAGACTTTTTTATTTTTTAGTGTAGATCCTGAAATGGGTGGTCTACTGTAGCACAACCCAGCACATTCAAGGGCACTATATTACTTATGGTCCTCCAGTGCTTCTCTTTGTGTCAGGTTTTAGTTGTACATTTCTTCATAGTGATGTCCATGGCAATAGGAGATCTGCGTACGTTTGAACATTGTAATATTTTTTCTTTTTTTTTTTGTTTTATTCAGAAGTATAGTAGCATTCTTTCAATAAAAATGTACTCAATACTAGATAACTATCTGGGTTTCCTGAAAGTGAAGGGATTATGACTGGCAGAGTTCAGCAGTGTCATGGAGGACTGCTAAACTGAACTCTATGAGTCAGGGCCACAAAGTATGAGCATGAGTGAAAGTTGCACAATAATGATTGTGAAAAAATAACAGTATGTTGGACAGCAAAACTGCAGGAAAATGCTGTTTTTTTTCTGGAATCACAGTAAAACTACACAATGTTGAAGTAATCATGGCAATATCATAATGTGTAATGCCTTTCCTGAAGCAGTGAGTTTCCATTTTTTACACCCTGCTCTCCAGGAGCCATCATTTTTTCTTTCCGTTCACATACTGTAGCTGTGTGACACAGAAAGGCAACCTCTACAGATGGGAATCTACACTAACAATCTTACTGTACCACTCCTGAGTCAAGGCATACAAAATGAAGTCAGGGAAGGTAGACTACAGCTATGGTCTAACTTAAAAGGGTTATCCAATAGTAGAAATACCCTCCCCCACACACACAATATCCCTGGCACCCGCGTCCCTCCGGATCGCTGCACAGCAAGCTGCGATGGTGACCAGCCTCCATAGCTTCACCCGCGATGCCAGGGAAGCTGGTCACCATTGTGGTGAGCTATTGGCTGCTCCTTCCATCACCGGATGTTCCAGAACTATCATCTATAGGAGGGGCCTGGCCATTGTGGTGGATAACCCATTTAATTAAAAGTCTTGAACAAATGTGTATCCTTTTAAGTTTTAAACATGAAGGAGGATAAAAATATAGTGTAACTAACATGTTGTAGATAAATTGCAACTAGAGATGCGTGCATTTATTTAAATTATTAATTGGGGTTTAACAAATAAATCAGAAAATTTGATTCAAGTCCAAATCGCGTCTCCTTGAATCGAAAGTCCTCTAATTGGCCTAAAAATTGATGTATGAAATTCTAAGGTCTTCTATGACTCAATAGTAGATAATGTCAAAGTGACACGGACATACAGTGTATAGCTATGGGTATGCACATGGTTGACTGTGTTAACAAACAGGCTGTTCAAAAACACACTGTGCCGTCAGATTTATGCATTTTAAAATTAAAAAGAAAACACTCCCTTATTGGGGGCAGATGATGTTTAAACACAAGGAAAGCTAGTGGTGCACATGGAAGGGATGCGTTTCCAGTCTTTTGCAGTGACAAGAAATCCCATCACTCACGCTTCTTGAGTTCAATGCACATATATTTTCACCACATAAGCATGTTACATTAGGACTTGTATCGACCTGTCCTGAGCCTTTTTGAACTATAACTAATTAGACAAAGGATGCAGAATAAAAATAGCAATGAGGGCACCGATGAATGACGTCAGACACAGTCACCCAGGCAACCAGCATAAACAAAACATCACAGTTTGATGATACAAATGGGGTAGCGTTTCTGTGATGTCTAAAAAGATGAAAAACTTGCATGAGCTGCTACATAAATATAACAAAATATATAAATCAATCTCATAATCTCTATTTAATCCCTTCTGTTCTAGGGTCTGTATGTAATGTATGAATCTAAAATGCCTCCCTCCGCAATAAAAGCTGTTTGATATCACCCCTCCTCTGAGGTATTGTCCATGCTCAATTATTTGATATTTTAATTAGTAAATTGTATATGTTTGTTGGTGGAAATAGTTTAGAAAGGGAAGGAGTAAATTGCCTAAACATATCGTAGACTTATGTTTGCTTACACAGTCCCTCACATGTTGAATGGTTTCTCCAACATGTAGGAGGCCACAAGGGCATTTGATGATGCACAGTAGATGACATTGGTGTATTCACATGTGCAGTATCACTTAAAGGGGTTTTTCCGAGATTTTAAAGAGGTTGTCCAATTCTAAAAACGCCCCCTACAATACTCGGGCCCCTCCTATAGATCATACTTACTCCGCTCCGTGGCACCCACACCACTCCGGATCTCTGCACGGGTGCCGCTACATCAAAATATTTGGCAACAGGAGGGTGCAGCCAATAGCAGGCTCCAGGTGATCCCCTTGCATCATGGGTAACGTCACACGTGATGCTAGTAGTAGTGCTATGGCCTTCTTGCTGCTTTTCTGAGGCCAAGTGACTACACATCCATTGGCCATGTGGCCTAGGCGCAGCTCAGCCCCATTGAAGTGAATGGTGCTAAGCTGCAATACCAGGCACAGCCACTATACAATGTATGACGCTGTTCATGGCAAGCACGGAGAAGGCCACGGAGCTCACAGGAGCGCCTCTGTCTACTCAAACAGGTGATCGGCAGGGGTCCCGGGTGTCAGACCCCCCTTCTGTCAGATACCAATGACCTATCCAGAGGATAGGTGATCAGTATCAAAGTCCTGGAAAACCCTTTTAATTTTACAACTACTTAAGTGTAAGGATTATCCTTAAATATATATCTAGGGATAATGCAGTCTGCTCAGTAATGGCTACTGTAAAAGTATAATATATTTTTCTATTTGTTTTAATTGTACTGTGTATTTATATAGTTTGAAAATTATATTGTAAATATTTACTTCCTTGTATTTATATAGCAGCTCATGCATGTTTTCTCTTTGTTTTGCACATCACAGAAATGCTAGTCCATTTGAATAATCAAACTGCAATGGAACCCAGCCCACTTTCCCTACCTACTTGCAGTGCAAGCCCTAAGCAGCAAGTCCACAACTTTTCGACATTCCTGCTCTGCTACATGCAAGATAAACACACAGAGGTGATAAAACACAAAACATGGTTCTGCTGGAATGGGTAAGAGCTGGGTGGACAATACAGTACATAATCAGAAGACAGAGGGTAGTCAGAATAGCCAAACTGAAGTCAGAACCAGGTAGGTACCAGGTCACAGTACCAAATCCCGAGGTAGAGAGTGGTCAAAGGCAAGCCAAGGTCAAAACAAATAGCATGCCAACATGCACAGAATGGAACCTGGAGCACAACAAGGGAGTTAAACCTATAATTGGCACGGGTGTATTGCCAGCAGGGTATTTAAATAGAGCACTAAGTCCAGGGGGCGTGGCTGTACAGCACGTCACAGTGGGCATGGCCTAGCATCATGTATGGGCCCGTTTCAGTGCAAAATGCAATGAAAGGAAAATATGGTGGCATTGGTCTTTCATTGTATTTTGATAATAAAGTTATGTTAAATATTATACATTACCTGGTAATAGGTGCTCCAACGGTCGTCATGGAAGTTGCTAGAAGAGGCATGAGATCAACTGTACCTGGATCTTGATCGGAGGAGCAGCCTAGGCTCTTCCTCAGGTGACCTGTAAAAGAGGAAAAAATAACGGTTATTATCAGACCAGTACTATTTTTTCTTTTCCTTATCTCGCGTTGCTTACTGATGGAGTAAGTCACTCTGTTGAGTGGACAGTGATGTTTTACCGTTGGTTTAAATATGTTTTTTGGTTTAAATTAATATGTAATTATAAATTATTAGGTAACATGGTAAGCATCGTGGCCATCATATTCCAACAGAAATTATTATATTATTTATTCAATAAGTATATGTTAAATTGAATTGGTCGTCATGTGTATCTTTTGACATTGGTAATTATAGAACATATGCCACCATACCTGATGCAGCAGTGAAGCCCAGACAGTTAAGTTGGTGACAGTAGTATTGAAGAAGTAGTGTCTTGTTCTGAACAAGTATTCAAAAATGCTCTCTTTTGGGGAGCAGTAGCAATACAGTTTGTAAACTCATGGACAAGTCAGGAGATGTGCAGTTGTGTAGGGGTAATAGTAGCAGCTACAGTAGAAGCACAGTATGGAACCTGACAGAAAAGTATGGGTATTAGTAGTGGAAGTAACAACTAAGGCAGCAGCAGCAGTACAGTATGGAACCTTATACACAGGAGATATGTGGCTGTGTAGTGGTAGTAGTATTGGCAGTATGTAGGGTAGGAGCAGCAATACATGATGGACAGACAGACAGTGTATGTGGCTTGATTGGGCCAGTGATAACTAACCATTGTCAGCAATGGCAGATCTATTCATTGGTGTGTGAAAATCCTTACGGATCTATGCCACAGTTTTGTCTGTATTAAATACCCTCTCTGCAAGTACACTGAAGGCTGTACAGTCCAGTACACAAAATGTAAGCTGAGCCAGTTCCAGACACTTTTCCAGTTAGCCTACCCAGAAGTCTATGTGGTCAGGGAACAGGGTATGTGCCAGAGAAAGGCCACAGTCCAGGAAGGAATTAACCTTTTTGTTCAGGTCCTTGTCCATTTACTGATGTGCAAAAAACTTCTCCATCAAATTATCAAACTAAATTAGCTTCTTGTGAGGCTTCTACTACTTGTCATAGCAGAGACAGCAGTAGGTAAGTTATTCAGTGGGCAGCGGAGAGGGACCTCCTGGTGAGACACATGGGTGGCAGGTGTCTGTCGGTGAAAGCTGTGGTAAGCTGTGTACATAGTGTATCCTGGTAATACCACAACTTTGTCTCCCTTTGTGAATTGGGAAAAAATTCCACCATTTTGCATAGATAGCGAGGGTCTAAAAACATGACTAACCAGTAGTCAGCAGGCAACTTGCCATTCTCACCAGCATTCTCAAGGACCCAGTTCTTTCAGGATCTGCCCCCTACAGTGATATTTGGTCATGGCCACCAACTCCTCCTCCATCAGTGGTACATCTTTATCCTCGCCTGCTTCCGCCTCCATTCTTATTCTACCATCCCTTTTTGCATCAATTTGAGCATTTGCTCTAAAATAAATATCAGGGGGATGACATCATTGTTGCTGATGTTGTCCCCACTCACAAATATGATGGCTTCTTTGAAGGTAGTGATTCTTATATTTTTGACCTCTTTGAAAGTCCTCATTAAGTAAAATGCCTCCCAGATGAGCTGCCACATTGCCTAAGCTGAAAATAACACATGCTCCTTGCTGTGGTGGTGTTGTGCATGATGTAATCACTGACTTTATGCTGCTCTTACAAATGCTCCAGCATATTCAAGGTAGAATTCCAGTGACTTGTAATGTCATGGATCAAGCAGTGCAAAGGCAGACCAAGAGGGTGTTTTTTAGCCACATAATAATGCCTGAAATATGCAGAAACTCTTCTGAACATGGTATGCACCTTCTGTATGACATGTTACTTTGCACCACCAAACTTATCACATTTGTCATGCAGGAACATTTATGTCCCTCAAATGTAGCACAGCCACAATGTTCCTGCCATTGCCACAAAGTCGCTGACCACTTTGCTCAGCTTAAGGCTTCATTCACACGATCGTATGTGTTTTGCGGTTCGCAAACTGCGGATCCGCAAAAAAACAGATGATGTTCCGTATGGCATCCGTTTTCCGTTTTTTTTTTTTGCGGATCCATTGTAACAATGCCTATCCTTGTCAGCAAAACGGACAAGAATAGGACATGTTTTATCTTTTTTGCGGAACGGAAATACGGACATACGGAATCGGAATGCACACGGAGTACCTTCCGTTTTTTTTGCGGACCAATTGAAATGAATGGTTCCACATATGGTCCGCAAAAAAACGGAACGGACACGGAAACAAAATACGGTCGTGTGAATGAAGCCTTAGTTGGGGAGACATCCAACTGGGGAACTTGCTGCTTGATGCACATTCACAACTAATCTAAGGCCCCATTCACACGACCGTATGAATGGGGCCGTATGTATTCCGCAAAATTGCGGAATACATGCAGCCCCATTCACCTCTATGGGAGCGCACAGCCGCGGCACGGAGACGGCTCCGTGCCGCGGCTCCGCATAAAAAGATAGAACATGTCCTATACTTGTCCGTACGCACGGACAAGTATAGGAATTTTCAATGGGGCCGCACGGCGTGTGTTCCGAGCGCTGCGGAACACACGCCGGGCGGTCCCCGTATATTTGCGGGTCCGCAATAATGCGGACCCGCAAATATACGGTCGTCTGAATGAGGCCTAAGGTATGGTTTCTCTCGCAGCTATGAGTTCTAAGACAGCATGGAAATGCATCCCCTTACACATTTGAAAGGAGGGAGGGGGACTGGAATCAACACTCTGCTTTGTTTCTGTTGGGGACAGGAGGATATCCATTGAGGAGGACGTGGAGGATTTGAGTGAATAAGTGCCTGTTAGGGGAAGCAGACTGACATAAACGTGGAGGTGTCAATAGGTCCTTGCCTGATTGATGTGGTGCTGCTTTGCCACTGCCATGCAAAACTTTGACCCCGTGGACTATGAAAGACAAGTACTGTTCCCAGCCATAATCACTACTCCAGGTGTTGATGGTGGCATGCACCTTGTTGCACAATGACAATTCCAAAGAGATGTCCACCTTCTCTGCCATGTGAAAGTATAAGGCATGGATGGCTTTTTTGAAAAAAATGATAGAAGAAAAGACAATTTTTAGGGAAAAGATTCTCACTTAGACAAAGTAGAGCTTTCAGGTGGCAGTGGTTTGGTATATGCAAGCACACTGGAGAGGACAGGTTTTTGGGAAGACAGTACACAACTATTTTAGTAAAAACAAGGAACTCCCAGACAATTTCTTGGCTACATCTACATATGACTGTGCAAGCTGCAGTCCAGATTACCCATCACGGATCATACAACAAAAATCTGCAGCATTGTACACTAGTGGCTATGAATGTAATGAATGTACCGAGAGTAAAAAACTGACCTGCAGCTGAAACTGACCTGACCTGTGGTGCAGATTTTACCCTTTCCAATGTAAAGATTTAAATCTGCATCTCAACAGCAACATTTCAGAGACAAAATCAGCAACAAAAACTCATCATTCAGTGCAGTTTTTTGCCGCTGAAGATTGCAAGCAGAAATGTTGCAGATTTTCTGCTGCAGAAAGCACAAGAAAGACACTTTTAACCCCTTAATGACCGGGCCATTTTGCACCTTCGTGACCAGACTGATTTTTGCTAATCTGACATGTGTCAGTTTATGTGTTAATAACTTTGGAACGCTTTTACTTATCCAGGCCATTCTGAGACTGTTTTCTCGTCACATATTGTGCTTCACGACAGTAGTAAATTTGTGGCAAAATATTTCATTTTTATTTATAAAAAAATAGCAAATTTACAAAAAATTTGGAAAAATTAGCAAATTTACAAATTTCAATTTCTCTACTTTCAAAATAAATAGTAATACCTCCAAAAATAGTTATTATTTTACATTCCCCATATGTCTACTTTATGTTGGCATCATTTTATAAATGTCATTTTACTTTTTTGGGATGTTAGAGGGCTTAGAAGTTTAGAAGCCATTTTTCAAATTTTCACCAAATTTTCCAAAACCATTTTTTTTAAGCACCAGTTCAGATGTAAAGTGATTTTGAGTGGCTTACATAATGAAACCCCCCATAAATGACCCCATTTTAGAAACTACACCCCTCAAATTATAAAAAACTGCTGTTACAAACTTTGTTAACCCTTGAGGTGTTCCACAAGAATTAAAGGAAAATGGAGGTGAAATTTCAAAATTTCACTTTTTTGGTAGATTATTGATGTTAATAATTTTTTTCTTGCAACACAGCAAGGGTTAACAGCAAACTAAACCTCAATATACATTACTCTGATTCTGCAGTTTACAGAAATACCCCATATGTGGTGGTAAACATTTCTATGGGTTTGTGGCAGTGGTCAGAAGGAAAGGAGTGCCATATGGATTTTGGAGGCAGATTTTGCTAAAATAGTTTGTAGGCACCATTTTGTAATTGAGAGACCCTGACGTACCCCTACAGTGGAAACCCTCAAAAAGTGACCCCATTTTGGAAACTACACCCTTCAACGAATATATTAAGGGGTACTGGCCACTTTGACCCCCTAAGCGTTTTACGGAATTTGGAAACACTTGGCTGTGAAAATGAAAAGTTTCATTTCTTCCAATAAAATGTTGCTATAGCCCCAATATTTGCATAAGGGGTAACAGGAGAAAAGCACCCCATAATATGTTACCCATTTTCTCCTGAATACGGCAACACTGCTGTGGTAAACTGCTGTGGGGGCACATGGCAGGAGTCAGAACAGAAGGAGCGCCATATGGATTTTACAACACAGATTTTGATGGATTGGTTTGCGGGAGCCATTGATTTTTATTTTTTTGAGCTATTGTCTTATGTAGGGGCTCATTTTTTGCAGGATGAGGTGAGGTTTTCATTGGTACCATTTTGGGGTAAATATGCCTTTTTGATCGCTTGGTATTACTCTTTTTGTGAGTCAAAAAATAGCTGTTTTGGCATAGTTTTTTTTAGCATTTTTTTTACAGCATTCACCTGAGGGGGCATGTCATGTGATATTTTTATAGAGCAGGTTGTTACGAACGCGGCGATACCCAATATGTCTAACATTTTTATTATTGTTAAGTTTTACACATTAGATGCATTTTTGAACAGAATAAAATCTTTTTTTTGTGTTGCTATTTTCTGAGAGCCATATTTTTTTTATTTTTTGGGCAATTGTCTCAGGTAGGGTATTATTTTTGCAGGACAAGATGACGGTTTGATTGGTACCAATTTGGGTTAAATACACCTTTTTGATTGCCTGCTATTACACTTTTTGTGAGGGAAGAGGGAAAAAAATGACTATTTTGGCACAGTTTTTTTTAAAAAATTTTTACAGCATTCGCCTGGGGGGCCATCTCATGTAATATTTTTATAGAGCAGGTTGTTACGGACGTGGCGATACCCAATATGTCTAACATTTTTATTTTTGGAAAGTTTTACACATTAGATGCATTTTTGAACAGAATAAAATGTTTTTTTTTGTGTTGCTATTTTCTGAGAGCCATATTTTTTTTATTTTTCAGGCGATTGTCTCAGGTAGGGTATCATTTTTGCAGGACAAGATGACGGTTTGATTGGTACCAATTTGGGTTAAATACACCTTTTTGATCGCCTGCTATTACACTTTTTGTGAGGGAAGAGGGAAAAAAAATGGCTAATTTGGCATAGTTTTTTATTTATTTTTTTTACAGCATTCGCCTGGGGGGCCATCTCATGTAATATTTTTATAGAGCAGGTTGTTACGGACGTGGCGATACCCAATATGTCTAACATTTTTTTTTTTGGAAAGTTTTACACATTAGATGCATTTGTGAACAGAATAAAATCTTTTTTTGTGTTGCTATTTTCTGAGAGCCATATTTTTTTTATTTTTCAGGCGATTGTCTTAGTTAGGGTCTCATTTTTTGCGGGACAAGATGACGGTTTGATTGGTACCATTTTGGGGTACATACGCTTTTTTGATCGCCTGCTATTACACTTTTTGTAAGGAAAGGTGACCAAAAAATGTCTGTTTTGGCACAGTTTTTTTTTTTTTTACTGCGTTCACCTGGAGGGGTGGATGATGTTATATTTTTATAGAGCCGGTCGATACGGACGCGGCGATACCTAATATGTATACCTTTCTCTTTTTTTACAATTTTTTTAACTTTTTTTGGGAAAATGGCAGTTTTTTTTTTAACTTTTATTATTATTTTTTTTAACTTTATTTTTTAACTTTTTTTACCACTTTATTTAACTTTTGGGTGTCTGATCCCCTTTACAATGCATTACAATACTTTTGTATTGTAATGCATTGGCTGTAAGTGTAATACACTTACAGCCTGCTTGCTGTGCGATCCAGGGGGTTGGATCGCACAGGCTCGCAGGGATAGCAGCCACGATGCCTAAGGAAGGCATCGGGCTGCTATCTAAGCCATCGGGTCCCCGTCACAGCAGCGCGGGGACCCGATGGCCCCGCTCGCCATCCTGAATAGATTGCACACCATGCCGCACGCCTCATGTGCCGCGGTCAGCGCTGACCGCGGCACATGAAGGGTTAATGCGCCGGCATCGGTGTTTTCACCGATGCTGGCGCATTCAGCAGGGGTCCGGCTACTGGGCACAGCCGGACCCCCGCCGCTGGTCCGTCCGGGGGCTCCCTGACACCCCTTTTCTGCAGCGCCGTCTTTAGACGGCGCTACAGATTGGGGACTCGCGCCGCCTGCCGTCTAAAGACAGTGGGCGGTCGGCATCGGGTTAAACAACTTTGGTGGAGACCTGAAGGCAATTTTCATCAATGATTTGAAGACAAGACAATTTGAAACAATTAAAAATTGTTAACTGATAAATGGATGTTTCCATGTGAGACTGTGATGCTGATTCATGTATTGGCGAGTCACCTGCATTTCTGCCTAAATGTAGGTGACTCGCCAATCTTATCTTCTGCCTGCAGAGCTTGTAGAGAGCTTGTAGATGGCAGTGATTTGGCAATGATTTCATATGCAAGCATATTGTTTTTTGGAAGCTGACAATTTTCAATATTTTTATGAAAAAAGCACGAGTCTGATACATTGAGTTTTCTTTTTAGAAGACAATTTATTTATTTATTTTAAAGGCACTGGGATACAATCCAATACAATGTATGTTAGGGGTCAGGTACATGTCTCCAATACATGGTAGACAATTAGAAAAATAGACTTTTTGTAATAAAATTTTAAATAGTAAAATCACAATTGGACACTGTCTGAGGACTAGCTATATTTTGCTAGTGATGCTAGAGAGTATTTTTATACTTATATACTGTAGAAACTTTGAAACTTGGTTTTTGGGAAAAAAATAAACATGGGTACAATAGGACGTCTCTTGGATGCAACAAAAATATACACTGATTTTGACTCACTAAAATATGCTTATAGTTATAGACAGTCGAAAAATTGCAACAGGTTTTTGGGAAATAGTAAAAGGCACAATTGGATATGTCCTGAGTGCAACCAAACTATACACTGATGCACTAAAATATGTGTCTCAAATATGGTAGAAAAATTGCAGCAGGTTTTTTTGGAAACAGATAACGGTACAATCGGATATGCCTTAGGTGTGACAAAATATATACTGCTAAAACGCACTTATTTGTGAACTTATAAAGTGAAGGAAAACAGAAACAGGTTTTTGAGAAATAGAAAAAGATACAATTGGGCCTCCCTTTGGAGTGACAACTATATACACTGCTATTGATGCACTAAAATACACTTATTTGCACACTTATAAAAAGTAGAAAACCTGTAGTAGGTTTCTAGGAGACAGACAAAGGTGGATTTGGATGTTCACTGGATATGACAAAAATATAAATTGCAGGGAACAGCCTGCCAGATCACATCATTCACTATAAGGGAGACCAGGCAGAGATCTGGCCACATTCCAGCAAATATTCCGAGAATCAGCCAGAAGAAAACGAATGCGCGCAGCAGTTTTTATCTGGCCAATTCTTGGCATATTTGCAGGAGTGCGGCCGGATCTCCGCCAGTCCCCATTATAGTGAATGGAGCCAGAGTGCACAGAGATCTCGCTGGCTGTTCCCTGCTGGATCGCCGCCGCTAGTGTGCAACTAGCCTAAATCATGTTAAGTTAGTGCTTTTGCATTTAACAATTGAGCGCAGTAATGGGCTAGTTATAACTACATTGTGTGTGAAATGTATTAGAGATGAGCGAATCTTCAAAAATTTGCATCGGCGAATAATCGACGAATTTATAACAAGATTCGTTCTTAATGCGAATTTATTTGATCGAATGTGCGTTAAAAAATATTTGTTGTTTTGCGAACATTCCTGCACAAATTACGAACATACAGTCTAAGCGCTGTTAAAAGTACGCTACTGAACTGAATACGTAAGCATTAGCATACAAAGTGTATACGAATCCTTAGCATACTATTGTCTCGCGATTGCGTCTTACGTACGCACGCATGAGGCTGGGCCGCAGCATACAGTCCTCAGAGGCAGTCCATATGATCTAGAAATCTGCATAATTTACCAAAAACACCATACAATAAGTGCATAATAGGACACATTGCAGTACTTGAAAAAGAATACACACAATGGGCTAAAGTGCTTGAACGTTGCTGAACCTGTAAAAACATTATTGCTAAAATACTGCGAAGACATAATTATGCAAACATTTTAGTGCAATCAATTTCACATTTGCAAGCATAATAGGCTCATATATAGTCTCATTTCTTGGCTGCTTGGCATAAAACACTGGAACACATAGTCCAAAATTCAATTGTAATCCACAGAATTTTGTAATCCAAACAGGTAACGTGTAATCCACATGGATAATATAAAATAGCAGCAAATAGAGAACCCTTTTTGCAAAGGGGGCTCCCAAATAACCTGAGAAGGGGGGAAAAAGGAAAATAGGTGCTCTTAGGCGTAACTGGGGATTTTCTGCAGAATAGGGGGGAGTCCTGACAAGCCATGGCCATATGGGTGAGAGTCAAACAGGGGGCAATAAAAACAAGATAAAAACAAGTGCCAACTAGCTTTCACCCATCAGGTGCAGTCCATGTTGTGGCTCCCATAGGTCCAGTCCAGACCATGAGGTGTGCTTTAAGTCAGCCAGACAGAGACAGCCAAAGGGTTCCTCAGATGAGGGACCTGAAGTCCTCCTCACTGCTACTGCTGCTAAACGACATAAGAGGACGCTCCTGTAGTCCATGCTGGCTGCTGTTGTTGAGCTCCACTGCCCTCTGCTGATTGAATTTGGAGTTGACCAGGTGGTCACACTGGTGAGCGCTGCTGCACTTGAGCCTTCACCTTTCCGGATCCTCCTACCGGGACAGCAGAGGTAGGGATTTCTGGCTGCAGTGGTTCAGGCAAGGCTGCACCCAAGGAAGAACAGCCAGTTCACCGGGCTGCTGCTGATGCCATTTTCCATGGTAACTGGTACTGGATTACCATTGGCTGGAAAGTAAAAGATGAGGTAGTCAGCTGACCCAGATGAAAGGACTGTGGTGGTGGCAATCCAGGCATCAGAGGCTCCAGTGTGGCTGTGGTTTCTCTCTGAAATGGAGGGTGCCATCTGCTGTCTTTTGTAGGCAGCGCACACAACCTACGGCTGCTGGATCCTCTGGCCAGGTCTCGGCTGGCGATGCAGGTACTAGGGGCTTTGACAATAGCATTACCCCGGTAGCAAAGGGGCCTTTCAGGGATACCATGGGGGTATATTCGACTTGATCCCCAACGTATAGGCTGGGCTAGGGGCAGGTAAGGCCGTTTAACAGACCTACGGCACACAAAGTACTCCTCCCAGTCCTCGTTGTCTGTGAGGAAGCCACTGCCTCTCTCCATCGAAAACCAGAAGACGGTTCCTTTGCACCTTTCCAGCGTAGGGTCTCCCAGCGTTGGATGGTCAAGCACTTGGATGACCCAGTCCTCCACTACTTTCTTATAGTCCCATAGGGTCTGGGTGTGGGCTGTCACTGATGCAGGCATGATGGGATTCTGCTGCATGGAAGGTGTTCTCCTCCTGGGCAGTGGAGTGGACGCTCCAGCCGCCTCCGCCTCACCAGCCAGCATGGCGGACGCCTCCAGTGCCCGTGCGATTCTCGGGGTCACTTGTGCCACTCTGATCTCTTCTGACCTCTCCGGTGGTTCGGGGTCGCTACCCCACACCATCTCTCCCCACTTTGGGCGTAGTTGTTTCGCCATGCTGTCTTGTTCACAGCTGGCTCGAACTGGAGAGGAGGGCGGAGTAATGAGGGAGGAGTCCTCACTCCCTATACTTGCAAATAGATAGTTCCCGGTGGGCCGGGCTGGTTTTTCCCACTTCTGAGGGGGGAGTATCTTCACTTTCCCGCTCTTGAGGGGGCGTATCGTCATTTTCCCGCTTCTGGGGCCCGGGGAGGGGGGGGGCAAGAAGAATGCGTACATAGCATTAACGTTCAAAACATTAAGAACATTTAAGATTCGCTTCGGAGTAGGAATCCGGATTCGCTTCGGAGTAGGAAATAAGGAGGATTCGTAACGAATATATGAAGTGGCGAATAGATTCGCTCATCTCTAAAATATATATACATACTCATACAAATTGACTTCTGATGGCAACGTTTCAGGCTCAGGCTTCTAATAAATTTCATTCTCCCAGGATAGCATTGCTTAACTGTGAGTGATTATAAATTACATAACACAATTGAACATGTTTTGTGGAAGTTAGTAACACATTAACGCTTAATATTGCCTACAATGGTTATTAACTTCACAGTCTAGACAGATAATTTAACTGGATTAGATTAATTCCGGCTGACTTCAATGGGGAGATTAATGTACATAATTTAGATAGCTACAAGATGACTGCTGGCAATGTAACATTGGAAAGGTTAGAGAAAAGCCAGACTACAGTGCATATCAATAAGGAGGCCTAGAGAATAGTAGTGAATTGTCTAAACTTCACTGGATATGAATGATGTGACATTAACATCTGTAACCAAACTAGAAAAGAAATCCTATCATTTTTGTCTTTTGAAGCATTCATTGCAGGAAGCTATGTTGACAGGAAACTTCTATGAGAGGATTTAAGGAGAAACATCCACTTTAAAGCTACCTCTGCTGCTCTGATATGCTAGGGAATCAATGTAATACCTATTACTAAAAGCTGTGGTCCCCAAATAATGGCTAAAGAGCCACATGTGGCTCACAGACCCAAAAGTGTTGCTTGATCATAGCACCCTGAGCTATGACCATATGCACTGATTGCAACATACACACTTATCACACTGCAAACATATTGTATCCCATAAAAAAAAGTGCCAATTTGGATTGTGCAAAAAAGTACTAAGAGAGTTATTTATGAAATCACATATATCAGTTTTGTGGTGTAAAAAAGTCACAAGTCATGGCAACTGCCATATTTTCATAGCAACTGCAACATTTGTGCGTTATTTTGTGATCCTCACCACCCATTTACTAAGGGCGACTTTTGCAAAAGTCACAACAAAGTTGTAACCCATGTGAGGCAACCACCTGGTCTACATTTACAAGGTGTAAACTGCATTACACCCACGGCACATATATTAAGGTACACTAGTTCATAAATTTGGTGTAATCACATAAAGCAAAGCCAGACTTAAAACTGGCACCAAAACAACCTTAAATGATAAATTACCCCCTAAGTGACTAAAATAGATAATGACTAAAATAATGACTAAAAGCCTGAAGCACCTTGGGGTTGAACATAGATTTAATTAAATCAGGCATATGAATACATCAAGAATGTTTTCAGGATACTGTAATGTTTAAAGTTTTGTATTGTGGGTTCTTGGGGTGCAACCAGTTGGCATCTGGATGCAACAGTAATAAGAGAACATAGTTTTGAAGTGAACACAGGAGCAAATAGTAAGACAACCGAGCAGTCCAGAAACAAGTTGGAAAGGCTTATCACAGCCAAATTTGCAACCATGTGGAGTAGAATCTACATTTGTAGAATACCAGAGTTGAATCTGGAATTGTAGAAAACCATGGTTGAGATTGTAACTGTGTTATGGACAATGGTTGTGGAACCACTGTACCAATCTGTTTGACTTTGGGACATTCCTGAGGGCATTGTCCTGGCAGTCCCCTGGTTTTCACCCTTTAACCCCTATACAGGGATCTAATCAGGGGAACCACTAGGCTGCTACCTCTCGAAATAGTCCCAGTAGGGGTGGTTACTGATCCACGGGGATCAGAAAGACTGGTGCAAGGCACCGAGGGATCAGGCAATGCATGTAGTCAGGAAACAGGCAGAGGTCAGGGCTGGCAGAGTTTTTGCAAATCCATGAAATAATCCAAATGTCAAGGCACGGGACGCAGGACCAGTATGGTGAACAGGCAAGGTCAGATCAGGCTGCAGAGGATCAGGAAACAGGCAGTGATCTGCACATAGAATGACAAATTGATTATAGCTCTTAACAGACTCTAGCAAGCTGGAAAGACCTAGCAAGATCTACAGAGACCAATTGCTCATGCAAGTAACTGAAGTCAGCAGCGCAGCTTTATAGGAGAGTTGATTTGCTCATTAGTCAAGTATCTGAGCACAGGTTCAGAAAAGGAATTAGCCCCTACAGTGCTGCAGGGAAAATTCTCTGTAACAGAAGAAGCCTTGCAGCCAGGCTGTGACCTGCAGCATTAGACACAGGAGTCTGGAAACCAGGTAGAAGCTAGATGAGTGATGCAACACCAATGCCAGCATGGAGCACCAACATGACATGGCAGTAGAGCAATGGAGCACAGGTTAGTAATGGGCAGCAGAACACAAGCTAAGGACCAGGAATCAAAACCAGAAGCATAGTGGGAACCTCATGATGAAATTTAGAATCCACAAGGACACAGAGCCAGATAGCACTGGAGTCGGGATCAATACTGTGGACAACACATAAATCCTCAAGCTGTGACTGCCATAGCCAACAGGGTTGAAATAACAGAGTTCATCAAAAGCAGCCAATTGGAGAGAAGGATGTTGCATTTCTAGTCACAGGAAAGACATAACCATTGCTTTGGTGGAGAAGCTTAACAATTCATTCAGAACCCAGAGACATACAGTAGCAGAGTTGTATTGTAGCTAGAAAAGCAGACCTGAGGAAACCATCTAGTTTAAAACACATCCAGCAAGTGGAGAAGAGGTGAGCAACAGGGCAGTTCGTGACAGCTGGGTCTACAGTTTCAGCATTATTATTTCTCCACGTTTATGCCTTTCCTTTATATACTCAAAAATACAGGTGCATGATCCTGGCACAAAGTAAGTTACCTAATAGGTGGCATAAATTTAGACTAGACAGTCTACACGTGAAGGTACACCAAATGTATCATCCGGCATCAGCCACTGTGATAAATCTGGTGCATCTTTATATTGAATTGCATCTGCCCCAATATGTTTATATTAAAAAGATGTTATTTACTTTAGCTTTGTACTGTCTGTTATTTGTTGGTTCTGTATATTTTCTACATTGTAATGTTTCTCTTACTGTAGCAGTTTTCTCTGTTAGTAATTGTGAGATGTATTTCAACCAACCCTTTCTTCTACATACTGTAGATGTCCGACTGTAGGCAGCAGATGCACACAATTAACTTCTTTTCTGTGTTTTCATTTTTGTTTTATTACCCCCTGCCTTCCAACAGCCATAGCTTTTTCCATTCACATTTAAGAGGTCTTGTTTTTTTGTGAGAGAAATTGTACTTTGCAATGGAATCATTTACTATTCAATACAATATATTGGCAAGCTGGTAGAAATTTCTAATAATTATATTATAATTATTAATGGGGTAAAAGTAATTTAACAAAAATAAAAACTGAAAAATATTTTCTCTGCATAACCATATTCTGACACCTATATATTTTTTATATTTCTGTGTACAAAGATGGGGAAAGATCTTTTTTGCAGGATAATCTGAAGTTTTGTTTTTTTATACTAATTTGACATGTACAAATAAAACCTAAATTACAAAATAAAAGAATTATACTAACCCCCCATACTTATATATGTTCTGAAAGAAGACCCCTAACAGATTGTCAAAATACCTCTCAATTAGAGATGAGCGAGCATGCTCGTCCAAGCTTGGTGCTCGTTCGAGCATTAGGGTACTCGTAAGTGCTCGATGCTCGGACAAGCATCTCGCCATGCTCGAGGAAATGGCATCTCCCGCATTTAGAATTTTTGGTGGCTATAAACTCAGCCAATCACAAGCCAGGAGACTCTGCGGTACATCCAGCATCACGTGGGGCCCTTACATGTCGATAGCAGGGGTTGGCTGGCCTGATCAGGTGACCCTGGAATATACTAGTGACGTCCGGCGGTGCTCGGCTCAGAGGCTGTCTGGATGTCGTTAGGGACAGATCTGCTGCGTTTCAGGGAGAGTGTTAGGGCCTGGATTTAGTTCTCTGTTAGGCAGGAGTGATCTCAAAAGAACCCAACAGCCCTTCTAAGGGCTACAAGACACTTTTTTTTGTCTCCTTCTGGCTGGGCTGGCACTAGTAGTGCAGCTATCGCCATATATAACAAATTTTTTTTATTATTATTTTATCTCAGTGATACAAATCCATTTCATACAGCTGTGCGGAACCATTCTGTGTGTCACAGTTCAGCTGTCCAGTCACCACAACCACAATCCGTATTTTCTGTCCAGGTGACCCATTCTGTACGTCACGTAATTAAAAAAGGTCTTTTGCTCTCACTGATACAGCTACATTATAAAAATCTCTGTGCGACATTTGTCTGGGTTGCACTTAAGCAGACCAAGTGTCACGCGAGGTCAGCGTCGCGCTCCCTCTGCACGACGTCGCCGGACCTCTCCGCCCCCCTAGAGACGAGCAATAGGGAATTGAAGTGCTGGTCTTGTCAGCCAGCACTTCATGAGTTAATTCTCTGTTTGGGTTTAGCCATGTGGTGCTGATCACACCACATGGCTACTTTACATATTGTTTGGACAGCTTGCTCCGCCTCAGGTCATGTGATGCTGGCCACATCACATGATCCTGGGCGGGCTATTTAAAGATGGCAACTGCCTCACTCAGATGCCTGTGATTAGTCTTCTGAGATCAGTGCTGTGTGTTGGACCTTGCTTTTGGATTATTGGTATATTGGATTTTGGCTTTGGACTTAGACTACGCTTTTGTGATTCCCCTCGGTATTTGACGTGACCTCCTGTTCTTGACTTGGCTTGCTGACGATTTGCTATTGTGTTTGTTTCTGTCTGTGTTCGTCTTTCCCTGTGTTCCCTTCCCTACCCTGTGCATGTACTCAGCATAGGGACCGTCTCCAAGTTACGGTTTTGTCGCCTAGGGCATCTACTGTAAGTAGGCAGGGAAAGAGGTGGGTTCAGACAGGGCACACTATCCCTTGTTTCCCTGTCGTGACAGAATCGCAGGCCCATACCTAATGGAGCCGTTGCGAGTACTCACGGACCAGATGAGTAACATGGCTCAGATGATCCAGGATTTGGCCGGGAGACTCCAACATCAGGAGCAGCTGCGGACTGCACCCGCAGTCGTTCCCTCCATGCCAAACCCCAATATTGAACCCCATGTAAAATTGCCTCCGATCGGTTTTTCTGGGGACCGAAGGACTTTCCGTTCCTTTAAGGAAAGTTGTAAATTATATTTCCATTTACGCTCACACTCCTCGGGTTCTGAGCAGCAGCGGGTAGGAATAATTATTTCCTTGCTGCAAGGTGATCCGCAGGAGTGGGCTTTCTCATTGCCACCTGACTCCCCTTGTCTATTGTCTGTGGAGGCTTTTTTTCCGGGCCCTAGGTCTTTTATATGAAGAACCTGACTTGCCGCTGTAGCTGAAACTCAGCTCAGAGACATTCGGCAGGGTAACCGTCCAGTTGAGGATTACTGTGCTGAGTTCAGAAAATGGTGTGTGTCCTCTAAATGGAATGACCCTGCTTTGGGAAGCCAGTTTAGGGTGGGACTGTCTGACCATCTGAAGGATTTACTAGTTAGTTATCCTACTCCTGACACCTTAGAGGCGACTATGACCTTAGTTATCAAACTTGACCGACGGTTTAGGGAGAGGACAAAAGGAACGTTCTATTGCCCCTCAAGTTGCCGTGTTGTCCGAAGTTCCTCTTCAGAGCCCGTCTCCTATCAAGGTCCAGGAGGAGCCTATGCAGTTGGGAGTTACTATGAGGGATCAGAGACGCCTGAGAGGGGCCTGTTTTTACTGCGGTGAGATGAACCACTGGCTCCAGCAGTGTCCGAGACTTCTGCTCTCAAAAAGGTCTGTTCCTGGAAGTAAGGTACCCCCTGCGGTGGTAAGAAAGAAAATCTTGTTACCTATTTCCATTTCTTATAACCAACTCAAGAGATCTGGTGAAGCATTTGGGATTCAGGTTCTTCTGCTAATTTTATTGATTATGATTTTGTGCAATCTGTGGGTGTGCCTATAATTCCTTTAAGGGAGGTAATTCAAATTATCGCACTGGATTCCACTCCATTGAATAATGGGAGAGTGGAGTTTTGTACTCCTGAGGTTGTATTAACTGTAGGAATTACCCATACTGAGACTTGCTCCTTCCTTGTATTAAAGGATTTACCTGTCCGACCTTGTTTTAGGTCTGCCTTGGTTACAGGACCACAACCCTGCGATCAACTGGTCGGTAGGTGAATTGGAACATGGGGAATGAATTGTGACAAATGTTGTAGATCAGTATTGCAGTTGGGAGGTTACCACTGAGTCTCTTCCTTGCCCCAAGTATATTTGGCGATTTCTTCGGACGTGTTTTCCATGTCCGAGACTGAGTTCCTCCCTCCTCACCGGCAATATGATTGCGCCATCGACCTTATTGAGGGATCCCAAATATCCCAAAGGTCGCATTTATAATCTCTCTACTCCTGAACGTCAGTCCATTGAGGGATTATCTCAAAGAGAGTCTGGCCAAGGGTCACATCCGGCCTTCAGTTCTCCCATGGGGGCAGGTTTTTTCTTTGTTTGGTAAAAAGGATGGAGGATTGAGGCCCTGTATCGATTACAGGGAGCTCAATAAAATCACTGTTAAAAACAGATACCCGTTGCCCCTTATTCCTGACTTGCTGAATCAGGTCCAGGGAGCCTGTTGGGTTCACCAAGCTGGATTTGAAGGGGGCATACAACCTAATCAGGGATTCGTGACGGGGACGAATGGAAAACTGCATTTAATACCCCGGAGGGTCATTATGAGTACTTGGTAATGCCTTTTGGGTTAAAGTAACGCTCCGGCAATTTTTCCAAAACTTTGTCAATGACATTTTTAGACCATTTATTGGGGAAATTTGTAATTGTCTATATTGATGACATCCTGATTTTTTTCTGCAGACTGGGAGAGTCACGTATCTCACACCAGGCAAGTTGCTGGAGGTGTTGCGTGAAAACAAGTTGTTTGTTAAAGGGGAAAAGTGTACCTTTGGTGTTCAGGAAGTGGCCTTTTTGGGATACATTTCTCACCCCTTTTTCTTTCAAAATGGACCCAGTTAAAGTACAGGGCCATTGTAGATGGGTGCGGACCTTCCTCTTTGAAGGCGCTCCAGCGATTTCTGGGGTTTGCTAATTTTTATCGTAAATTTGTCAAAAATTTTTCAGTGGTAGCCCAACCCATTATGGATTTGACTCGCAAGGGGGGCTGATCTGGTTCAATTGGCCCCCTGCAGCAATTGAGGCCTTTGAAAGGTTAAAGCAGTGTTTTATTAATGCTCACTGTGTTGGTCCAGCCTGATCAAAGTAAGCCTTTTGTAGTTGAGGGTGGATGCGTCTGAGGATGGTGTGGGGGGCTATACTGTCCCAGGGGTCTTCCACCTTAACTAATCTTATGCCATGCGCCTTCTTCTCCCGCAAGTTCTCTCTCCTGCCGAGAGGAATTATGATATTGGGGAATAGGGAGTTACTTGCAAATCAAGTGGGCATTTGAGGAATGGCGTCCATTTTTTAGAAGGGGCATTTCACCGCATTTACGGTCCTCACGGATCATAAGAATTTAATGTTTCTTAGAATCGGCTAAGCGATTGAATCCTAGGACAGGCGAGGTGGGCTTTGTTCTTTTACTTCGTTTGATTTTTGTGTTACCTTCAGGACCCGGGAGCAAGAACGTTAAGGCCGATGCCTTATCCCGAAGTTTCCAGGCGTATCAGCCTCCTGACGTCCCTCCTGAGCCCCATCCTGCCAGCTGATATCATCGTGCCGCTACCTCATCTGACCTCGCTTCTGAAATCTCGGCAGGGACAACATCTTGCTCCTATAGGTACCCCCCAATGACAAATTGTTTGTGCCGGCTCATTTTGCGGTTGCGACTGCTGGGTGAGTGCCATAATTCTGTTTTGTAGTGTGGACATCCTGGCATCAATGCACCAAGGAGTTGGTCTCTAGGCAGTATTGGTGGCCGTCAATCTCCAGAGATGTTCAGGCTTTGTAACTGCGTGTAACACTTGTGCCAGGTCCAAGAATTCCAAGACACGACCTATTGGTGAGTTACATCCTTTACCCATATCTAGTAGGACCTTGGTCACATATGTCCATGGGACTTTATCACGGACTTGCCGTGCTCTGAGGGTAAAACCGTGATATTTGTGGTGGTTGACAGATTCAGCAAAAATGTTGTCATTTTATTCCTTTGTGTAAATTACCCTCTGCGAAGGTCTTGGCGTCCGTGTTCATTGATAATATTGTCAAACTACATGGTGTTCCTGAGAATATCGTTTCTGATAGGGGAGTACAGTTTGTGTCTAGGTTCTGGAGGGCGTTCTGTAATAAGATTGGGGTATCTCTTTGTCCTTTTCATCAGCCTTTCATCCGGAGACCAATGGTCAGACTGAACGTCTTAACCAATCCGTTGAGGCAATATCTCAGATGTTATGTTTCTGATAACCAACATGTTGTGGGCCAGATTCCTGTCTCTGGCTGAATTTGCAATTAATAATCGTGTTAATCATCCTCTGGGATGTCGCCGTTTTTCTGCAATATGGGTTTTCATCCACGCTTTAGCTCCTTTTCCATCTGCGTCGGTTGTCCCAGAGGTCAATGATTTTTCTCAAGAACTGTGCACAGTTTGGGCACAGGTTCAGTCGAACCTGGAAAAGGCCCAAGGAGTCAAAAAGCTAAGGCTGATAGAAAACGTTCTAAGGTTGTAATTTTAAGGTTGGGATAGGTATGGTTAATCGACTAAAAATCTCAACATGAGGGTACCATCCTATAAGTTTGCACCTCGCTTCATTGGTCCTTACAGGATCACCAAGGTGATCAATCCAGTTTCTTTTAGGTTATGTTTACCCGACTCCCTTCGTGCTCATAATATTTTTCATGTGTCTTTGCTCAAACGTTATGTTGCTCCCGTTGGTCCTGAGGAACAGTCTCCGCCTCCGGTGAGGTAGCAGGACAAATGGAGCATGAGATTGCCAGAATTGTGGATGTGAGAAGGGTCCGGAATTCTTCCAGTACCTCGTACATTGGAAGGGGTTCGGTCCTGAGGACAGGTCTTGGGTTACCGTTGACCAGGATGCATGCAGACTCGCTCATCCGAAAGTTCCATCTGCAGCATCCCGATAAGCCTGCCTCCCGCTGGTAAGGGTCCGGTGGCCCCTCGTGAAGGGGGGGGTACTGTCACGCGAGGTCAGCGTCGCGCTCCCTCTGCACGACGTCGCCGGACCTCTCCGCCCCCCTAGAGACGAGCAATAGGGAATTGAAGTGCTGGTCTTGTCAGCCAGCACTTCATGAGTTAATTCTCTGTTTGGGTTAGCCATGTGGTGCTGATCACACCACATGGCTACTTTACATATTGTTTTGGACAGCTTGCTTCCGCCTCAGGTCATGTTGATGCTGGCCACATCACATGATCCTGGGCGGGCATATTTAAAGATGGCAACTGCCTCACTCAGATGCCTGTGAATTAGTCTTCTGAGATCAGTGCCTGTGTGTTGGACCTTGCTTTTGGATTATTGGTATATTGGATTTTGGCTTTGGACTTAGACTACGCTTTTGTGATTCCCCTCGGTATTTGACGTGACCTCCTGTTCTTGACTTGGCTGCTGACGATTTGCTATTGTGTTTGTTTCGTCTGTGTTCGTCTTTCCTGTGTTCCCTTCCCTACCCTGTGCACGTACTCAGCAT